>CM062288.1:209454280-209909951 GCA_031216915.1 Pictodentalium vernedei
CGTAATTGTCATTTTTGCGTACAAATCATGTTTTCTCCTGAAAATACCACGAATTGCATGAGACCTGAAACAGTTTAAAATAACCAGAAATAGACTGAAATGAGTTTGCTCGGATATAAATTTACAAAGTAGCAAACTTTTCCAAATGTCCAGATCACCTATCACCGAGAGGGCGACAATCCCCGTGTTCTCACCCACCTCGGACCTATGTACGGCTCTCGGTTCGTACCCTTAGCGCTAAATCATTTCACCTTCTAACCCTTCCTTTCTAGCCTACAACCCGCATGCACAAGGGTGTAATGGGGAAGCTGAGCCATTCACCCCTCTAGAAAAAATAGAAAAGTCCTCATTCTCTCATTTTGATCAGCTTTTGGCCATGCCCTACATTTGATTCAATGCCACTGGATTTAAAGCCGAAAGATTTGTGTAGGTCTTGGGCTCTGCGTGATCTGAGGCAATCCTTAGTGAAAGAAAAAAAACTCACAGTCTCAGGGTATGCACTAGACTGATTGCGAAAAGGTCAAGAAAATCACTTTACAACTCCTTCTCTTTGAACCCCTGCACTGGCCCATGATTGTGGGAGGGGCAGAGTGCTCCTTACATCTATAGGTGAGAACTACAAAAGGGTAGAGAAGAATTTTTTTTTTTTGCTTTTGGTATCTGCATAGTCCTTTTTTGTTTTCTCTTTATACCTCAAACCAAAATTTTATTACCAGTGTAAGATAAAATGTGAACCGTCGATCCAGATTATAAAATTGTCAAAGAGGCCCGTTTACGGAGAAACATTTTAAGCTGCGTTTTTCCATTGGCTGAGAATGTAGCCATATTTTGTTGAAGACCGCAATCTGCGTAACGTTAGAAGATGCGTCGTGGAATAATCTTCTTTCTCTTTGTGGTTTGCTTACTGTCTTTGGCAATTGTGACAGCTAAAACAGTGTTTCGTCGGTGTCTAAAACAAAGACACGATGTGTTATTGGGGTATTAAGTTTGTACCTGTTACGCCAAACTTCAACCACCCTATGGCACCTAATTTCGCTCAAGAAATGCACCGCAAAAGAAAACTAGTCTTCCAGAAGGTATTATTCTTCTGAGCCAAGGTGAAGCCAGGACTTCCTCGGCGGTGTGTCTTATAGCCTACCCTCCCCCCCCCCCTCCCCCGTTAGGCTCAGGAGAGGGTATACGCTTGCCCAAAAAGACTTTTTATACCCAAAAAGACAGCAGTTTCCTTACGTTTAGAAGCTACAATTCCCCAGTTTGAAACGCCTACATATATTGCATAAGTTTTTTGCGTGTTGCACATAAGCTTGAGTTTGATTCTGAAGGTTGTAACAAAACCTGTAGGCAGATAGATTCTGTCTAAGTTTTTACTGTTAGGTGTGCGTATAGCCAGGGTCGCCGCGACAACAAAATAATTCTTCAAGACAGCCCCCTATCATGCGCGGTCATATCATGATTACCGTGTGCAGTTCTTTATTTTCTACAATGCCTTCAAGCTTCTCACTTGCAGTTTTACCTCTTGTCTCACTATCGATACAAAGAGTGTGAAGTTCAGTCCTTCGGGTTTTAAATACGGTCCGGGACAAGAAAAATTTTGCCATTCCGCTTTTTGCTCGTTGAGTAGTTAAGCAGGGGACATAACGTTGGAAATAGACCCCGAAGCCGCCGCCATGAGCCGCCGCCGCCAGCCATATTTTTCGTAAGTCACCGCCAGCCACATTTTTCGTCAGCCACCCGTATCATAAATCAACCGCCACGAAATTTTGCGCCGGGTGTTACAGGTATGGAAGTCCGTAGGAAAATTAGTCCCTCTGGACTATTATTCCGCGAATTATAGTACTAGGTCTAACATTTCTAGGAATAGTAGTCCGCCGGACTACTATTCCTAGAAATGTTAGACCTAGGACTATAATTCTGCGGAATAATAGTCCAGAGGGACTAACGTTCCTACGGACTTCCATTCCTTTTACGCCAGCTTAAGCCTGTAAATTGTCAAAATTTCATAATTAACTCTTCACCTACGCCAGTAGCAGACGACACTCGTAAAAAAATTCTCCCGTAACTAACAATTTTCATTTTTTGCTTCCAAAACATGGTTATGACCCCTCATTGGAACGAGCGCGACGCGCTCGTTCCAATGATGGGCCATAACCCATGTTTTGGAAGCAAAAATGAAAATATTTTCAAAAAAAGTTTCGCACTGGCCGTTTTGACGGTTACGTTAAGTAAAATGATTAAACGTTAGAAAAATGTCTCCATATGTCGAATCCCTTGCCCTAATTCCAATTAGTCTACCTTCTTTATTTATACATCTGCCTTTCTAGTGCATTTCAGTTTTGTTTCATTCCACCAATCTGGGATAGCCGTGTTTTACACCTCTCAGTCAGCTGAGTCCGCCATGAGCCGCCAGCCGTTAAAGTTAAAACTTAGCCAGCTGAGCCGGCAAGCCACCCATATATTCCTTCAGCAGCCACGAAAATGAATTTACATGGCTTCGGTGTCTAGTTGGAAAGACCAAATTCTGCCGATAGACTTTCAAACATCAAGAAAAATCGTGTAATTGAAGAATTTGAAATGCAAACAACAATTCATACAGTTTGTGTGAATTCCAATTCCAAAACTGTTCGAGTGAAGGAAAATACATTTAATTGGTTAGAATCATGAATAAATGCTGGATCATGGAACATTCTTTCCGACTTAAATCCCGGAGAAAATTTGCTAACGGATGTTTCGAAATCCTACCACACCTGGCGTTATAGCTTCCAGTGAGATGATTTGTCGGACCAAACCAAAAATCGAATTTGACCTGTATTTTGACATTAGTCATGAGCATATAAAATTTGAAACCGATCGATGCAGCCAAACAATTTTAAATGAACAGAAACCAAAATGATTAGGGTGGATTGGAAGTGTGTGTGTGGGGGGGGGGGGGGGGGGGGGGGGGGGGGGGGGGGGGGGGCAGGGGCGGTGGAGCCGTAGAGGGAGCAGTGGTCCCCCACCACTTTTTCCCGCAGCCACACAGACTTTTGTTTTTGCACGGTTTCTTTTTCTTTTTTCTTCTTCTTCTTCTTCTTCTTCTGGTCTTCTGTCTTCTCATCACTTTTTTGTCCGCAAGATAACTCGAAAACGAATTGCCCTATCTCGTTATTTTTTGGCATGCTGATAGACAGCCACAAGTTCTCGGCCACCTATGTTTTTCAGATTCCTGGGGTATCAGTGGTGTCTGTAGGGGTGTTTTGAAAGTGGGGCACGGACCCATATCTCATATGGTATGACCTGCAGACCTGGGACCAACACCAAATGAGTCGACACTCGATGGAGGTTCAAAATATGGGTCAAGGTCACGGAGGTCATCTAGGGGTCATTGAGTGCATTTTTCAGAATTGCTGGAAATCACATTTTATGACCCCCAGAGTATCCTGACATACACACATGCATTTTGACGTAAAAAAGTGGTCGTGGCCAAAATTTTTGAAAGTGGGTCACGCCCATATCTTAGGCGTGGTATGACGTATGGACCTGGGACCAACACGAATGAGTCGACACTTGATGGAGATTCAAAATATGGTCAAGGTCACGGAGGTCACCCTAGGGGTCATTGAGTGCATTTTTCAGAATTGCTGGAAATCACATTTTTTGATCCCCTAAAGTATTCATGATATACACACATGCACTTTGACGCACAAAAATGGGGCGTGGCTAAAATTTTGGAAAGTGGGTCATGCCCATATCTCAAGCGTGGTATGACGTACGGACCTGGGACCAACACCACATTGAGTCGACACTCGATAGAGGTTCGACATATGGGTCAGGGTCACGGAGGTCACCTAGGGGTCATTCAGTGCATTTTTCATAATTGCTGGAAATCACATTTTTTGCCCCCCCAAAGCATTCCTGAGATTCATACATGCATTTTTACGTTAAAAAATTTGAAAGTGGGTCACGCTCATATCTCAAGCATGGTATGATGAATGGACCTGGGACTAACACCAAATGAGTCGACACTTGATGGAGATTCAAAATACGGGTCAGGGTCAAGGAGGTCCCCTAGGGGTCATTAAGTGCAATTTTCATAATTGCTGGAAATCACATTTTTGACCCCCCAAAGCATTTCTGAAAGGTTCAATCAAGGCGCTCCAGGTGTGGATGTATAGCTTCCAGATGCGAGGAAAATGAAAAATCTTTTGGGGATTGAAAATCATAATTTTCTCACTTCGGCCCGAACCATGACTGAGCCGGCGTGGCCTCTTTCTCTCAACATTCTACAGGTTTCCTGGCAAGTGTATAAACCTGCCCCCCCCCCCCCCCTCTTGCGCCTAAGTTACCCACTAGACTAAGGGTGCAGGGCATCAAAATGCGGGTAACAACCCAAGGACCGCTGTAGATGAAATGGGGGATTAAAAGATAAGGGCTCGAAACTCGATAAACTGTACAATAGTGCAGCTGGCTTAGCTTTTTGGTGCAGTTTCTATTCTCTTTTCAACTTTTCGCGATCGGGGGACATGAACTCCACTCTACAATTACAGCCCGCCATAGGCGTACTGGCCTGAAATGAAAGGGGCACTCCCTCCCCCACACACATTTCGGGCACTTTTGCCCAAACATCGGGAAAACAACTTTTAATAAAAAAAAAATGAGGGAAAACATTTCTTGTTAATAATGATTAATGTCATATTTAGGCGTTTCAACTGGGGAATTGTAGCTTCTAAACGTAAGGAAAATGAGTTTTGGGGTATAAAAGTAACCCTCACGCCGAGCTGACGTTTTGGGCAAGCGTACACCCTCTCCTGTGCCCAAACGAGGGGGAGCGGGGGCTGCCATAGACTATAAGACACACGCCGGGGAAGTCCTGGCTACACCTTTGGCTCAGAAGAAAAATACATTCTGGAAGGCTAGTTTTCTTTTGCGGTGCATTTCGTGCGCGAAATTAGGTGTCATGGGGTGGTTGAGGTTTGGCGTAATAGGTACAAACTTAATCAATACCCAATAACACATCGTGTCTTTCTTTAGACACCGACAGAACACTGTTTTTAGCTCTCACGGTTGTCAAATACAGTAAGCAAACCACAATGAGAAAGAAGGTTATTCCACGACGCATCTTCTAACGTTACGCAGATTTCGTGTTCACTGCGGTCTTCAACAAAATACGGCTACATTCTCAACGAAAAAACGCAGCTTAAAATGTTTCTCCGTAATCGGGCCTTTTTGACAATTTCATAATCTGGATCGACGGGTCACATTTTATCTTACACTGGTAATATAATTCTGGTTTTGAGGTATAAAGTGAAAACAAAAAAGGACCATGCAGATACAAAAAGCAAAAAAAAAAAAAAAAAATTCTTCTCTGCCCGTTTGTAGTTCTCACCTATAGATGTAAGGGAGCCAGTCTGCCCCTCCCACAATCATGGGTCAAAGCAGGGGTTTAAAGAGAAGGAGTTGCAAATTGATTTTGTTGACCTTGTCGCAAACAGTCTAGTGCATACCCTGAAGACTGTGAGTTTTTTTTTCTTTCACTGAGGAGGATTGCCTCAGATCACGCAGAGCCTTAGGCCTACACAAATCTTTCGGCTTTTAATCCAGTGGCATTGAAATGTAGGACATGGCCAAAAGCGGATCAAAATGACAGAATGAGAACTTTTCTTCTTTTTTTCTGGAGGGGGTGAATAGCTCAGCACCCCATTACACCCTTGTGCATGTGGGTTATAGGCTAGAAAGGCTGGGTTAGAAGGTGAAAAAAGTGGTACCTGGAAATCCAAATAGACTGAAGCCAATTGAAGCAGGCACCCTGCCTAGGCGTGGGTCTTTAAGTAGCTTTAAACGGAAAACACGACTATAAAGTCGTGAAGGAACACTGAAATTACCCGCAAACGATGCCCCACTCGAGTGCTCAAAGACACCGATTCCATGTCCCGAGCCATGTAAACATGGAACAACCATGTAAAAGAGTTTTTATTTGACAGTGGGCAAGAATTTGGAATAACCCAACAACTGTTTTTTAAAATTCTTATTGGTGACATAACATACCCTACCCCCAAATGATTTTTTTATGGGATAGTCTCCCCATATCCGGCCAAAGAGGGGAACCTGAAGGACCTGTACCTGGCAACCAAGAAGCTGGCGGGCACCTTCCAGCAGACAGGCAGGCCAGTGAGGGACAGGAATAAGAACCCACTGACGACAACCGAGGAACAGAATACTTCATGGAGCTGCGGAATATCCCCGCACCTGATACACAACTAGACAGCCCCCCCCCCCCCCCCCCCCCCGACCGCCCACAGAAACAGAACTACCCATCAACAGCGAAAAACCTTTAAGGCAGAGATCAAGTTGGCCATTATGCCACAAAAATGGGAAGGCTGCAGGGCCGGACGAGATACCTACAGAAGCCGTCAGAGCAGACTTGGAGACTGCTGTCAACATGCTACACAGCCACTTCAGCAAGATCTGGGAGGAGAAGGGTGTACCGGCCCAGTGGTAAGAAGGAGTTGTCATCAAGCTGGCGAAGAAAGGAAACCTCAGGGACTGCAGCAACTACCGAGGGATCGTGCTCCTGTCAGTGCCAGACAAGGTTCTACTGAAGAAGATGAAGAAGGACCCCAAGCTCTGCGACAAGCAGGTAAGCTTCCTCAGGAACATGTTCTATGTTGACTGAGCTGATGAAGAGCGCATCACCGTGGATCAGTCGCTGAAGAGGACCCCCCCCCCCTTTCCACCCTCTACAATAACATCAGCTTTACAGGCTATGAGAAGGCCTTCGACAGTATGGATAGAGAGAAGAGGTGGAAGCTGCTGAAGCATTACGGAGAACATCTCCCTTATCCGGTGCATCTATCAGGACATGAGTCGCAGCATTGCCCATGCCGGCCAGCTGTCAGAAAGTATTGAGGTGAAGACCGGAGTTCGAAAAGATTGCCTGCTGTGGCCATTCCTCTGTATACGGTCATTGACTGGATTACGAATACCTCTACAACAGACAGGCCAACGGGATACAGTGGACACTTTGGACACAGCTGGATGACCTTGACTTTGCTGACGACCTGGCACTCCTATCGCACAACCACAACTAGGCGCAGAACAAGACCACTTGCCTTGATACCGCATCAGCTAGGACAGGGCTCACGATCAACAGGAAGAAAAGATGAATGATCAGCACCACTGCCAACACACCAGTCAAAGTCGGTGGAGAGCTAATCAGGGTGGTGGATTTCTTTGTCTACCTTGGAAGTGTGTTCGACCGACAGGGAGGCACAGGTCGAGCTGTCACAGCTAGGATCGGCAAGGCCAGAGCAGCTTTTGTCATGCTGAAGAACATCTGGGCATCAGGAGAGATCAGTATAAAAAACAAACTCCGCCTCTTCAACTCCAATGTGGTGATTATGGTGTATGGGTACGAAACACGGCGCACAAGAAGGACGACGCAGCAGAAGATAAGGCAATCTTCAACACTTGTCTGAGGCGCATCTACAACATCCGATGCCCGGAGAAGATCCGACACAAAGATCTGTAGGAGCGAGCGGTCAGCGCTGTTTTATGGAGTTGCTTTATCAAAAGGTAAAAAAAGACCCCGAATTATTCTAAGGGTCTATATCTTCACGTTTTAAGATAGTGACTACTTTATTTAATCTTATTTGTTTTACAAGGATTGGCGAACAAGTTGTGCAACTTATATTAACGCTTCTCCTTGGCCCAATGGCGTAGGCGTGTGGGATGACCTTCATAGCGGCAACTTCGTGGCCTAGCTCTTCTCGAATACTACGAAGGGATCTTTAACCTGCACGGAGTGTGTCTCTCGCCGCACAGAGGACAGCCATTTTACGTCCCCACCCGATAGGACGATACGCTGTGATAGCATCAACCCCACAATTGATGCTGACAGAGAGTGTTCGGACACCTCGAGAATTTTCCCCTACCGGGGATCGATCCCGGGACCTCTGGCATGAGAGACCAGCTCACTTATCCACTCGGCCACCACTCTCACATAGTGACTACTGACATCACTCACAACGTTGGGCAGTCCTCCCTCTCTCTCACCCACCACACAGGAGACTGGGGCTCTCAAATGGTGATTTCATCAGCCTTTGCATGTTGTTTAGTGTGGGAAAAACAACCTGAAATTTTATCATAGCAAACCCGTCAGAAGTTCAGACTCCTGGAATTCAATATCAATCATTCAAATTTACAGTGCAGTGAAACGTTTAAATTTGTTTGACAGATTCAGTGAACTGGGCGCGGATTTGACCGCGGACGGTTTTTTGTTTCAACGTAACGCAGGAGAAAAATTGCTACAAATTCCAATTCTTGTTCACGTGATGAGGTTTGCGTACACAATGTACTTGTTTCGAACGGGCACAATGGGCCAAGTATTGCGGACTTAATGAGCCTTACGGACAGAATGGTCCGATTTCAGCAAAGGCGATGGGCCTTTCGGACACAATGGTCAATTTCCTGCGAGCGTATTGGGTCTTGCGGACACAATGGTCAAATTCTTGCGGGCGTAATGGGCCTTGCGGACACAATGGTTCAGTTCTTGCGGACGAAATGGGCCTTGCGGACACAATGGTCAACTTTTTGCGGACGGAATGGGCCTTGCGGACACAATTGTCAATTTCTTGCGGACGTAATGGGCCTTGTGGACAAAATGGTCAAATTCTGGTGGACGTAATGGGCCTTGCAGACACAATGGTTCAATTTACTGCGGACGTAATGGGCCTTGCGGACACAATGGTCAAATTCTTGCGGACGTAATGGGCCTTGCGGACAGAATGGTCCAATTTGGTGCGGACGTAATGGGCCTTGTGAACACAAAGGTTCAATTTGCTGCGGACGAAATGGGCCTTGCGGACACAATGGCCAAATTCTTGCGGACGTAATGGGCCTTGCGGACACAATGGTTCAATTTGCTGCGGACGTAATGGGCCTTGCGGATACAATGGTTCAATTTGCTGCGGTCGTAATGGGCCTTGCGGTCACAATGGTCCATTTTTTGTCAGTTTCTGCGGACATATTGGCTTGCAGACGTAATGGAACAATGCGGACGTAATGGGCCTTAACAAACCCTATATTTTTTACAGTGAAGCGTCTTCGGCGAATCAAAGAATGAGTCTCAAATTTGCAGAAGGATTCAGTAAGAATCCATCCCTACAGTTTCACGTGGCTTTAGGTTCAATGATTACTTATCCTGATTAATTCAGACCGAATTGTTAAATTTTCCTTTATGTGAAAATGTATGCATAACATGTTGATAAAGGTGAAAACGTTTGAGAGAAGTTCTCCATAAATTACCGATAACCTTCTCATTAACTTAATATAATGTGCCCGTGTGGACAAGAGGCGCCTTCATTTCGGACGACTTTGTTGTGCTTGAAGACTCGCTTTCGTGATTTTGAATTAAAAGTAACAAAAAATTTCTTGGATGGAATTGTACTTTGTTTGTCCAAACATTTTTCTGTACTTATTTGTTCTTTGAATATATTTCGGTCATGTTGAAAGACTTGGGCGGAGATGTTCCTTTCAACCGTTTTAATTCGGCATGCATAATTTTTACATTAATATGGAAATTTGCAGCCGGCCGTTTAACGAAACATAGAATAACAAATTGATGGGGAGTATAAGTTATAACTTAACCTTTGCCCAATAAATCGGCCGCATCCACCCGCGTAATTTGCAAATTAAATTGAAAAAAAAATTAAAAATTAAATTTTCAAAAACAAAATCAGCAAAACCATATCATGTGACCCCTCATTGGAACGAGCTCGTTCCAATGAGGGGGTCATATGATATGGTTTTGTTGAATTTCTTTTTGAAATATTTGAAACAAATTATTAAAACTACATAGTTTTGAAACCGCAAAGCGAATTTCCAGCAATCATTCATCGACGTACGGCCAACGCCGAGAGAGCAGCCAACACCATTTGGGCGGCAAACGCCATTTTGGCTGTCAAGTCTAATGTGTATTGTGATTATATTTTCATAATTTCGAAAGGCAAATGTTAAAAAAATATTTATTCATTTATTTATTTATTGGTGTTTAAGGTCACATATTTTTGCACAATGGCTAATCATGGCAACGACAGTTTTACGGATGGAGGAAGCCGGAACACCCAGAGAGAACCACCGAGCAACTGTCAGCCCCCCCCCCCCCCCCCCCCCCCACCCCTCAACATACTAACACTAACTCCACAAGAGCAGGGTAGCATTGGTTGAAGACAAGTGCACCATCGACATGCAGTACGATTTAGTACACAACGCCACCGTGCCCCATGTGGGCAATGGGCAGTGGCGGCGCCAGAGTTACAGTGAGGGTGGTACAGTTGGGTATTGCGTAGCGCCGAGCCGGGGTGGGTTTCGGGAGGGGTGTCCCCTGCGGACGTTGAGAAAATTTTTTAAACTTACGTTGTAAATGGTGTTCTCTGGAACATTCTCAAACAATAAAATTAAAACAGTTTTATCCTTTTGAAACTTATTGGTTAGGTCTTTCAGTTATAGAAAACGTCGTTGTACATGGTGACATTTTAACGGAAGAAAGCTGTTGCGAGCACAAAGCACCAAACGACACTCAAATCGAAAATGAAAGTAGGCTGCATTCCAAACGGATGCGTTGCACGCTCTCGATTCTAGCATTCCTCGAATACTCTTAAGCGGTATGTTTCAGACCGTTTGAACGCGACACGCCTTGTTGCAATTTGGGCCCTCGACCCTTGTTTGTTGTTTGCAGCTAATGTATGTGCGTGTGTGTGTGTGTGGGGGGGGGGGGGGGGGGGGGGGCACACAAACATAATTTAAAAACTTCTCTGATTTAGTGCACTATTTTACGGAATCGGCTAGGAATCTCAATTACTGAATGCCTTATATGTATACAGGGAAAATCTGATTGAACATTTTGAAGGCTTGAGCGAAGGTAAGCTATGAAGTAATGGATGGTAGTTTAGTCAATAGTACTGGGCCTTTTCACATAAGCACATATGACAAAAAGGGCTTCTCCAGAAGGCACCCCAATTTCGGCACCCCTTTTTGGAAAACATATGGCCTTCGGCACCCCTTTTTCTGAAATGAGGCTAAGAGTCGTATGTCGAGTCACCCGAACGAGCAATTGCTCGTTAGTCCATTTGCTCGATGGGCTTCGAGTCATTCGAGCAGTATGTCGAGTCACTCGATCGAGCAATTACTCGATAGCCCATTTGACAAAAAAGGGATTCTCCAGAAGGCATCCCAATTTTGGCACCCCTTTGTGGAAAACATATGGCCTTCGGCACCCCTTTTTCTGAAATGAGGCTAAGAGTTGTATGTCGACTCACTCGAACGAGCAATTGCTCATTAGCTCATTTGCTCGATGGGCTTCGAGTCGTTCGAGCAACTGCTAATGGAGCAATTACTCTCTTGGCTCTTTGGCTTATTTGGGAAACCGCCCTACTTACGGAATCCCTTTTAGGCCCTAGAATCCCTTTTTCTGAAATGAGGCTAAGAGTCGTATGTCGAGTCACTCGAACGAGCAATTGCTCGTTAGCTCATTTGCTCGATGGGTTTTGAGTCATTCGAGCAGTATGTCGAATCACTCGATCGAGCAATTGCTCTAAGGCTTTCTTGGCTCTTTAGCTTATAAGGGATATTTGGGATAGGCATGCCTTGTGGTACAGGTAATAGTATCCCCATATAAGTATCCTATAAAAGGTATCCTCGATAGGTATCATCAAATAATACAATACCAGGTCATAAGTATCCTAGAATACTGAAATGAGTCGACGAGCAATATGTGCGAGTCACTTGAACGAGCAATTGCTCGATAGCTCATTTGCTCGATGGCCTTCGAGTCATTTGAGCAATGACTTATCAGTAACTGCTCGATAGCTTAAAGGGATATTTGGAAATGATATAGGCTTTTGTTATAAACAAGGGAGATAACTCTGCATACAGATTGTAGGAAATCGAGCAATCTGATTGGATGGTTATAATCTATATAAAGGATCTAGATAAAGGAAACTACAAGAGTACTCGGAATAGGGTCAGAACTAACAAGAATAGACCTGAAAAGCTAAATATAGTAATAATAAGGTTGTTTGTGGTAATTAGATTTACTCCGATTCAATCGAACACACCCTCTGAACATACCCTCGCCCCATTGCAGAAAATTGGGTAACATAGCAATCACGTGCTACCATAGAAACCAAGATGGCGGCCTCCAGTATACAAAATGGATGACGGAAACACGTATCACCCTAACAACACGCGCTGCGCATGCGCACTACCACCACGTATCACTATGGGGATGACGTCACAACATGGCCGCTCACGCGGGTTACCATGACAACACAACATGGCGCCACTGGGTCACGTGACATGACGTCACATGAGATCATCCAAATGAGATCATCCAAATTAGAGGTAAAAACCACATTACATACTACTTACAGGGAGAATAAAATAATAACTGCAGACTGTAGTTATTATTTCATCATTAATGCCCCGTGTATAGACCTCTTATAATAAGATAAAAGTGGGACGAAATTATGCCTTGGATCGATCTAAAAATCGGTCGAGATAAGGTGTTAATTTTAAATGGGTTTCAACAGAAAACAGCAATAGTTAAACATTCAAACTGATTAGGAAAAATTGTAAAAAACCAGCTTCTGTATTCATACCCTTAGTGTTAAATTTATTGACAGCTTTCGGAAATTAAAGGGAGCTGATTGCCTCGTAATCTCTTCCAATGACGGCTATTCTCAGCCATGTGAGCCGATTATATCCTCAGGCAGAACGCGGGCGGATTCCGTCTACAAAACCCACGCAAGCTGATTACTCCCGCAAAATGCTAGCCGATAAGGTATCACGGAAATAAATATTTTCCCATAGGCGACCATTATAACGTTCAGGCAAATCAAAATATGATCGCATCACTTTAATTTTGGCATTCAAATATCTTTGTCAAGTACAGCCCTTCAGACAACATTTTCTGACCCCAAAACAGGGAGTCATGCAACAAATAAGAGAGAAAAATTCACAGCAAAGGAAGTACCGGTCACGTGCACATATTTTTCAGGGAATTCCCTACAAAAACACACAAAATGTAAATTGTATTTTTTAGGATCAAAAGTCATCAAATCACCCTCTTTTTTATGTGGAATATTCATCAATCAGGCAAGATGTTAATAGAATGCTTCAAACATTTTTTGAAACAATTTATTTTCCCAAGGCTGTTTATTTTTAGAGATTGCATCACTTCCGAGTGCAACATTTCAAGGCAGGAACTTCTAATTCAAATATTTAGTTCAGTGATACTATAAGCCTGTTTCGAAACTGCCATCTTGGCTTTTAATCTATGCAAGGTCACAGGTCACGAGGTGTGAACATTTCAAGAAAACATGTTGTGCGCAATGGGAGAAGAGAGCGAGTGAAGTGCTTTGGACTCCATTACTTTCGTTAATGCGAATTCGAAAAACATTTAGGCAAGGCGACCATTTGTTTAAGGCAATGACAATATTGTTTGAGAACTTCATTATTTCGAATTGTGTTCTTATCAACTTAAATGGTGTTTGAAAGCACGTTGTGTCATGACTCTGTGGTAGTCCAAACATGACCTGAAAGACCGTATTTTCATTTTTTGGTTTGGTACGTCCTTGAAAGGACGTACCAAACCAAAAAATTAAAATACGGTCCTTCAGGCCAGGTTTGCACTAGACTCTGTGGTCGTGGACATTGTTTCGACAACTTTCGCTGATTTCCCAAGCCGAGAAACTCCGTGTAACGAAAGTTTCCGCATTGCCACTCAAAACTTGTCCTCGCCGCCGTGAAAAAGTCTTTAAACCTGCGATATTACGTCGTTTAAAGTCATCTAGGATTAGTTAATTTGAATGATGACGACGGGTGTACGAATTTAAACTTGTTATAATTTTCACAAATCTAGCTGACTTGGCTGACACAGACCTAAACGCGATGAACATGGAAATCGCTTTGTTTACACCCCGCGACCTGTGACCTTGCATAGATTAAAGTCCCAAGACGGCAGTTTCGAAAGAGGCTTATTGTTTCCACAAATATGCTATCGGCTCGCGTTTTTGTGACATAATCGGCTTGTAGACTTATTCGGTCAGAAAAAACGCACAAAAATTGACGAGTCCGTACAGTTTGTACGCGCTGGTAGCGTATCGTCTCCATTTTCTCTTGTGCGGCTGTGTGTTCCTGCATAAAGCAATACAGAACAGTCGCCGTGAACTGGTCGTAGTGATGTGATGTCCACGCATGCGTTTATCAGGTAACATAAATCATCATCAGCAAAATTTTAATTAATGAAGCACCGGGTTGTAATAAATTTTTGATGAATATTCCTATAATTAGTGTTTGAAAGCGAACCCTTAAACCCCGATAGTCTGAATGGGATCGGTCTATACAGTGCTGTCTGCAACAAATTGACGAGTCCTATTTACATCCGTAGACATATTCAGTATTAATTTAATCCCACAACCCTTCAGGACAGTCGTATTAACCTTACCTAACACAACCAGATTACGACACTTGGAAACAGTTCTTTAAATAACATTTTCATTTTTTGACTAAAAAATATAACTTTTGATCCCTCGTTTGAGCGAGCTCGTTCCAAGCTATGGTTCGGAAGCAAGAAATCTTTAAAATACTGAAATCCGAAAGGCGATTTTTGTGATAGCACCGGCCAGATCTGGCCGCTACGTTACCTAAACGGTTAGCTTAACCCTTTACCCAAAGCACACGATATCACGATGGACTCGTTTCAATAAAATAACACGAGATATGGCTTTGTTAAAAAAAATTGAAAATTAATTGTTTTTCAGGGGTCAGTAAACCGCTAATTTGAAAAAAATATTGACTCTTAGATTTTGCTTGTATGTGAAAGAGCATGGAAACAAATACTGTGTACAAAGTGTAATATATCAGAAGCAACACGAAATTATTTAATTCTGCAATTAAAAAACTTCAGTGCAGACGAACTTTCAAAAGCAATACAACATTGCGAAAATATAAACGAAGTTGCCAGAAAGTCGCCGGACATAAACTAAAACGTGAAAAAGCTGAATACACGTGATATCTATTTTACCTTCGACGTTCAGGCAGTGAATTCAGACTAGCTGAGGCCATTGACTATTACGGGTCGGCTTCACCGAACTAGCAATCAGAACCACTGCGGTATGACACTATCAACCACAGGCCACTATAATATGTATAATAGTAGACATGAGCTGCCCACGCCGGGCACTAGGGAGGTGAATTAACAGGCAGTGAATTCAGACTAGCTGAGGCCATTGACTATTATGGGCCGCCTTCACCGAACTAGCAATCAGAACCACTTCGGTATGACACTATCAACCACAGGCTACTATAATATTATAATAGTAGACATGAGCTGCCCACGCCGGGCACGAGGGAGGTGAATTAACAGGAAGTGAATTCAGACTAACTGAGGCCATTGACTATTGTGGGCTGCCTTCACCGAACTAGCAATCGGAACCACTGCGGGTACAACATGTATAACATTAGATATGAGCTGCCCACGCCGGGCACAAGGAAAAATTCAACCTGCCAAACCAAGAAGGGACGACGTGATGGCAAGGGGGTTAGGCAGGGGATGCGACAGGAGGGGATGGATGGGGGCACGCCTCACTTCTACCTCTTTTTAATTTCAGAAAGATCCAGATTACACAAAACTTCCAGACGACACCATGCACCAGAAGACAACAAACACCAACATCAACAACTTCCCCTACCTGCAGACTTCACCTACCACACCTACCACAGACCACCCCCTTTTTTTACCCAATAACCGATATGGAGACATTAACCGAAATGGAATTCAACAGTAACCGCTATGGAATCTAATCATCCTTCGCTCAATCCCCGGAGGTGGTCACTCATCTCCGGGGAGGCGAGTGTTGGCCCTGCGTCCCTCTCCGCGCCCCGTATTTTTTGTAAATGCCACTTACGCACATTCACGTCCTGGCCAATTAGGATAAAAATGCAGGCCTGCCCCCGAACCTGGGAAGTTCGGGTCTTCTTTGGGTGGCGCCCTGAGATGGGCCGTTGTTTTCTGTTTTCGATTTGTCTACCGGATCAGAGAGAATTCGCCGCCACCGACACCAGCCTGAGGCAGACTGTACTTGCCGATGATGGCCTCTACAATAATACAGCCAGTGGCAAACTATACTTGCCCGGAGACTTCAAATCCAACATCACAACCTTCGGGGGAGAGGAAGCACCTTTGTCGAGAGGTCACACTGTCCTCACCCGTGGCAGAATATAACAATCATAACCGACAAGCCTAGGAATGACCACCAGCTACCGACTTCCAGGACGTCTTCCCCCTCTGCTGCGACCGGCAATGATTGACGATGATCTGCGAGACAACAAAATCCCCAAAATATTAGAGTAGGGTCGAAAGGGGCTTGTCCCAAACAGTCACTTCGCGCCTGCGCGGTGCGAAACCATTCATCTTGCTTGTAACTTTCAATAAACGCCAACAGCAGGCAGCTCTTAGAGTTATCTGTTGTTCTTTATTAAAAGTAACAAAAGTAAACCTGACCTTATATTCTACTGATGTTATAGAGTTTTTCTCAACAATTACTTGCTTCTGAATTGGACCTTCCTCGCTCGTCTATTAATTTCAAGGAAGATAACTCTATCGAAAGTCGATTTTCGTGACGATAAAAGTCAGGGATGGCTTGAGGACACAAGAGGCTGGCGTTTAAGGATGTAATCGGCTTGCAGGCTATTCTGCCAAAACTCGCGTACATCCAACGTATTCATACATACTCCTTGTCGATTTGGGGCAGATACCGTGATAATGATTATATTGTCCTTCCTTATTCATAATCATCATTGTGTTAAACGGGCGGGCTGGGCTAAAAGTGTTACCGGGAAATGCACCAGACGGGGCGGACCCGGAGAAAATTTAGATTTTTCAAACTGAATGAAAGCTGCTTTATTGCAACTGAGCTATCAGTGTCAGTCCACATAGAGAGGGCATTTGTGTTGGCATTTTTGTATTACCTGCGTCGATTATTCGTCAAAGATGGTTGCGACAGGAGGTGGGGGGGGGATTATTCTTAATGACCGACCACATTTTGGACCAATGGGATACCATTTTGATTTTTCGAACTGAAAGAATGCCGTTTCCTCGCATATGGGCGATTAATGGCAGACTAGACAGCTGGTATATCGAAATTCCCTCCATGTGGACTGCCACTGGCAGTCCACAAAGAGGGCATTTCGATAAACAGCCAGCCTTTTCAATCAGATCCATCTCGCCTTTTGATCAATTTAATGAAATTTCATGTACGCACAGGTGTTGGGCTGTATCATTTTAGTGGGCCACAGGGGACCCCTATAGAGGGGGCCCACCAAGAAAATTTCCGGTGAACCACACCGCCAATACTCCTCTGATGTTTAAACAAACTGCGTGATTGAAATTTTAAACAGAAGCTGTGCCTTTGTAAAAGCAATGTGCTTAGAAATTTGACCTATTTTAATATTTATGAATAATTCAAGCACTGTTTAGAAGTCGTTTAATCTTATGCCCACTGGCTTCTCAAATTAACTTCATTCCATCTTTTAAAGGGCAGACCCCATACCCTTTAATATCACACAGCCAACAGATGACATTGATCTAGAAAAAAAATTGAATAATTCAACATTTGCATTTTTTGTTGCAGAACATGGCTTATATGGTCTCTCATCTCGTTGGAAAACTTCAATGAGTGGCCTCTCAATAGAGCGAACACGTTCCAGTGAGAGATCTTCAGTTGCATTTTGCTCGCCTTTGCTTGGTGGTTCTCTCCGGGTACTCCGGCTTCATTCACCTGTAAAACTGTCCGACACGGGGTGACCCTGACTGTCGAAAGTGTCGTTAACCTCCAATAAATATACAAATAATAATTCAGTCGTGTTCTTGGAGCTAACAGTTGAACGAAACAATACAATTCGAATGACGATTTTCACGCCCGCCACCCCACATTCGTTCCTAAAGCTTTTCTTTGTTTTCTCCGAGTCCTCGCAAAGAAAACAATAGGTTAGAGTTTGACATCCCAATTTTATGTGTGTGGGGGGGGGGGGACTGGTTTGTCACCGAACAAAAGAAGAAACAAGCCCCCACAAGGGCGGTTAACCCTCTCCACTCTTATGTCAAAATGGCAAAGTTTTCAGCAGCAAATATTTCCCATTATGCTAAATGAACTAAGTGCTGAGCACTTTGTTCAAGTGTAGATATCCCAGAGCTTGACAGGTGTTACAATAATACCACTTGACAAGTGTAATGTCGCGACACTTAAAAGGAAACACCGCAGATGACGCGGATCAGGCTCGAACTCTCGAGCCTGATCCGCGTCATTTGCGTTGTGTCCTTTTAATTATGTACCCACCAAGCGCAAATCAAATTATGGACGATTCTGGAAGAACCACCAATGCTAGACACATGGGAAGTGCCATCCATTCAAGTTTCAGATGTCTGACGATTGTAATGTCTAAGTGCTTAAAGCATTGCACTTTGAGTATTAAAATCAAATCCTAAGAGTTAGAATGGGTTTAACACCTTGAAAGTGTCAGTTTTAACACTTTAGTTTTTAGTGTGTATTTAACCAAATATACCTTGTTTGACAGAGCTCTGTGAGCTCTGTCAAACAAGATATAATTGGTTAAATTCATAGTTAAACAAGAGAAAAACAGAGTGATTGTTGGAAAAGGTTTGGTTGCACTACCAGAGTGCTAGGGGTTAAACAAGACTGAAGGGATGTGTCGGTGTGTGGGTGCGTCCGACTCAATAATCTCGAAAACCATATTCGAGCCACAATTATCAAACTTCACGCAGTTATAACCGACAATAGGGGGGGGGGGGGGGGGGGTGTCATACACAATTGCTGCTCCCGAAACTTCAAGGTCCGCGTTAGGTCACAAGGTCACACTTAAAATTTTTCGATCCTTGTGTATTTGTCATAACTCAGAACGGAATCAATGTTACATCATCAAACTTCCTACAAATGTTTACTGGTTGAGTGCTGGAAGCCACTATCAGGGCTTGCAAAAAATATGAGGCTACCAGAGCAAAAGCCAATATTTTCCGTGCTCATGTTTAATTTTCAGTGAAACACAAATAATATTTTGTTCATATAAATTTGTTTAATTACAACTTATTGGAGAGTGCCTGTGGCCACTTTCCAATAATTTATAATAAAATAAATATTGAATAACAGATTCAGACCGCCAAAAATAATCTAGCCCTCAGCCAGTTAAGGATAGTTAGATGTGTTGTGTGTGATAGCTGCATGCGCATCTTTCAGGTCATGCTTGAGTGCTGCATGTTGAAGGTCATAAATCATGTTTCAGCCATAACTCATAAATTATTTAGTTACAATCATCAAACTCCACACACCCATTAAAGTCATGTCATGGCTTTTAGGGGGGGGGGGGGGGGGGAGTGTGGGACCTCAGTGACATTTTATGTTGTAAATGTATTTGGGTGTGAAGTTGGGCAAAAAGTTACACGCTGATAAAAGTATTTGCGGATTTTTTAGATGGCCACCCGATCGTATCACTTATTCACACAACTGTATATTCAAGTTGTAAAATCGCCCCAAAGATCCTTAAATGTTGGTGTTAATTGAATTTTAGTAAACTGAAATTAGTTCAATTAAAATGGTGCAGGTACGCATGGGCGTCGCGTGGGGATGCGATGTGTAAACCCAATTTGTCCTGACTGTGAAGTCTGAAGTCCCGACTGATAAAATATTCCAGCTGCACGGGGATGGGACAACCGTCACTTATTCCCAGTTCCTTATTCGACATTCGTTATCAACCGATAGAATCGGTTGATAACGAATGTCGAATAAGGCACTGGGAATAAGTAACGGTTGTCACGTCGGTCAGTTGCATCATCAAGGCATGTCTTCGTCGAAGTACGATGTAGTTGGATTATTAACAAGTCGGGATTATAATTGAAAAACTCTTTGGGAGCACAGTGGCTCAGTGGTAAACTGTTTGACTTCTATGCTAAAGGTCCCGAGTTCGATCCCCGTCCGGGACGACCCGCGTTGTGTCCTTGGGCAAGGCACTTTATCCTGGTTGCCTACATGGGGGCACGATGACGCCGTGCACTAAGGCGTACTGCACGTCGGGGGTGCACATGCCTTCAACCGCTGTAACCCTGCTTGAGCGGAGCTTGAACAGAGTTAGAATGTTGAGGAGCTGACAGTTGCTCATCGATGCTCGTTGGTTCTCTCCGGATACTCGGGCTTCCTCCACCCGTAAAACTGCCACGGTCACGATTAGCCATTGTACATATAAGAATGTGGCCGTAAACACCAATAAATAAATAAGTAAGAAACACGAGACTTCCTGGAAATTTATTCGTGGATAAATAAAATATGCATGTTCACTACGGACATGTGATTACTACTCACGAAGAAAATTCAAGATTGTTCTCTGGAGTTGTTTAAAAGTATTTCATTTTTATTAGTTTATTTTTAGGAGTGGGTATTTATATATTCAGTTTGTATGTGTGTTAGGGGAGGATTTTAAGGTTAAATAAGGAAGTTTAGCTAATAGGTTTTCCCGAGTTTGGATTTTTTTACGCCAGTTGCCTTTTTTCGTGTGTTTGGTTTTTTTGCCGATTTCAGTCATTACGCCCTGTATATTATATTTGTAATCATGAATGGTAAGTGCTCGACGGGTGTCCAGACGGGGGTAAGTATGGGCACTAAAGGGGGTCGGGGAGGTGGGTCGAGGGGTGCAGGTACAGGTGGCGAAGCTCGAAGAACAATTGAAACCAAAGCTTGCAACCGTACAAAAGGTGGGGGGGGGGGGGGGCTGTCCAGAAGATGGCCAACGCCATAGTTGGGAGCCTAGTGGTGGCAGGGAAGGAAAGTGAAGGAAAGATTGGGATGCCAACACGGGAACTTGGGTACAGAGTGAACGAAGAACTGAAAAGAGCCATAAAGGGTAGATAAGCTAAATGTGCTGCATACAAGAGGACTAGAAAACTTAATGGGGGCGAAAAGCAATGAGCAAAGGAAGAAAACCAACAAGCACGAAATAAAGTAAACAAGATAAAAGATGATAATCGGAGATTGCGAAATAGCAGTCTTATTAGGACGATAAGAACGACAGGGGGTCGAGTTCGAACGTATTTTGGAAATGGGTGAATAAGCGTAACAAAGGAAGTAACCCACAGAGTATTAAAGTAGACGGCAGAGTTACAGACGATCAAGATCAAATCGCATTAGAACTAGTCAAGCACTGGGAAAAGGTAAGCGAAGGGGCATGGGGAACCCACCGGAGTGTCCAAACCAGGTCGAGGAAAATCTATCGAACTTCGTGTGCTGCGAAATTAAAACGGAGGAGGTGCGAAAGGTGATCTCAAAATTAAGGAATGGAAAAGCGGGAGGGGTGGACGAAATTCCTAACGAGTTTATCAAAAAAGGAGGAGAGGAAAAGTCTAACTGCCCTATTCAATTTAGCCATAGAAAATCAAGAGGTCCCAAATGAGTGGTGAGAAAGCAGTGACATTTATTCACAAAAAGGGGGAAAAAGACGTTTGGATAATTATCGAGGGATCTCTGCCAAAAGTCTCTGGAAAAGTTTTCTGTAAAGACCTGTATGGGAGATTAGAGGAGGTGATTGAGGAGAAGGGTTTTTTGGGGAGAGATCCAGAATGGCTTCAGGAAGGGAAGGAGAGTCACTGACCATCTTTTCACGCTATCCCAAATGATAGAATCCGCGAAAGCAAAATCGAAAAAGATGTTTACGGCCTTTTTGGATGTTAAAAGATAGAGTATGGAGGGGGGGGGGTGTATGTGGCGCAAGCTTGAGGCTCTGGCTTGGGAGGCGAGTTTGTTGGAATTATGAAAGCATTATATAAAGATGTATAGAGTGAACTTAGCCTGGGAAACATAACAACAAAACGTGTGCCTATGGAGATAGGCTGAAAACAGGAGTGTATCCTTTCGCCAATTCTTTTTGCATTGTACATCAAAGGTTTAGGAGATGAACTCCTGCATAGCGACGAGGGGGTAGCAGTTGGAGACCTGAAGATCCCAGGGCTATTTTTTGCAGACGATATGGTGCTAGTGTCAGAAAGCGAAGAGGGGCTAGCGAAAATGCTGGGAATTGTTGGGAAATATGGGAGCAAATGGGGACTCGAACTTAATGAAAGCAAGAGCAAGGTCATACCTGTGGGCCGCAAAGTGGACCCCACTCGAAGGTGGAGAGTGGGGGAGTTCTGCATTCCGGAAGGTAGCAGCAAACTTCTTAGTGTAGGTGAGACAGGTGACTACGAGTATCTGGGGGTAAATATAAACATTACAGGAAGAGGCATCTACCGAAACCACACAAATATATTGATTCTGAAAGGGAAGCGAACCCTTAACCAAATGAAACTTATAGCGAGAAACAGTTTCAATAAGGTTTCCGTGGGGAAAACCATTTAGGAAATGGTGGGTCTGCCAAGTTTAACATACGGTACGGAAGTGGTACCCCTAAACCAGATGGCTGTAAAGAGCTTGGAAATCATGAAGAACGATGCATGCCGATGGATAACAGGATCGAGTAATGCCGCAGCACTAGAAGCAATCAGAGGTGAGCTTGGGTGGATGAGGATCAAGGACAGGATAGACTGATTGAAACTCGGTTATCTTAATTATTTGGTAAATTTCCCCGTCTGGTATAAAGTAATATCCCTGAGAATTTTCAACTCAAATAAATATCAAGACAGGGTGGATGGTCCAAGTGAGGGAGCTAGTAGTGAACTACTCATTGGAGATCTCGGACCTAAACGTTCGGGCAAACCAGGGTAAAAAAAAATCGTCAGAGAAAGGGCCATGGAGGATGGTAACCGTAATTGGCGATCGGCGAGAGGGGGTCAAATCAAAGAGGTCTTTGGGTGGCCTGCGCGATAAAGAGAAGCCTGGTTTTGAAGAGTGCCTTGATGGCACCTTTTTTTGGGGGGGGGGGGGGGTCAATGTTGTTCAAGCTGGGGCTGAGGGGTACAATTGGGAAAAACAGTGAAAAGGAGTGTCAGATGTGTAATTTGGGCGTGGTGGAGACTCTGGAACACTTTCTTCTAGAATGCCCAAAATACCAGTCTAAAAGAATAAGAATTACTGGGAGTATAATGGGGATGTGGGATGGGAGAATGAAGGACATGTGGTTAGTGGGAGACTCAAAGGAGAGGGTTAATATGCTAATCGGGGAGATTGGGAAGAATGGGGCAAGGGATGTCATCAAGCAGTTCGTCTCCGAGTGTTGGGAGGAGAGAAGAAGCGTGGGAATAGGGAGGAAGTTGGGAGTACAGGGGTAACCAAGGCCTTCTCATCGGAGAACCGCGACAAATCAGCGGCCGGCCAAAGTGTTTATAATAATAAATATTAGTCGCGATGTCGCTTCTGATTTGATGAACACGTATCGTACCTGCACTTCTAATTCCTCATGCTGGGCCCGCGACAGCCCAAATCTGTTACTACAGACTTCCGTTTATATGACCGACGGTGTTTGTGATGTAAGTCCAAGTTTCAAATCTAATCTCGTATAAGAAAGTGCATGATTACTTAACAATGATTTATTTATTGGGGTTTAACGACACTTTCGACAGTCAGTGTCATCCCGTGTCGGACAGGATTATGGATGGAGGGAGCCGGAGTATTCGGGGAGAACCACCGATCACCGGCGAGCAACTGCCAGTTGCACATCGGACACCCCCACGTGGGTAATCGAGATTAAGTGCCTTGCCCAAGGACACAACGGGAATCGGCGGAAATCGAAGTGGACCTTTCGGTTTGAAGTCCAATGCCGTAACCACTGAGCCACCGTGCTCCCTCAAAATGATTAAAGTGCATGTAGAGAGAATCGCTATCTTAGACTTCATTCCAAATGAAAATGTCTCGCCTGGTAGAATAATTGGCAACAAGACATTACTTAAACTCATGGATGTGGCGACGGGGGTGTGTGTATGGGGGGGGGGGGGTCACCTCCTCCCCCCCCCCCCCTCCATCCTGGCCGAAATGTCCTATAGTTGGAAATCCGGGGGCAAGTCATGAGTAGTTGGAAATTCCATCTATCTGGATTTTAGAGCTTCTTTGGCGATGCTGATGTCTCCTTTACTTCCCAAAATTCAAACTCGGTTTCAAATCGGCAAAAATTCTAACTGTTACTATTCAGAACTATACTGTACGCAATATCGAGCTTCATAAGTATGCATGATGTCAATCGGTACGAGATTTCTATAGTTCGTTTACTTATCGTAATAAAAAAAAACCTCGAAATGCACTTCAAGAAAATCATCTCATGTAAAATCGTTATCCTGTTATTCCATCATTCACAGTTACAAAATGATGAAACATCGAAAATTGATCTTTCCTGCATAAGATCTGATTTAATGTTAGGACAGTGTGAATTGCTCAAAGTTCTCAGCTTGGGCATTTGTTTCGCACATATTCATTTTCCAGAATAATACCAAATAATAATAACCTGATAACTCTATCATAAATGTGTTGCCATTTCAGTTACTAGAATCAATTTTATGCCCCCTTTCATGGCTTAATTTTCAAAATCTTTCTCGGTAGTGAATTTTCAACTAGGGGGAGGGACGTATCGGGGGTTTCCTCCTCCCGGTCCCTCCCCCTAGTTGGAAATTCACTACCCTACACCACCCCCCCCCCCAAACGGAAATCTTTAGCCACGTCCTTGATTACACCCCCACCCCCTGCAGATACATCATAAGTATGATGTTAGTACGGCCCAACCGTGGACAGCGCATGAAATGATACACAACACAATGAGTGTACATTAGATTCAGAAATTCCAAACTTGATAACGATCATTCAGCATTAACTTTTTTAACACCGAGCTCCATATCGGCTGAATGGTATTGTTCAAAAGAATAAAATACACGGCGACCTTGGCGAATCGTTTTGTTGCACTCAAAGGGAGACACAAGTTACAATTTAATCCTATAGCTTAATATGACTGTACAGTTATATTATTTCTGACTACTGATTTTTTTGTGATTTGTATCACCTTGCCATCGAATGCTACAATTTTATTGCCACAAAAAATGCATAGCGAGATGAAAGGATCCAAAAAGCAAAAGCTGGAACAAATCACTTCGGCAGGCAAAGATACAAGAGTGTCAAGATTGTGGCTAATTTTATTTGTGTGATTTCTCTTGGCTGACGGTTTTCGTCATTGCAAGAGATTTACGGGAAAGTTAGCTCCCCTTAATTTTCGAATGCGTCTGTCTCACTCTTAAGAATTTGAATGCTTCGAAATTCGATTCGATTCGATTCGATTCGAAATAGTTCCCATGATTAGATTCGATTCAACTTCAATCGCGTTGATTCGAAATTTTTCGAGATGTTTACAAAATCCAAAGATTCTCCTCTTAACCCTTTACCCAGCGTAACGACCAGAACCGGTCAGCGCTATTCACAAAAAATCGCCAATTAATGTTCATTATTTTTTTCATTTTTTGTCTCAAAAACATAGGTTATGACCCCTCCTTGGAACAATCTCGTCGAGCTCGTTCCAATGCGGGGTCATAACCTATGTTTTTTAGACAAAAAATTAAAAAAATAGTTATTCAAGAATTTGTTTTGCAAGTGCCGTCTGCTTTTCATGTTAGGTAAAGGGTTAAACTACTCTCCTCTCCCCGTGCTTTCAAATGAAGCGTTCTGGACGTCGAAAGTGATGAAACGCGAGTACGATCGCGCAACTGTCTAAAGGTATGAAGCACGTCAGGGATTCAAATATCAAATAGAATGGGTTAACAAATTCGTTTCGATTTGCATAAATCTGAAACAGTTGTAACCTTGTAAGTGGTAGAGAATGTGGTTTTAGTCTATTTTGGGGAGCATCTCATCTGAGTGGGTATCTCATAAGACGCCATGAGTCACGTGACCAGTGACGGCATGTTGGTTATCATGATAACACGCGTGAGCGGCCATGTCGTGACGTCATAATGATGAGCGGTATCAGTGCGCATGTGTATGCACGCACGCGTTGTTATGGTAACACATATTTCATCAGTTTTGTTCACAAGAGAACGCTGTCCTGGTTTCTATGCTGCAGGTGATTGCTACAGTTGGATGGGATGTATTCGGGGGGTAAGTGCGATTCAACAGATGTATATCTAATTACCACAACCAATCTGATAACGATATACTTCCATCGAATTTAGACTTACATGTAGCACAAAACAATTCATTTTAACCCAAATGGACATTAAATTCATCTTAAAACGCACCGTCTTTGGTGGAGCTCGATTAGTCTGGATAGGACGTCGTGACGTAGGTTATTAAATAGTAGGTAATACACTAGGAGTATGCCGAATTACCAGAAACGACCCGACAACTTCCTAAAAGCACATGAAAGTACCGAAATATAAACTGTTTGCAAACTTAATAAGTACTCTCTGTAACCCTTATACTGCTAGGCCCTATTAGTCCCATGCTTGTCGTTCACTACTACTATTTCCAATTACGAAATTCTATTTACAAGGATCTCGTTCTATGAGCAGTCTGTGGCTACAACATACCTTTTTTATCGTATGAGTGCCACGAGGAACTCTCTCTAACTCCAGGTCCCTTATATCCCTATCTGTGCATTTGAAGATACTTATGACACAGTGATGTACTATTAGAGGATATCGACTGGGGGGGTAGTTGTCCGAGGATAGTTATCTGAAGATACCGTGTAGCCCCATTTCACAGGATATTCCAGGGGACCACTCAGGGGCGACGGAAGCTCTTCAGGCCAGGAGGTAAGACTCCGGGAAAAGGGCATTTACACGCATGACACGCCGAAGCATTCATGTCTCGAAGGTCGAAGGCCCGAGATGGGAGAGTTTGAGAGGAGGTGCTCATCCGGAGGGGGCACCTCATCCCAAGCTCCCCAACTCCCCCACTGAATTGTGAAAGCTCCCAGAACGGATTTGGGGTATATTTTAGGTTTACTTCGAGAAGAAATCATTGAAAAAAAAATTGAATTACGAACTTGTGAGGGCATTGTCCGCCCTGTCTCGCCCCGTGGTCGGAAGGCGGGGAGGGCAGCTGCCCCCTCTGCCCTCGTGCTTCCCTTGGACCAGCTCCACCCCTCAAGTTAAAAAGCGCGAAATTTACTAGCTGAAAACAGCTGCAGGAGAATTTAAACCTTCATCTATTGGTAATGTCAAGTCTTGATATCCTTTTTCGGGAATTGTAGTACTTCCAAAAGTCCGCGGAGACGTTCAATAGTGAAAGGCACATTTATTTATTTATTTATTTATTTATTTATTTATTTATTTATTTATTTATTTATTTATTTATTTGTGCTTAACGCCACATCAGCATCAACGGCTACATCGTGGCGATAAAATATTATTAGTTATTATTACTCGATTAGTTTCATATCGGGTGCGATATCAGCCCGAGATAACTTCATATTATCCTGAGATCGAAGGTCGAAGGCTGAAGTGAAGTTACCTCAGACTGATATCTCGGCCGATATGAAACTAAGTAATAACCTCAATACTGAATAATCAAAACAAATAAAACAAAATGTTCTCAGATCTGTTACAGTTTTCTCACAATGTTATTATTTCTAAAAATGCGAAGTTTCCTCTTCTCCAAGTTCAGCTATCCGAACGTCTCCGCTTCCCCACTGGTGAAGCCGCGACGTCCGATAGCTGGTCTATCCTTTCTCCCACTTCGACGTATCTCTGCTTGCGACTGGTTGCGCCACGTAAAGACGCATCAAGGGGGACAACCCTGGCCTGCTCATATTGGCCGTGATTAACGTAATATCAGCGAAATTTGATGTCATATCTTTCTAGCTTGATAATGAGAAATTCTGGGAAATGACACCATATCTAATAAATAATATTAGCTAACAGAGATCATTGTGTTTTATGAAGTAAAATATTTGATAAATACAGATTATCATGATAATGTGCATGTCCTGTGATTTGTATCAGATTCGAGGTGGTGTCCAGAATGGAATCTCAACGAGCCGGCTTTGCCGCCGAAATGTGATCCCATTCTGGACACCACCGAGAATCTGATGCAAATCACAGGACATGCACATTATCATGATAATTCATTTATCTAACAATTCTGCCACATAAACATATCAAATCTTAAATTATTAATACAGTTTTGGGACATAATGTTGGGCGAAAAAAAGTTTTAAAAAAACATATTTTATGGAACAATATTGTTGTGCACTTTAACAAACAATGAGTAACGCGGTCACCGCAAATTTTCAAACTCGCGTTGTAAAATTTTTCACTCCAAATGTCACTATCACTAGTTTCTATTTATTGTGGAGGTGGCGGGGGGGGGGGGGAGGGGGGGGGGCATTTGTTATTAATAGTTCTGTCGCTAATTATAAGGAATTGTGTTTGGTTTTGTAAGCGATCAGCTGAGTCGATCACTGATACGCATATAGAATGCATTCATACGACTGTTATGATAGCCCGTCGCGTTCCCGGAAACGAGTCGTCTATATGATACGGAATCAGAACAAGTCGTCTATATGATACGGAATCGGAATACATTATGTGATACGTGCCGTTTCTCGTGGTTTTCAGGCCTAAATCTATATGATTGTCAGATAAAAACCATGAAAAATTGATTTTATAATGACAGTGAAAGAAGTGAAGAGAACAGCATTGGCCAATGATACAGATACTGTTGATACAACCTGCTGATCAAAAAACGTTTTGAAGATGAGATTTAGTTAAACGAGTAAAAACTATTAAAACGTATTAAAAAGGCTGATTTCCTTTAGGAATGAGAGAATCTCATTAGAGTTTGTCATGTAACAGAGTCCCCTCAAAGACGGTACAATATAATGTCACCGCCTCATATCATTAAAACCAGTACAATTTAAGAGGAAGTATTCGACTGGCAAAAAAAACATAGACAGGGAACACATTCTAGTCGCATATCCCCGCCAATAAAAAGGAATGTGTAAGTCATATATGGCCAATATATGGCATCGCATCAAAATTACATGATCTGTTTTTTCAAAGTTAATGAACACATAATTATTAGTAATATTGTTACTTGGTTAGTTTGATATTGGCCGGGATATCAGCCCAATGTAACTTATTATCACCTTGAAACTCGAGTATGAAGGTCGAAGGTTGATGTGAAGATACTGAGGGCTGATATTTCGGCCGATATGCAACTAACCAAGTAATACCCTCTTTATTTGTTAAACCAAACCAAGTAATAAAAAATGTTATTTATTGACTAAAGTGAATTTTTTGATTTGATTGGTTGATAGATACGTGGTATGAGACCATATTCATTGAAACCCACGATACGTCCGCCCAGCCACTGACAAATTTCCCATACCTAGCGGAAGCCTCGTTCCGAAATCTACAAATTGTCCATACCCCAAAGACGCGTCATTCCAGTTTTACAGTGTACATGTATTATATTTTAATTTTTTATCTCCAAAATATAGCTCATGACCCCTTATTGGAATGAGCTTGTCGAGTACCCTCCAATGTGGGGTTCATAAGCTATGTTTTTGAGACAAAAAAGAAAAAAAAGAAATTCAATAATTTTTTTTATACTAGTCATATCGGCATATTTTCTCAAAAACTCTTTTGCACAAAAATTCCACAGAAACCTGTATGGCTCAACAATGGAAGATAAAAGATCTCATGCTGTGTGTGTTCACACATGAAATAGATTGTACTTCTAAAACGGAAAGTCAATAGATAAATTCGTTACCCCGTGTCTGATCACGTGGTACGGGTTTTTACCTGCCCGAAGCCAGCCGTATCCCATGAGGCCGAAAAAGCCTCATGGGATACGGCTGGCTTCGGGTAGGTAAAAACCCGTACCACGTGATCAGACACGGGGTAACTAATATTCTTAGATATGTTACAGTTTTCTGACAAGTTTCTCATTCTTTTAACAAGGTCTGAAGTTTCCTCTGGATCTAGTTCAGCTATTCGGACGTCTCGGCTTCACCACTAGAGAATCCGAGACGTTCAGAGAGCTAAAGTGTCCCTTCTCCACTTCGACGAATCTCTGCTTACGGCTCTAAATCTAAAGTTTGGGTGAGTTTCCCTTACAACACTCTTCTTTCTTCTCTTCCTTCACACAATCCTCCCTCATTGTCGTCATTAATTTCTCGTCTCGTCATTCAAAAACTCCGATTCAAACCAGTTTGTGTTCGACGAGTAACGGTTTCGATGTAAAAAAAATTCGTTGCGCCTAGTAACAACGCATCAGGAGGAAGAACTCTGGCTCGGGTCATATCAGCCGACTTTGAAGTCACATCAGCCAAACACGACAATTGGTAATTCTGGGAAAGCAAATCAAAGCTCATAAATAATTAGTAGGAAGCGATGGAGTTTGTTATTTCGTCCCCTGAGTTCCAATGTGTTCCATGTGCCTACTGGCACATAGAACACATTGGAACTCAGGGGGAGGGGGATTTGTCGCCCCACCCCATTCCGTTTCTCACATAGATTTGATATAGTTACTTTTGTCTGGTTTAAAATCAGTGAAAAGAATTTGAAAATCAGTGAGAAGCTTTATAAGGCATGTTTTGCTGCAATGTCTACCCTGCTGGTGCCGAAGATCCCAAAATGTTCAGGTAACCAGCAAAACAGGAATTCATAGCAGTCTGACATAAGCACATTCTACTTCTCACGAATTTCCAATATAAGAGGGTTCTTCAAGTTGGGGTTGAGTACAGCTTGCAAAGTGGAAAGAGAGTCCGAGAAAATAATGGACTTCGTTTCCTGTTCGTTTCCCATGTATTCGAGTGCAAGTTGTGAACCTTTGACTTCAGCTTTGAAAATCGAATTTCCATTTGGTACTCTGGTTGGGGTGATCTGATCACAAACAGCCGATGATAGTTTGTTACCGTCTTTAGATACATCTGGAAAAGATCTGTATAGACTTTATTCAGCATATTTCTGCGTGGGTTGCAAAGAGTTGGCCTCTGATTTTTTTGAAAAAGCAAGGTCCAAAATAACAGTTACTGTAGGTTTTTTCAGATGCCAAGGAGGAATAAGTGATTCACGTTTCTCTTTTGAGGAAATTGGTTCAAGTGTGCCGAGGTCCATGTGGGGTTGGCGAAGTAGATGTGGGGTTTAATTCTAATTTCCAATGGTGGAATATGTTTCTGATTTCAGGTGAAAAAAAATTCTGTATGTTGAGGAATCAACACATAATCCTAAGCTGGGTCTGGTGGGCAAGCACATTGTTTTTAAACATTATTGAAGTGACGATTTAATTCGGCGCCTCTCGAGAGAAGGCTTCCCTGCTTCAGCTTATATCTGTTACCGATTTTCGAAATGCACCCAGGCTATTTTTATTGGGGTTTGACGACACTTTCGACGGCCAAACCCTCGTGCCGACGACGACACCTCGTGTCGGACAGTTCTACAAGAGGGGAAACAGGGGTACCAGGGGAGAATCACCTAGCACCGGCGAGCAATTGTCAGACGGCATTGGTTGAGGACAAGTGTACCATCGAAGTGTCGTGCGCCTTAGTACGCAGTGCCACCATGCCCCCACGACCAAAGGTAATTCCAACACCACTATTATGGGTTGCATCAAGGGGTTTGAGGTAAGATTTTCTCGCAGAACCATCCATTACACAACCATAGTCCAGTTTGGATCTTAAAAGTGATAAATACCGATATAGAAAATTTTTTGGTCAGCACACCACACAGTGCTGCCAACTACTATCAAGATGTTAAGATCCCCTTTACATATAATCTTCAGTAGTTTCATGTGAGAAGTGAAATACAGCAAGGAAGCATCCGAGGTAAAAGAGGGAGGTGTATCCAAAAGGGGCACTCGACCCTGTGTATGAGTTAAGACCGGGAGTTTACAACGTATCACAATTTCATAAATTGTAAGGTAACCTCATGACATTATAGTCTCTTGAGAGGAAAAAGCTGACACCTGCAAAGCAAAAGCATAGCAGATGTCACCTTGTTCCACTCAACGGACAATGTAAAGCTTTATTATATGACTACTACAAATAGCCCCCCCCCCCCCCCCCCCCACATTACCACTGTAGTTTTCCCATCAAATCCAGCTCTCCGAAAAACAAGAATGTTAAGTTTTCCACATCGTTATCATGCCTGTCTCAAACGAGGTGCACGTGAACGGACTATTTCTACCATTGACCTATAACTAAATATAGAACATAAGTACAGACCGTACACACGAGTGTCCCCTCATTAAACTCCGTTGACAAACATTCTAGTCGAGGTCTATTTGAAAATGCCGTGCTGAACAATTGCAAAATAGCAATTAACTATTTTCAAGATGCGAATCCAACAAGGAGAATCTGTGTTATCGAAAGCGATTCCGATTGAAATTCAAGTCTTGCCTCCATTGTTTTGACTTTCAAGTTTCATGTTCGACACGAACGTTCGATATTACTAAGCGTTTGGGATTCCCCAATTCCATAAATTGTTAATGGTTATTTGGTTAATATAATTCTTGTTGTATTTGATTTTTCAGGTGTTGTGGTCAGTTTAAAATACTAATTGTCATTTAATAAACAAATTACTACAACTTTCATTGATCTGTGTTGTATTCCGTCAAGTTGACGAGATGAGATCGGCCAGATCAAACGAAACGCCGCAGATCAATAGACTGTTGTCGTAATCTGCATTTAGAATCACTCAGCAGATTGCATATCTTCTTTGTTTGGTGATTATCCACCAAACTCCGCATTGTACCTAAAACACCCTATTGGCATTGACACACGTACAATACGTTAAAAAAGAATACTCTCGAGTTTTTCAGTTGCAGTTCTCGGAAAGTAAAGTATTCTCTTCTAGTGCACTTCTGGCGAAAAAAGGCACGCGCTTTTCCCCAAGCCCCTCTCGCAGCTGCCCTTCCCCACCCCAACCCCTGATTGCAATGCCCTTGAAATTCAGTTTATTGTCAAAAAATAAACGAAGGAATTTTTATAGCACTCCCATCTACTTTCAACTCCTGATCGGAGTGTTTCCGGAATTTACAAAAATGAACACAATTTGTTTTGGTCTTCGAGAACTTGAAACCATTATCTCTAGTCTATGACTGAATTCTTTTTAAACTCAGTGATGTCATTGATAATGAGAGAGAAAATTTTAACCGATAAAATATTATACCGAGCAACCCCAAATATTTGCCCCTGTGGACCACATAATGCAGACCCTCATATATATATATATATATATATATATATATATATATATATATATATATATATATATAACCCCCGTGTTGAAAAGAGCTTTTAAAATACGATACTTCCACGTTGTATCAAATGCCATTTCAAGGTCAAAGAAGGTGGCGACCACATATTCTTTTCTGGCAAAGGCATCACTAATAAACGTGCTTCCAAATGGTCCACAGTACTTATCTGGCTTCTGAAAGCACAATGAACATTCGCTAGTAGATTATTCGATTCCAGAACCCAGACAAGTCGATCATTGATCGTCCTTTTCGTGGTTTTGCACCTACAACTTAGTTTAAACAATATTTATTTGAAAAATCATGTTATATGTATACATCATATGGAACAAGAAAGCTTAGCATCCAAACTAAATCAAACATTTATGGTATACTACAACTTTTTAATGCAATGCGTCTGATTGCAACGGTATTTATCACGCTTCGGAATAGAACTTATTGTTGCTTGTCGCCAGGAGGATAAACAATGGCCAGTCGCCCATATTTCGTTCAAAACAGATAATAAAAATTGAAGTGATGATTGCGGCAGATGTTTCAAAAGTTAATGCTGTATTTCTTCGGGTCCAGTGGCAGAGGCTTCCGCTTTATGTAAAGAGTGGCGTTGCTCTTCCATTGAACAATGTTAACTGTGACCGTCTACATTTCCAGGGGCAAATTTGATCATTTGTTTTTCTTGTTGTCTTTTGATGTTTACATGGGGCTGGGCTCGATCCGCAAGTATACAGAAGAAGTCACCTTGGTTACGAATCGAAATTAAGTATTTTTATTGTTTACTAATCATATATATTTCATTTTCAGGTTATTTTATTCAACTTTGTGGGGAGTTAGTTTAGTATAGTAACTGGGACAAAGTTAGGAGGCCTTAAATAAAACTGTGAGCGCTAAGTTGTCGAACGGTTCGTCGTGTTGCCTTTTGTCGCGTGTTTACAATTTTCCCTGTCCGATCGCGTAATTTTGTCTTGATGATGGCGAGCAAGTCTGTTCAGACGGAGGTAAGTATGGAGGTAAATACGTGTAATATCGCGGTCCAGGTCAACGGTGCCAACGGAGTAAGTATTGGTGTGCAGACAGAGGCCACTGGGGGTGTCGGTCAGAGCCGGGTTGGTGGGGCCACCGATGGCGATATTGGGCTTGAAGTTTGTAAACAGTGTTCTATGATGTATGGGGACTGTCGCTCGATGGGATATGGAGAGGTATGTGCAAACTGTCAGGAAATCCTCCGCCTACTTGAGACAATTGTTAAGTTTGAGGGGGAGATTGCTGAGCTGAAGGGAAAACTTGGTAGGGCGGGGCTGCCTGGAGTTACGCCTGTGAAAGTGGCTTTCCGAGAAGGATGGAAGGTTGTCGGTGGTTCCAAGAGGAAACATGGGGGTAGAACCTTTGATGTGAATGAGGTAGGTGATGAGGTAGGGGCTGCTAGAAAAGTACGTAGGACAGATGAGGGGGGCCCAGGCCGGAGCAATGCTGTAAAGCGTTTGGCGTGGACTACCAAAAGTGGTAGGAAAGGGGGGCCAGAGAAGCAGGTAGATAGGGGTGTAAAGTCCAAAGGCAGTGGGGAGTGCAGCACCAGAAACAGATTTGATGTGCTCGATTCGGAAGAGACAGAGGAGGAGATGGAGGTAGTTGCAACAGATAGTAGCTTGGGGTCTAGGCCAGGAAAAAGGAGGAGGGATCCGGGGGAAGACCAGGGGAGTAGTCCAGGTAGCTCAGGGCCTGGAAAGAGACGGAGGGACAAGGATAGGAGTAATCCTAGGTCAAAGATACCGATACCGATATTGATTCCGAGTGGGGCTGTTGGAGAGGAAGAGGACGCTGCAAACAATAGGAGACTAGAGGAGATAAATAGGGCGAGGTCCAAAAGTAAGTTGGTGGTTGCGGGAAGTAGCATAGTTCGGGGGATCGACAAGGTTGTCTGTGGTCCGGACAGTAAAAATAGAACAGTTCTGTGCTTTCCGGGGGCTAAAGTGGAGGACCTGAGGGATAGAGTGGACGGTATTGTAGCTGGGTCGGGGCCTGATCCGGTAGTGGTATTACATGTGGGGTCCAATAACATCAGGGAGAGGAAATCAGTTCGTTTGGTGGACACATACAAGGACCTAATTAGTAAGCTACTTAGCAGGAATGCTCGGATCATCGTTTCAGGGGTGCTCCCCGTTATGGGTGGTGGGAATGAGAGGAACTCGCGGATTATGGCACTAAACGAGGAGCTGGAAGAGCACTGCAAAGACTTGGGAGTACATTTCATTGACCACTGGGATTCATTCTGGGGACAAGGAGAGTTGTATGGGCGAGACGGATTGCATTTAAGTAGGATGGGTACAGACCTGTTGGGCCAAAAAATCTTACAGGTGGCTGGGCCTTTTTTGGAGAAAAGGGGGGTAGGGGACCACAGCCGGTAACCCAGAGTGGCACAAATGCTGGGAACATAGGAAGAACAACAAACATGCACAATACAGGGACATACCAGGGTTATAATAATGTGCCAGTGATGACAAAAAAACAAAGATTCATTAAGTTTGGGTACTGCAACATCCAGGGTCTGCACAAGAAAGTAAGCGAAATATCAACAATGATGGACGAAGGAGACTTCGATATAATGGGTCTAAGTGAGACGTGGATACGACGGGATGAGCGGGTTGATCAGATGAAGGGTTGCGTGTGGATAGGAGCTGGGCGAACTGAGGGTCAGAAACGGGGTGGGGGTGTTGGCATCTACGCTAAAGAGGAATTACAGCCCTCATTGATTACAGATCTCACAGAAGCAAGGACTCAGATTCCAGTATCCAACGAAATAGTCTGGGCAAAAATCAAGTTAGGAAGCAGGAGTGTTGCCGTTGGTGTTGTATACTTAGCAGTGGAGGGAAGTAAGCCCGAGTGGAATGATTCAATATATACAACTCTTAGATCGAATATCACAGAGCTTGGGAGCAGAGGGTTCAGTATTGTCCTAATGGGGGACTTCAATGGGCACATCGGGGATAAGGAGGAGGGCATACAGGGAGGTGATAGGAAAATTAACACGAATGGGAGGAAGATGTTGGACCTATCAAAAGAGCTTGGTTTAAAGATCCTGAACAGGGATGCGAAATGTAAGGGTAAATGGACCTGGGAGAGGAACGATAAGAAAACAATAATTGATTATATACTCACTGACATTAGCGTATGGAGGGAGGTTATAGATGTAGAAATAGATGACGAGGGAAAAAATGACTTGGGTAGTGATCACAACCTGATAACAGTTAAGATTATGGGCAAAAAGACGAATAGAGACAGAAATACCTTCAAGGAAGTTTGGGGACTAAAACAAGGAGCCGACTGGAAGCAGTTTCGGGAAAAACTAAAACCAAATCTTGAATGTATACCTAGGGATGCAAATGTCCAGAGTATTTCAGATGGCATAGTAAATAGCCTAACAGAGGCAGGGAAGGAGTGTATAGGAAGGGTGAGGGTCCCAACGAGAGAGCTTGGATACAGGGTTAACGAGGGACTGAAAAAGGCTATAAAAGAAAGGAAGGTAAAATGCGCTGCTTACAGAAGAAGTAGGAAGCATAAAGGGGTGGATAACAATGACACGAGACTAATGAAAGGAGAATATGAACTGGCACGGAAAAAGGTGAATGAGATAAAGAATAATAATAGGAAGGAGCGCAATTGCAGTCTTGCCAGAACAATAAAGAAAACGGGGGGTTCGAGCTCAAACGTATTTTGGAACTGGGTAAATAAACGGGGGAAAAGTAGTGTGCAGAGTATCAAAGTGGATGGGGAAAGTACAGAAGATAAAGGCCGTATCGCTTCAGAGTTAGTCAAGCACTGGGAAAAGATAAACGATAGGCGATGGGGCAGTGGGTCCCCACCAAAAAGAAATACACTGGTGGAGGAGAACCTATCCAATCGTGTATGTAGCGAAATAACGGCAGAAGAAGTGCGGAACGTGGTCTCGAAATTAAAAAATGGTAAAGCGGGAGGGACTGATGAAATTCCGAACGAATTCCTCAAAAATGGAGGGGAGGCACTTATTGAAGTCCTGACAAACCTTTTCAACCTGGCTCTGCGAAAGCAAGAGGTCCCCAGAGAGTGGAGGGAAAGTAAGGTGTCGTTCATACACAAAAAGGGGGATAAGGAAGTTCTAGATAACTATAGGGGGATATCAGTTAGTAGTAACATCGGAAAAGTATTCTGTAAGGTCATATACGGTAGACTAGAGGAAGTTATTGAAGAGAAAGGTTTTTTAGGAGAAATTCAAAATGGTTTCAGGAAAGGACGAAGAGTCACTGATCACCTATTTACACTCACCCAACTGATAGAATCAACAAAAGCTGAAAAGAAAAAGATGTTTCTGGCATTTCTAGATGTGAAAAAAGCGTACGACCGAGTGTGGAGGGAAGGTATGTGGCGAAAGCTCGAGGGCATCGGACTGGGGGGTGACTTTGTGGGAATCATGAAAGCACTGTATACAGATGTGCAAAGCCAACTCAGTCTAGGGAGTATCACTACAAAACGAGTCCCTATGGATATAGGCCTCAAGCAGGGGTGTATCTTTTCACCGATTTTGTTTGCATTGTATGTTAAAGATTTAGGGGACGAACTAATTCAGAGTGCGGAGGGGGTAAATGTTGGAGACATAAAGATACCAGGCTTATTCTTTGCGGACGACATGGTGTTAATGTCTAGAACTGAACAGGGGCTAGAGAAACTGCTGGAAATTGTTGGTAGGTATGGGAACACTTGGCGGCTCGAACTAAATGAAAATAAAAGCAAGGTAATACCCGTTGGACGCAAGGTAGATATGACGAAGAGATGGAGAGTGGGGGAGTTCTCAATCCCCGAAGGGGGAAGCAAACAAATCACTGTAGGAGAAACGGGAGAGTATGAGTATCTAGGGGTAAGCATAAATATAACGGGAAGAGGGGTGTACAGAAATTACTCAGCCAAACTGATTCTGAAGGGGAAAAGAATTCTGAACCAACTAAAACTTTTAGGGAAAAATAGTTTCAACAAGGTCTTTGTGGGGAAAACACTGTGGGAGAGGGTGGGTTTACCAAGTATAACGTATGGCACGGACGTGATTCCATTAAACCAAACCGTTATTAAGAAGTTGGAAAATACTCAAAATGATGCCGGCAGATGGATAACAGGGTCGAGTAATGCTGCAGCTTTGGAAGCAGTAAGGGGGGAGCTTGGGTGGATGAAAATCAAGGACAGGGTAGATTTGGGAAAACTGTGTTACTTTAACTACTTGAGAAACCTGCCTGACAACCGGTGGTGCAAATTGATTCTCGATACCATTTGGAATTCTAATATAGAAACGGGGTGGTCAAAACATGTGAGGGAACTAATGGACAATTACTCTATAGAGGTCACAAACATAGAAGTAGGAATGAAAGAAGGCAAAAGGTTTGTCAAAGAGAGAGTCATGGAAGATTGCAATCGAAACTGGCGAGCAGGGGTTAGCGTGAAAAGATCACTGCAGGGGTTACAATATAAAGAAAAGCCAGCTTTTGAGAAGTACCTAGATGGCACCTTTGGAGGGTCACTGCTGTTCAAACTGAGATCAAGATCACTGGAGCTTCGGGGAAAAATTGGGAGAGATGGGGAAAAGGGATGCCAAATGTGCCACTCTGGAGTAGTGGAGACCCTGGAACATTTTCTCTTGGAATGCCCACAGTATATACCTCATAGAATAAAATTTACTGGAAGAATAATGCAGAAGTGGGGTGAAGAAACAAAGGATAGATGACTGAAGGGGGACACGAGGGAGAGGGTAGGAATGCTTATTGAAGAAATTGAAAAAGATGAAGTGAGGGACACTATTAAGCAGTTTATATCTGAATGCTGGGAGGAGAGGAGGGGAAGAGGGGGTGGGGTGCAGGGGGAATGATGGCCTTCTCTTATGAGGACCGCGACAAATCAGCGGCTGGCCAAAGAGTTATTATTATTACAAATCGTGAATTACAATTTTCAGACGACCTTTTTGAAAATGTTGACGCCAATGTGTTTTAGATTTCTTTATTCTGTGTAATTAGTGTTTGTTATCTTCGAGGTGCTGTACCTTTGATTTATTTTGTTCCTTCAGGCCAAAAAGATAGTTTTCATTATCAGAGATTTTTTTTTTTTTTTGCAAAACAGTGAGGGAGGAAGGATTTTATTTTTATTTTTTATTGCCCTTGGAACTATAAATTATAAGGAACACAGTTATGGCGACCCAACCCCGCGTGTCATATGTTATGTATAGTTCAGCAATCTGAACATAGCGGCTACCCCACAAGGTGTTATATAGAGATGCATTTTTTAAAAACATTTTCGGTATTAAAATGAGAAACAGAGACGTACAATACCGTACAAACGTTGAACTAACCGACAAAATCTCCCGATTTAGGACGTCACTCAATGAATGTAGACTCATAGTTAGAAATATATCCCAAACATTGACATTTTCACTCGGAGGCGTACAAACAGGCCTGAAAATAAGCAGTCTGACATTTTCAAAATGAGGTCCCCTGAGGGTGAATTTGATGATGCTATCCCATACAGTGGTGCCAATTTATCCTCTGGGTACCTCTTTCTGTTTCGTTTTGAGACCCCGATTCAGATTGAGGTTCATAGAGGGTGACTTTAGTGATGCTACCCTGCTGTGCAGGGTAGCATCACTAAAGTCACCCTCTGGGGACCTCACTTTGCAGATGACAGTCTGCTTATTTTCTAGCTTGCGAAGAAACACATCATGTGTTCATTTTGTTCAATTCGACGACTTCGAATTTTCGGAAACTATGGAATCTTTTACTCAGACTTTTCAACAGAATCTGATGTCAATTCCACTGTATCTTCTGTTTGTTCGTGGTTATTTTGCAAGATAAACCATTATTGAAACCGATTACCCGGTACATTGATTCACACTTCTTGGTTCTAGATCCAGTTGAAATAGATCCAGGAATTTGCGACTACACGCGTTTATGTTTCCTACGTTTCCTTTATTCGTGGCACAAACAACGGTGATATTTGAAAAAATGCCTCTAAAATGTAACAACGCGCAGAAAAAAAATCAGTGCAGCAGAACCAAAAGTATTTTTTTCTGACCTTACCTATAAATTCCTCTGTGTGGGGCGTTCAGAACAAAGCGTTGAGAAATTACCTTCGTGACGTTCCATTGGTGCATCCTCTCACCGCTCGCTGGAACCACAATTTCCAGCACAACTGGAAAGTAGTCGCCCCCGCACAAGTCATATCCCACCTTTCAAGAAAAATCAAGGAAGATAGAAAGACATGTAATTGTGAGATCATCTGATGTGATGAGCTAGGTGCGGAGGGCAAACAAGTGGCAGACTCATTCGTGAACAAACACAAATCGTATTTTGAAATGAGCTGTTCCATTGTTTTACCTTTTAAATCTTCTTTGCTGCAGGAATCACCCCCAAAGAGGGTGGTGTACAACACAAGAGGTAGAGTTGGAAGTGGATGAATGAGTTGCCCAAGATCATTCAGATGAAGGGTTTTATTCGGAGAAATATAAATGGAACATAACAACTGTCTTGCTAATTTGTTTGAAAACGGATATGACGGTGAATAATAATGTTTCTAACTTAGACAGACGTTCCACAAACAGTCCAGGCATTATACAAAGGTTATTTATTAAATACGACTTTCTTTCCCAGATTTGCCCATTATCGAGCTTGCTGATATGGATTCAAACTCAGCTGATATGAGTCCGATCTCGACTGATACACATCCCCTTTGTGCGTTACTGTGAGCAACCAATTTGTTTACATTGAAATGTTCACAGTTATTCGTTGAACGGAATCGGGAAAATTGGTGTCACCAGGCATGGTGGAGTGTTACCAGGCATGGTGGAGTGTTACCAGGCATGGTGGAGTGGTTTGATGCAGAGTTTTGTATGATGAAGGATTGATGTTGACAACAAGTAATGATTAGGTGGACGAAGAGAAGAAAGAAGAGAGCAGTGCAGAAAATTCATCATCATGTAAAATTCAGAGTCGTGAGCTGAGATCCGTCGATGTGGGAGAATATGTAGTTCAACTATCCGAACGAGTCGCTCAGATAGCCGAACAGGAAGTACGGGAAGAGGTAGGGCTGCACGGTGTATCGATAAACCGATATATACCGGTATTCAAGCCAATATCGATTGAATACCGGTGTAATTACAAAAATATCGGTTTATCGTCATTATTTATTTACCTACAATTTAATTTTCAAGATGTCTTGAGTTTTTTGTACTGTTGCCCCGAATGAATAATATTATCCCTTTATCCAAGGAATCGTCCACTTGTGCCCTCGTAATATACAAATTAAGCAGATGAAAAAATAATTTTCAAAAATTTCAGCAAACCTATATCATGTGATCCCTCATTGGAACGAGCTCGTTGAGCTCGTTCCAATGAGGGGTCACGTGATATAGTTTTGTTGAAATCTTTGGGGAAAATCTGATAAACTAATTTTGAAAATAATAAATTTTGATATCGTCTGCGTTGGGTAAAGGTTTTTCGAACCACATTATCAGGGCATGCTAATTCTTTCCGACTGTGATGCCTCAAGTCTTGATTGTGGTACTTGTGTTCATATATCTGAACAGTTTTCGATATACCGGTATACCGCGGTATTTTTTTGAATACCGATACCGGTATTCAGTTTTGAATATCGTGCAGCCCTAGGAAGAGGTAACTTCAGACTTTGCAAAAATAATGAAAAATAGTAACACTGTCGGAAAACTGTAACAGATCTGAGAACATTTTGTAATTATTTATTTTGGTTTAATAAATAAAATGGTTATTTCTTGGTTAGTTTCATATCGGCGAGATATCAGCCCTCGGTAACTTCACATCACCCTTCGATCTTCAGTCTCAGCCCAAGCTGATATGAAGTTGCCGCAGACTGATATCTCGCCCTATATGAAACTAACCAAGTAATAACATCCAAATAATGCCTAAACATCGAATGATCTGGACTATCGGCTTTCTTTAAAGCGGTAAGGCAAAAAAGGTTTTAGGTTTAAATTTTGGGCTTTAAACATATAATTTTCAAGATGTTAGCAAATTTGTATCACCGCTGTCTGTATCATTTCACAAACATAAGGCATTTTCCGACGAGTAGTTTAAAAATACAGAAGCTGGATTGTTATTGTTTTTTTCCCGAATTAGTTTGAACATTTCACTATTCTTCTCTGTTGTAACCCATTTAAAAATAAGAAAACGGCATTTTCTCCATCATTTGATGTCCTGTAATTTTTTCCCTGTTCATTATATCAACAGTGTGCGTATCGAGACATATAATACAGACTCTGCCCTTTTGATTAATATAAAAATCGGGGTGATGAGATTTGCTAACTTTTTTTACCTGGGAATAATAAAAAAAACTTGCAAATTACTGTAAAAACACATTCGCGAAACGAAAAGGTAGAGTTGACACTTTAGTATTGGTACACACTGAAAACTAAAGTGTTAAAACTGACACTTTCAATGTGTTAAACCCATTCTAACTCTTAGGGTTTGATTTTAACACCCAAAGTGCAATGCTTTAAGCACTTAGACATTACAATCGTCAGACATCTGAAACTTGAATGGATGGCACTTCCCATGTGTCTAGCATTGGTGGTTCCTCCAGAATCGTCCATAATTTGATTTGCGCTTGGTGGGCACATAATAAAAAGGACACAACGCAGATGACGCGGATCAGGCTCGAGAGTTCGAGCCTGATCCGCGTCATCTGCGTTGTTTCCTTTTAAGTGTCGCGACATTACACTTGTCAAGTGGTATTATTGTAACACCTGTCAAGTTCTGGGATATCTATACTTGAACAAAGTGCTAGTTCGGCACTTAGTAAGTGTTAAATACAGCACTTCAAGTGTAGTTTTCAACACTTTAGTTTTTAGCGTGTAGGTGAAATACTGATGAAATAAATGATTGATTATCTGTGAAGTATTTGCTTTTAATTAGTTTGGCATGAAAGGCAAAGTTTTCCTTTTGTTACTTGTGATAAACGAAAATAGCAGACAGCTCTGGGAGCTATATGTTGTTTTCGTTTATTCAAAGTAACAAAAGGAAACTTGATTTTATTTTCTACTGATGTCAAAGGGGTTTTCCCATCAATTACTTGCTTCTTGGCTGGACCCCCTCTCGCTCGTTTGATAATTTCAAAGGATATGACCTTATCGAAAGTCGATCTTCATGAACATATAAGTCAGGGATGCTAAAATGGTATGGTCAAAGGAAACCATAAGGACCCTCTAACGATCTGGGGATAAATATTCTATACTGACGTCTGTTGCTTGTCATTTTAGTATCCTTGTCGCAAAACCTTCGCCCACTAGCCTCCTCTTACCCGGCCATTCCTAACAGCAACACAGTATTTTCATGTAAATTGATTTTGACGACATAAAAAATAAGTATGTGGGTAATTACTAAGCTAACATCAGATAGCAAACAAAGATCTCATTCTTGTGAATTTTGAAAGTAAGATTATAGAAGCAACCTCTGGATTGTTCAAGGCTGTATTTCTTTTCAACAGAACTGAAGCTTTATAGCCCAAAAAATTAATTCACACCTACTTCTCTTATCTTAATGCAATGAGCATTCAGCCATTTCCTGCCTGTTGTCCTTCACATCTTGATTTGCAAATTTTAGTAATGATGGTTTTCTCAGTCAATTATTAACCCTTTCAAACGGTGTGCATAAATATTTGCGTGAAGAAAAAAATGAGTAGTGGACGAGCAGACGATATAAAGAGCAACAAATCTGAGACGAGGTTCGTTAATAATTTAATCCAACAGCTCGACAGAGCTGTTGGATTAAATTAATACCGAACCTCTCAACAAACCAGGATGGTTTCGCCCATTTCGCTCTTGACAGTATTGACTGAAATGATACCTTCCAGAGCGTCTCTGTTGAAAGGGTTAAAATTTATATCTGTGACCAAATACAACACGCCCTATCAAATATCAATTAGTTAAGTGGTGCCACAAATATTTATGTGGTCACAAAATAACACGGTAATCTAATTCTGATGGAGATTTTTAATGGCATTTTTTCACCATGGAACTGTACAATGTTTAACTAGAAACTCGAGCAATAATTGAGGCTGAAGGTAATATTTGTGTCAAGGTAAAATGTCAAATTGTCAGTTCTCAGTACAATGAAACTGAGATTGTTAAACTCGAGCCAGGTCAAACTGTTCTACGATCAAGTTTAATCCTTCACGCATTGTAAAGGAAATATTCGGCCAGTGCCAGTAATAAAAATCATCATTAACTGGTTGAGGGCTAGATTATTTTTGGTGGTGTGAATTTGTTTATCAAGATTTGTTTTATTACAAATTATTGGAGAGTGTCCACTCTCCAATAATTAGTGATAAAACAAAGTTAGATAAACAAAAGGGGGTCACTCGCCATCAGCTCGAAAGATTACAATATTACAAAAGAAAGCCATCCGAATTATATCTGACAAAAAATACAATGCTCATACAGACCCACTGTTTAGAGAACATGGAATTTTAAAATTTACAGACCTGTATAAACTCCAGATCTCTCTGTTTATGCACGACTGGTACAACAACATGCTACCCGAAAGCTTTGTGGACACTTTTAGAATTTACCAAAACCCCTCAGGAATGGACACAAGGCAGTCGGGTAAATTACATACATTAAAACCAAGAACTCAGTTCTCCGCAAACTTTCCAATTCATACTTTCCCTAGGATGTGGAATTCATTAGAACCATCGATTCAAAACTCTTTCCAGATCATCATTCAAAAATTCTCTAACGGAGCAATTCTTGAATTCGTACTCTTTTCGCGTCAGGTGTAATAATCCAGTTTGTCCCGACTGTAGGTCCTAGCTCTGTAATCTCATCCTTATCTATTAACTACCCCTAAATTGTTTCATTTTCTAAAAACGATGGAAAATTATTTTTATTTATATGGAAAGAACCATTTTAAAAATTAATCCATTCATTTTCTCTTCATTAACATAGCCGTTGTCAGGATTGTCTCACATTCTACTTCTTTGTTTTTATTGGGAATGACGGGAAGACAGCCCTAGTGGCTATGCCATCTCCCTGTAGTGCAACCTTGTATTTGAAATAATTGTATGTTGCTGTATTTTGTTTGTATTTGTATACATGTTGTATTACAAAATAAAATCATTCATCATTCATCAAGGGTATTTTTGTTTGGATGACCGTGGAACATGAGCAAGTAAAAAGTAGGCTTTTGCTCTGGTACCCTCATTTTTGTTTTTTGAAAGCCCTTATAATGGCTTCTAGCACTCAACTAGTTAAGTTGCTATATAAGTAATACAATTTTGTTTATTTTGAAATTCCCACCTCTCATATTCCTTAAATTCAAATTAAATATACATAAATTATACATCAAAATGAAGATTGAGATGTATAGAAGACGAAACACGTATGTAATCAATTCACAAAGTTCACAGCGGGCACTACTGGTTCCTGGAGGTCTGCTACCGTATTCGTACCAGAACTGATAATACAATAATATTTTCTCAGAACAATTTGTGGTCAAATGTGCTTCAGATATCCAAGAAAAAAGCTTGGACATCACAATCCTTCAAAACACAGCGACAGAGCTGCGTGGGGGGGGGGGGGGGATTATAAAACTGACGGTTTTGTTTGCATTGGACATTACTTTCGATTTCCGGTCAACGTCATCGGACGGGAAAAGCATCTAAAAAACAATGCTGCATAAAATCAAATAATGCGAAAAATCGCCTTAATACAGCATACTATTATTATAGAGACTGCATTGTTGCCATATTCTCTGCGCGATATCATGACACCCGTTGAAATTTCTTAGAGTTACGATTTTGTTTTTCGATGGAAATTCGTGGTATCGAGTGATTTGTGCATGTCCATCGAACATGGAAACCATCTTCAATAAAAAAAAATATGCAGACAGTGTTGTCCTTTCCCCAAATGCAATCCTATCGTTGCACCCGAAAGTGTTTTTTAATGCCTAGCTCTTTTCTTGGATATGTGAAGCACATTTGGCCACAAGTTGTTCTCAGGAAATATATAGATATTATCATAACAGTGTGTTGATCCGTGTCGTAGTATCACGTCGAGTTGAGGTGGCCAGATTTTCGGATCACACGAGCTGCCGAAGGCAGCGAGTGTGATCCGAAAATCTGGCCACCTCAACGAGACGTGATGCGACGACACGGATCAACACACTGTTATGGTGATATGTTTATCATATGACATTGTCTCGATGTCAAATTCACCCAAATTTGCCATTTAAATTAATATGCGATGAAAAGCCGGTTACAAAATAGCAGACGAAACAACAACGACAACCCTAGTTACGAAAACTATTGTCGGATATTTCCGTGGGAGTGTGATATGGATTTTTGATTTCCGTAAGAGTGTGATATGGACTTTTGATCCGGAAAAATCTCACCCGGTGTGATACAACAGTTTGGAAAACATCGTCAAACAGTAGTGATATTTAGGGTAAAAATGTCATAGTCATATGATAAATTGCATTATCAGTTCTAGTACGAATACGGTGGAAGACTTCCAGGAACCAGCGGTGCCTGCTGTCAACTCTACGTATTGATAACATATGTGTTTTGTGTTCTATACATCTCAGCCTTCATTTTGCTGTATAATTTATGTATATTAATTAGAATTCAAGGAATATCAGAGTTGGGAATTTCAAAATAAACAAAATTTTATTACTTATATATAGCACCTTAAAATTCCTTCTTTTTCAGTTGCTTCTGAATCATAGCTTATGACTCCCCATTGGGACGAGATGTCGAAATTGTTCTAATGCGGGGTATTAAGCTGTGCTTTCAAGGCAAAAAGGTGGATTTTTTAATTACTAAAGCAAAAAGGTTTTCATGTGATCACAAAATAACACGAACGACCTGCTCACGTAGGCAGGTTAGCTGTGATATAAATAAAACGCAACCCCAAACCAAAATGGTACGAATGTGTTTCAAAGCATGCACCTTGTTTTCCCGTGAAGTGCGTGCTGAAGGTCACAGAGGACAGAATCTGGGTGGCTGAACTGAAGGTCATGGGGGACAGAATCTGGGTGGTTGAAGATGACAGAAGCCCCGTCTGGACGGACGCAAATCACCATTAAATTTATTTTCAGTGGCTTCTAAACCATACAGTACAGTCGCCATGGACTGGTCGTAATGCACACATGGGCAGTGATGCCCACACATGCGTTTACCAATTAACCCTTAAGCCCCCATATAGCCCCAAACCGCCACTTTTATATTGCATTGAAGCAGGTGCTCCCTTGTGTAATCTTTTTTATTACTCTTGTGTGTAGACTGAATTGTCCCTGGCAGTGGTTCTACATCACTGCTGGCTGCCTGTATAGGCAGCCAGCAGTGATGTAGAACCACTGCCAAGTCATCAATAACTATGTAAGCAGAAAAAGGCCATAAATACTTTAAAATTAATCTGAGGATTTAAGGGTTAATAAGAAATATCAGGTGCAAAATTTTAATTAATGAAGCGCCGGTAATGGGGTGGTGGCTCAGTAGGTAGAGGTGCAGGCTGCAAGCCGAGAGGTCCTCGGTTCGAATCCACCTGCGGCAACCGCGTTATGTCCTTGGGCAAGACACTTCACCCCCATTGCCTACGTGGGGGCACGGTGACGTTGTGTACTAAGGCGTACTGCACTTCGATGGTGCATCTGTCTTCAACCAATGCTAACCCTGCTTGTGTGGAGTTCGTATGTTGGGGAGCTGACAGTTGCTCGCCGATTCTCTCCGGGTACTCCGGCTTCCTCCACCCGTGAAACTGTCGCAGTCATGATTAGCCATTGTGCAGAAATATGTGACCTTAAACACCAATAAATAAATAAATATATAAGTAAATGAAGAGCCGGGTTGTACCCGGTGATTCATTAACTAAAGTTTTGATGATTATTCCTATAATTAGTGTTTGGAATCTAATATTATTACGCCCATGGAAATATTTCCCATCCGTGGAATGTGACCAGTCCACGGCGGCCGTAATATAGCTTATGACGCCACGCTGGAACGAGCTCGTCGAGATCGTTCCAATGCGTTGTAATCAGCTACGCTTTCTATGCAAAAAGTGGGATTTTTTAATTATTCAAGAAAAAAGTGTCTCCCTCTTGATGTGCTAGGGAAAACTTAATTACAATTTTAATTACAAAAAGCACCTTTGAAACTCTGTCGTAAAATGTAATCTATTGGACGTAAACGAATTTTAAGATTCTACGAGCAGTATAGGGTAGGAACTTTACGTTATGTCACGTAATTCACAAATAGATTCACAAAATTAGAGAAGTTTTCCACAAAATTAGAACTCCACTTTCCATTCCGACCAAGCCCGAAAGAAACCTAAAAATGCATTTGTCGTTAAAAAACTCCACAATGAAAATAAAAAGAAGAGTGTTCATAAAACTGTTTTTGAAAATAGCAGGAGAAAACACACCACTTTATTCTATCTAATAACGTGCTCTCAGATTTCCATTGGGAAGGATACTTGACACCCGTTGGCGATGTCAACTTTAATCATAATAATAATAATAATAATAATAACTGTTTGGCCAGCCGCTGATTTGTCGCGGTCCTCATAAGAGAAGGCCATCATTCCCCCTGCACCCCACCCCCTCTTCCCCTCCTCTCCTCCCAGCATTCAGATATAAAATGCTTAATAGTGTCCCTCACTTCCTCCTTTTCAATTCTTCAATAAGCATTCCTACCTTCTCCCTCGTGTCCCCCTTCAGCCATCTATCCTTTGTTTCTTCACCCCACTTCTGCATTATTCTTCCAGTAAATTTTATTCTATGAGGTATATACTGTGGGCATTCCAAGAGAAAATGTTCCAGGGTTTCCACTACTCCAGAGTGGCACATTTGGCATCCCTTTTCCCCATCTCTCCCAATTTTTCCCCGAAGCTCCAGTGATCTTGATCTCAGTTTGAACAGCAGTGACCCTCCAAAGGTGCCATCTAGGTACTTCTCAAAAGCTGGCTTTTCTTTATATTGTAACCCCTGCAGTGATCTTTTCATGCTAACCCCTGCTCGCCAGTTTCGATTGCAATCTTCCATGACTCTCTCTTTGACAAACCTTTTGCCTTCTTTCATTCCTACTTCTATGTTTGTGACCTCTATAGAGTAATTGTCCATTAGTTCCCTCACATGTTTTGACCACCCCGTTTCTATATTAGAATTCCAAATGGTATCGAGCATCAATTTGCACCACCGGTTGTCAGGCAGGTTTCTCAAGTAGTTAAAGTAACACAGTTTTCCCAAATCTACCCTGTCCTTGATTTTCATCCACCCAAGCTCCCCCCTTACTGCTTCCAAAGCTGCAGCATTACTCGACCCTGTTATCCATCTGCCGGCATCATTCTGAGTACTTTCCAACTTCTTAATAACGGTTTGGTTTAATGGAATCACGTCCGTGCCATACGTTATACTTGGTAAACCCACCCTCTCCCACAGTGTTTTCCCCACAAAGACCTTATTGAAACTATTTTTCCCTAAAAGTTTTAGTTGGTTCAGAATTCTTTTCCCCTTCAGAATCAGTTTGGCTGAGTAATTTCTGTACACCCCTCTTCCCGTTATATTTATGCTTACCCCTAGATACTCATACTCTCCCGTTTCTCCTACAGTGATTTGTTTGCTTTCCCCTTCGGGGGTTGAGAACTCCCCCACTCTCCATCTCTTCGTCATATCTACCTTGCGTCCAACGGGCATTACCTTGCTTTTATTTTCATTTAGTTCGAGCCGCCAAGTGTTCCCATATCTACCAACAATTTCCAGCAGTTTCTCTAGCCCCTGTTCAGTTCTAGACATTAACACCATGTCGTCCGCAAAGAATAAGCCTGGTATCTTTATGTCTCCAACATTTACCCCCTCCGCACTCTGAATTAGTTCGTCCCCTAAATCTTTAACATACAATGCAAATAAAATCGGTGAAAAGATACACCCCTGCTTGAGGCCTATATCCATAGGGACTCGTTTTGTAGTGATACTCCCTAGACTGAGTTGGCTTTGCACATCTGTATACAGTGCTTTCATGATTCCCACAAAGTCACCCCAGTCCGATGCCCTCGAGATTTCGCCACATACCTTCCCTCCCTCCACACTCGGTCGTACGCTTTTTCATATCTAGAAATGCCAGAAACATCTTTTTCTTTTCAGCCTTTGTTGATTCTATCAGTTGGGTGAGTGTAAATAGGTGATCAGTGACTCTTCGTCCTTTCCTGAAACCATTTTGAATTTCTCCTAAAAAAACCTTTCTCTTCAATAACTTCCTCTAGTCTACCGTATATGACCTTACAGAATACTTTTCCGATGTTACTACTAACTGATATCCCCCTATAGTTATCTAGAACTTCCTTATCCCCCTTTTTGTGTATGAACGACACCTTACTTTCCCTCCACTCTCTGGGGACCTCTTGCTTTCGCAGAGCCAGGTTGAAAAGGTTTGTCAGGACTTCAATAAGTGCCTCCCCTCCATTTTTGAGGAATTCGTTCGGAATTTCATCAGTCCCTCCCGCTTTACCATTTTTTAATTTCGAGACCACGTTCCGCACTTCTTCTGCCGTTATTTCGCTACATACACGATTGGATAGGTTCTCCTCCACCAGTGTATTTCTTTTTGGTGGGGACCCACTGCCCCATCGCCTATCGTTTATCTTTTCCCAGTGCTTGACTAACTCTGAAGCGATACGGCCTTCATCTTCTGTACTTTCCCCATCCACTTTGATACTCTGCACACTACTTTTCCCCCGTTTATTTACCCAGTTCCAAAATACGTTTGAGCTCGAACCCCCCGTTTTCTTTATTGTTCTGGCAAGACTGCAATTGCGCTCCTTCCTATTATTATTCTTTATCTCATTCACCTTTCTCCGTGCCAGTTCATATTCTCCTTTCATTAGTCTCGTGTCATTGTTATCCACCCCTTTAAGCTTCCTACTTCTTCTGTAAGCAGCGCATTTTACCTTCCTTTCTTTTATAGCCTTTTTCAGTCCCTCGTTAACCCTGTATCCAAGCTCTCTCGTTGGGACCCTCACCCTTCTTATACAATCCTCCCCTGCCTCTGTTAGGCTATTTACTATGCCATCTGAAATACTTTGGACATTTGCATCCCTAGGTATACATTCAAGATTTGGTTTTAGTTTTTCCCGAAACTGCTTCCAGTCGGCTCCTTGTTTTAGTCCCCAAACTTCCTTGAAGGTATTTCTGTCTCTATTCGTCTTTTTGCCCATAATCTTGACTGTTATCAGGTTGTGATCACTACCCAAGTCATTTTTTCCCTCGTCATCTATTTCTACATCTATAACCTCCCTCCATACGCTAATGTCAATAGACAATACTTCAATAGGTTTTTTTTATTACTTTCCAAAGTGTGATTTACTGAGATTTCCGGGTGTGATTATAATAATAATAACTCTTTGGCCAGCCGCTGATTTGTCGCGGTCCTCATAAGAGAAGGCCATCATTCCCCCTGCACCCCACCCCCTCTTCCCCTCCTCTCCTCCCAGCATTCAGATATAAACTGCTTAATAGTGTCCCTCACTTCCTCTTTTTCAATTTCTTCAATAAGCATTCCTACCCTCTCCCTCGTGTCCCCCTTCAGCCATCTATCCTTTGTTTCTTCACCCCACTTCTGCATTATTCTTCCAGTAAATTTTATTCTACGAGGTATATACTGTGGGCATTCCAAGAGAAAATGTTCCAGGGTCTCCACTACTCCAGAGTGGCACATTTGGCATCCCTTTTCCCCATCTCTCCCAATTTTTCCCCGAAGCTCCAGTGATTTTGATCTCACTTTGAACAGCAGTGACCCTCCAAAGGTGCCATCTAGGTACTTCTCAAAAGCTGGCTTTTCTTTATATTGTAACCCCTGCAGTGATCTTTTCACGCTAACCCCTGCTCGCCAGTTTCGATTGCAATCTTCCATGACTCTCTCTTTGACAAACCTTTTGCCTTCTTTCATTCCTACTTCTATGTTTGTGACCTCTATAGAGTAATTGTCTATTAGTTCCCTCACATGTTTTGACCACCCCGTTTCTATATTAGAATTCCAAATGGTATCGAGCATCAATTTGCACCACCGGTTGTCAGGCAGGTTTCTCAAGTAGTTAAAGTAACACAGTTTTCCCAAATCTACCCTGTCCTTGATTTTCATCCACCCAAGCTCCCCCCTTACTGCTTCCAAAGCTGCAGCATTACTCGACCCTGTTATCCATCTGCCGGCATCATTTTGAGTATTTTCCAACTACTTAGTAACGGTTTGGTTTAATGGAATCACGTCCGTGCCATACGTTATACTTGGTAAACCCACCCTCTCCCACAGTGTTTTCCCCACAAAGACCTTGTTGAAACTATTTTTCCCTAAAAGTTTTAGTTGGTTCAGAATTCTTTTCCCCTTCAGAATCAGTTTGGCTGAGTAATTTCTGTACACCCCTCTTCCCGTTATATTTATGCTTACCCCTAGATACTCATACTCTCCCGTTTCTCCTACAGTGATTTGTTTGCTTTCCCCTTCGGGGATTGAGAACTCCCCCACTCTCCATCTCTTCGTCATATCTACCTTGCGTCCAACGGGTATTACCTTGCTTTTATTTTCATTTAGTTCGAGCCGCCAAGTGTTCCCATATCTACCAACAATTTCCAGCAGTTTCTCTAGCCCCTGTTCAGTTCTAGACATTAACACCATGTCGTCCGCAAAGAATAAGCCTGGTATCTTTATGTCTCCAACATTTACCCCCTCCGCACTCTGAATTAGTTCGTCCCCTAAATCTTTAACATACAATGCAAACAAAATCGGTGAAAAGATACACCCCTGCTTGAGGCCTATATCCATAGGGACTCGTTTTGTAGTGATACTCCCTAGACTGAGTTGGCTTTGCACATCTGTATACAGTGCTTTCATGATTCCCACAAAGTCACCCCCCAGTCCGATGCCCTCGAGCTTCCGCCACATACCTTCCCTCCACACTCGGTCGTACGCTTTTTTCACATCTAGAAATGCCAGAAACATCTTTTTCTTTTCAGCCTTTGTTGATTCTATCAGTTGGGTGAGTGTAAATAGGTGATCAGTGACTCTTCGTCCTTTCCTGAAACCATTTTGAATTTCTCCTAAAAAACCTTTCTCTTCTATAACTTCCTCTAGTCTACCGTATATGACCTTACAGAATACTTTTCCGATGTTACTACTAACTGATATCCCCCTATAGTTATCTAGAACTTCCTTATCCCCCTTTTTGTGTATGAACGACACCTTACTTTCCCTCCACTCTCTGGGGACCTCTTGCTTTCGCAGAGCCAGGTTGAAAAGGTTTGTCAGGACTTCAATAAGTGCCTCCCCTCCATTTTTGAGGAATTCGTTCGGAATTTCATCAGTCCCTCCCGCTTTACCATTTTTTAATTTCGAGACCACGTTCCGCACTTCTTCTGCCGTTATTTCGCTACATACACGATTGGATAGGTTCTCCTCCACCAGTGTATTTCTTTTTGGTGGGGACCCACTGCCCCATCGCCTATCGTTTATCTTTTCCCAGTGCTTGACTAACTCTGAAGCGATACGGCCTTCATCTTCTGTACTTTCCCCATCCACTTTGATACTCTGCACACTACTTCTGTCTCTATTCGTCTTTTTGCCCATAATCTTGACTGTTATCAGGTTGTGATCACTACCCAAGTCATTTTTTCCCTCGTCATCTATTTCTACATCTATAACCTCCCTCCATACGCTAATGTCAATAGACAATACTTCAATAGGTTTTTTTTATTACTTTCCAAAGTGTGATTTACTGAGATTTCCGGGTGTGATTATAAAAGATAACTTCACAAGTGAATTATGCAATCAACAATTGTGTCATGTATCCGTGCGCGCAAACGAAGACGCTTTGACGTGGATGTAATGGGGACTTCATTGTTTTTTGTTTTTTTTTAACCCTTTACCTAACATGAAAAGCAGACGACACTTGCCAAAACAATTCTTGAATAACTATTATTTTTTTTTGTCTCAAAAACATAGGTTATGACCCCTCATTGGAACGCGCTCAACGAGCTCGTTCCAATGAGGGGTCATAACCTATGTTTTAGAGACAAAAAATGAAAAAATAATGAAAATTAATTGTCGATTTTTTAGAATAGCGCTGGCCGTTACGTTAGGTAAAGGGATGAATAATATAATTATCGTTAATAATGAAAAGTAATAAACAGAGTAATCGCTTGACTGGACTGGTTACGTGAAATAATTCATTCGAGGCGAGGGACTATACTGTAAAACACTCATGCGCATTCGCGCACTCGTGTTTGTAGAACGTCCATCACCTCTCATGAATTATTTCATGTAACCAGTCCAGTCAAGCGATTACTCTCTATTCAAACAACAAAAAAATAGTTATTACTTTCTTTCAAAGCATAACTTTTGCCTCCTCTCCGAGATGATTGCAAAGAGATTCCAAAGCTGTGTTTTACCCCAAAAGTGAGAAAATAACATTCTCATGTTTTCAACGAATAAAGGTGAAGAGGACAGAACAATCGAGGTAATCGGAAAAAAAGTAACAGGAAAAAAAGGAACAGGAAAAAAAGTAACAGATTTGGGTAGGAAAAAAAGAAACAGGAAAAAAAGTAACACTTTCTTATTTTTATAAGGTAAAAAAGTAACAGGAAAAAAAGTAACAGATTTGGGTAGGAAAAAAAAACAGGAAAAAGAGTCACACTTTCTTATTTTTATTTCATAAAAGTGATAGATTACTTAATTATGATTTAGTTATATTATTGAAACTAGTAAGATTATTACATATCAGTATAAGTACTTCATAGTACATAGTTACATATCACACCTTGTGTAATCTAATATTCTGGCCAATGCCAGTAAGAAAAGCTGAAATAGTAAGTGAACCTTGGGAATATAAACCACACAGATTTTTCAGTTTTCTATTCAGGGATTCAGCTGACTTCTGTTTGCGGATAATAATAATAACTCTTTGGCCAGCCGCTGATTTGTCGCGGTCCTCATAAGAGAAGGCCATCATTCCCCCTGCACCCCACCCCCTCTTCCCCTCCTCTCCTCCCAGCATTCAGATATAAACTGCTTAATAGTGTCCCTCACTTCCTCTTTTTCAATTTCTTCAATAAGCATTCCTACCCTCTCCCTCGTGTCCCCCTTCAGCCATCTATCCTTTGTTTCTTCACCCCACTTCTGCATTATTCTTCCAGTAAATTTTATTCTATGAGGTATATACTGTGGGCATTCCAAGAGAAAATGTTCCAGGGTCTCCACTACTCCAGAGTGGCACATTTGGCATCCCTTTTCCCCATCTCTCCCAATTTTTCCCCGAAGCTCCAGTGATCTTGATCTCACTTTGAACAGCAGTGACCCTCCAAAGGTGCCATCTAGGTACTTCTCAAAAGCTGGCTTTTCTTTATATTGTAACCCCTGCAGTGATCTTTTCACGCTAACCCCTGCTCGCCAGTTTCGATTGCAGTCTTCCATGACTCTCTCTTTGACAAACCGTTTGCCTTCTTTCATTCCTACTTCTATGTTTGTGACCTCTATAGAGTAATTGTCCATTAGTTCCCTCACATGTTTTGACCACCCCGTTTCTATATTAGAATTCCAAATGGTATCGAGCATCAATTTGCACCACCGGTTGTCAGGCAGGTTTCTCAAGTAGTTAAAGTAACACAGTTTTCCCAAATCTACCCTGTCCTTGATTTTCATCCACCCAAGCTCCCCCCTTACTGCTTCCAAAGCTGCAGCATTACTCGACCCTGTTATCCATCTGCCGGCATCATTCTGAGTACTTTCCAACTTCTTAATAACGGTTTGGTTTAATGGAATCACGTCCGTGCCATACGTTATACTTGGTAAACCCACCCTCTCCCACAGTGTTTTCCCCACAAAGACCTTGTTGAAACTATTTTTCCCTAAAAGTTTTAGTTGGTTCAGAATTCTTTTCCCCTTCAGAATCAGTTTGGCTGAGTAATTTCTGTACACCCCTCTTCCCGTTATATTTATGTTATGGATAACAGGCAGCAAACCAACTGACACCTGTTGAATAATTGTATTGGTCAGAGCTTGCTCTTTTTGAAACCATTGGATAGTTTTCCAGACTGATGGGTGCTGGTGGCCAACAAGATTGTAGAACTTGTTGTTCCAGCCTTCACATGCATTATTTGTACGAGATTCGCCATCCAGCGTAGTACTATTAACATTCCATGTAGCTGGAGGATAGGCTGGAGGAGTTAATCTAAGTCGTAATGGTGCCAACACATCTGAAGGTGCGGCGCGAGGTTGCCTGTATCTACCAGTGACATAATTTTCATCAAAATACCTCAACAGTTCCTCGGCTTCTTCTGGAACAATGTCTTTGAGGTGATTCATACCATTACGCACATCTGAAACTGGCAAGAATGCAAGTGCATCCAGTTTCCCACAAAACAGTCTGAAGTCTGCATCATCCCGATACAACTGCACTAAACCTAAACTCTGCACTCTGCGCCAAGTGCTTTGTGTCAGTTGGTAGAAACAACCTCTACTCTGTACATGTCTACCAAACACAGCATTCACAGCTCGTAACACACCATCTTCAAAATCAGTCACAACAGTATTTACATTCAAGTCAATATTTAGCTTAGTCAGTTTATCTACAATAGCTTGAAACAGAGTCTCATAGGAAGTACGTGTCTTCCTCTGTAATATAGCGTATACACAAGATAAAAAACTGTCATGAAACTTAACCCTAACAACATAAATTTGCTGAAATAGTGGAGGAGCCATTGCAAAATTACCGTCCATAAATAAAGTACTTGCACTGCCAAGATAATTGAGTCCACTATTTGTTGCAAATGCAACCACACGCTCACTTGCATCAGGTCCATTATCAAAGAAAAGGAATTGTTCAGAGTCTGATATTTTCTGAAACTCTTCTGGAATGGTCAGCTCAGACAGACTTTTGGGGACAGGAGGACTTCTTCTGTGGTATCTCAGACTCCGTTTGGCATTATCTAAGTCTGGCAGCATCAACTTGACTTCACTTTCAGCATTTGAAACAGCTGTTGCGAGGATCTGTGATGGCTTATCTAAGGAAGAAGCTGCTTGTTTTCGCATTTCATTTCTCAATTTGGTATATGCGATACTGACATTTTCTGGAGGATGGTTGTGTTGTCTAACTATTTCTGGGTTGTTGAAATCTGTAGTAGTACAGAGACTTGCACGGCAGTCTGATTTAGCACGTTTAGTGCATTTCCACCAGAGAATTCATGAAAGTAGCCACACTTGCTTGTGTTTATTTTTTCAAGAACATTGTTGTACATCAAAGAAGAGAATTCATGAAAGTAGCCACACTTGCTTGTGTTTATTTTTTCAAGAACATTGTTGTACATCAAAGAAGAGAATACTTGAAAGTAACCACACTTGCTGTGTGTTTATTACAATGTGTGTTCATTTGTTTCAAGAACATTGTTGTACATCAAAGAAAGCATGATGGATATCCTTGTAACAACATTATCATAGCACACATGATCTCCAATTACAAAATAATTAAAAAAATAAAAAATAAAATTATTATTATAATGAAATAATGAAAAAACACTGTTACTTTTTTTCCTGTTGTATTATTATAATTGTTACTTTTTTTCCTGTTTCTTTTTTTCCGTTTCTTTTTTTCCTGTTACTTTTTTTCCTGTTACTTTTTTTCCTACATTCAACAATCGACGTGGACAGGTTGTAATCCACATAATAATAATAACTCTTTGGCCAGCCGCTGATTTGTCGCGGTCCTCATAAGAGAAGGCCATCATTCCCCCTGCACCCCACCCCCTCTTCCCCTCCTCTCCTCCCAGCATTCAGATATAAACTGCTTAATAGTGTCCCTCACTTCCTCTTTTTCAATTTCTTCAATAAGCATTCCTACCCTCTCCCTCGTGTCCCCCTTCAGCCATCTATCCTTTGTTTCTTCACCCCACTTCTGCATTATTCTTCCAGTAAATTTTATTCTATGAGGTATATACTGTGGGCATTCCAAGAGAAAATGTTCCAGGGTCTCCACTACTCCAGAGTGGCACATTTGGCATCCCTTTTCCCCATCTCTCCCAATTTTTCCCCGAAGCTCCAGTGATCTTGATCTCAGTTTGAACAGCAGTGACCCTCCAAAGGTGCCATCTAGGTACTTCTCAAAAGCTGGCTTTTCTTTATATTGTAACCCCTGCAGTGATCTTTTCACGCTAACCCCTGCTCGCCAGTTTCGATTGCAATCTTCCATGACTCTCTCTTTGACAAACCTTTTGCCTTCTTTCATTCCTACTTCTATGTTTGTGACCTCTATAGAGTAATTGTCCATTAGTTCCCTCACATGTTTTGACCACCCCGTTTCTATATTAGAATTCCAAATGGTATCGAGCATCAATTTGCACCACCGGTTGTCAGGCAGGTTTCTCAAGTAGTTAAAGTAACACAGTTTTCCCAAATCTACCCTGTCCTTGATTTTCATCCACCCAAGCTCCCCCCTTACTGCTTCCAAAGCTGCAGCTTTACTCGACCCTGTTATCCATCTGCCGGCATCATTTTGAGTATTTTCCAACTTCTTAGTAACGGTTTGGTTTAATGGAATCACGTCCGTGCCATACGTTATACTTGGTAAACCCACCCTCTCCCACAGTGTTTTCCCCACAAAGACCTTGTTGAAACTATTTTTCCCTAAAAGTTTTAGTTGGTTCAGAATTCTTTTCCCCTTCAGAATCAGTTTGGCTGAGTAATTTCTGTACACCCCTCTTCCCGTTATATTTATGCTTACCCCTAGATACTCATACTCTCCCGTTTCTCCTACAGTGATTTGTTTGCTTTCCCCTTCGGGGATTGAGAACTCCCCCACTCTCCATCTCTTCGTCATATCTACCTTGCGTCCAACGGGTATTACCTTGCTTTTATTTTCATTTAGTTCGAGCCGCCAAGTGTTCCCATATCTACCAACAATTTCCAGCAGTTTCTCTAGCCCCTTTTCAGTTCTAGACATTAACACCATGTCGTCCGCAAAGAATAAGCCTGGTATCTTTATGTCTCCAACATTTACCCCCTCCGCACTCTGAATTAGTTCGTCCCCTAAATCTTTAACATACAATGCAAACAAAATCGGTGAAAAGATACACCCCTGCTTGAGGCCTATATCCATAGGGACTCGTTTTGTAGTGATACTCCCTAGACTGAGTTGGCTTTGCACATCTGTATACAGTGCTTTCATGATTCCCACAAAGTCACCCCCCAGTCCGATGCCCTCGAGCTTCCGCCACATACCTTCCCTCCACACTCGGTCGTACGCTTTTTTCACATCTAGAAATGCCAGAAACATCTTTTTCTTTTCAGCCTTTGTTGATTCTATCAGTTGGGTGAGTGTAAATAGGTGATCAGTGACTCTTCGTCCTTTCCTGAAACCATTTTGAATTTCTCCTAAAAAACCTTTCTCTTCTATAACTTCCTCTAGTCTACCGTATATGACCTTACAGAATACTTTTCCGATGTTACTACTAACTGATATCCCCCTATAGTTATCTAGAACTTCCTTATCCCCCTTTTTGTGTATGAACGACACCTTACTTTCCCTCCACTCTCTGGGGACCTCTTGCTTTCGCAGAGCCAGGTTGAAAAGGTTTGTCAGGACTTCAATAAGTGCCTCCCCTCCATTTTTGAGGAATTCGTTCGGAATTTCATCAGTCCCTCCCGCTTTACCATTTTTTAATTTCGAGACCACGTTCCGCACTTCTTCTGCCGTTATTTCGCTACATACACGATTGGATATGTTCTCCTCCACCAGTGTATTTCTTTTTGGTGGGGACCGACTGCCCCATCGCCTATCGTTTATCTTTTCCCAGTGCTTGACTAACTCTGAAGCGATACGGCCTTTATCTTCTGTACTTTCCCCATCCACTTTGATACTCTGCACACTACTTTTCCCCCGTTTATTTACCCAGTTCCAAAATACGTTTGAGCTCGAACCCCCCGTTTTCTTTATTGTTCTGGCAAGACTGCAATTGCGCTCCTTCCTATTATTATCCTTTATCTCATTCACCTTTTTCCGTGCCAGTTCATATTCTCCTTTCATTAGTCTCGTGTCATTGTTATCCACCCCTTTAAGCTTCCTACTTCTTCTGTAAGCAGCGCATTTTACCTTCCTTTCTTTTATAGCCTTTTTCAGTCCCTCGTTAACCCTGTATCCAAGCTCTCTCGTTGGGACCCTCACCCTTCCTATACACTCCTTCCCTGCCTCTGTTAGGCTATTTACTATGCCATCTGAAATACTCTGGACATTTGCATCCCTAGGTATACATTCAAGATTTGGTTTTAGTTTTTCCCGAAACTGCTTCCAGTCGGCTCCTTGTTTTAGTCCCCAAACTTCCTTGAAGGTATTTCTGTCTCTATTAGTCTTTTTGCCCATAATCTTAACTGTTATCAGGTTGTGATCACTACCCAAGTCATTTTTTCCCTCGTCATCTATTTCTACATCTATAACCTCCCTCCATACGCTAATGTCAGTGAGTATATAATCAATTATTGTTTTCTTATCGTTCCTCTCCCAGGTCCATTTACCCTTACATTTCGCATCCCTGTTCAGGATCTTTAAACCAAGCTCTTTTGATAGGTCCAACATCTTCCTCCCATTCGTGTTAATTTTCCTATCACCTCCCTGTATGCCCTCCTCCTTATCCCCGATGTGCCCATTGAAGTCCCCCATTAGGACAATACTGAACCCTCTGCTCCCAAGCTCTGTGATATTCGATCTAAGAGTTGTATATATTGAATCATTCCACTCGGGCTTACTTCCCTCCACTGCTAAGTATACAACACCAACGGCAACACTCCTGCTTCCTAACTTGATTTTTGCCCAGACTATTTCGTTGGATACTGGAATCTGAGTCCTTGCTTCTGTGAGATCTGTAATCAATGAGGGCTGTAATTCCTCTTTAGCGTAGATGCCAACACCCCCACCCCGTTTCTGACCCTCAGTTCGCCCAGCTCCTATCCACACGCAACCCTTCATCTGATCAACCCGCTCATCCCGTCGTATCCACGTCTCACTTAGACCCATTATATCGAAGTCTCCTTCGTCCATCATTGTTGATATTTCGCTTACTTTCTTGTGCAGACCCTGGATGTTACAGTACCCAAACTTAATGAATCTTTGTTTTTTTGTCATCACTGGCACATTATTATAACCCTGGTATGTCCCTGTATTGTGCATGTTTGTTGTTCTTCCTATGTTCCCAACATTTGTGCCACTCTGGGTTACCGGCTGTGGTCCCCTACCCCCCTTTTCTCCAAAAAAGGTCCAGCCACCTGTAAGATTTTTTGGCCCAACAGGTCTGTACCCATCCTACTTAAATGCAATCCGTCTCGCCCATACAACTCTCCTTGTCCCCAGAATGAATCCCAGTGGTCAATGAAATGTACTCCCAAGTCTTTGCAGTGCTCTCCCAGCTCCTCGTTTAGTGCCATAATCCGCGAGTTCCTCTCATTCCCACCACCCATAACGGGGAGCACCCCTGAAACGATGATCCGAGCATTCCTGCTAAGTAGCTTACTAATTAGGTCCTTGTATGTGTCCACCAAACGAACTGATTTCCTCTCCCTGATGTTATTGGACCCCACATGTAATACCACTACCGGATCAGGCCCCGACCCAGCTACAATACCGTCCACTCTATCCCTCAGGTCCTCCACTTTAGCCCCCGGAAAGCACAGAACTGTTCTATTTTTACTGTCCGGACCACAGACAACCTTGTCGATCCCCCGAACTATGCTACTTCCCGCAACCACCAACTTACTTTTGGACCTCGCCCTATTTATCTCCTCTAGTCTCCTATTGTTTACAGCGTCCTCTTCCTCTCCAACAGCCCCACTCGGAATCAATATCGGTATCGGTATCTTTGACCTAGGATTACTCCTATCCTTGTCCCTCCGTCTCTTTCCAGGCCCTGAGCTACCTGGACTACTCCCCTGGTCTTCCCCCGGATCCCTCCTCCTTTTTCCTGGCCTAGACCCCAAGCTACTATCTGTTGCAACTACCTCCATCTCCTCCTCTGTCTCTTCCGAATCGAGCACATCAAATCTGTTTCTGGTGCTGCACTCCCCACTGCCTTTGGACTTTACACCCCTATCTACCTGCTTCTGTGGGCAGTGATGTTCCACGCATGCGTTTACCAGGTATTAAAAATCGCCATCAGAAAAATTATAATTAATGGACCACCGGGATCGGGTTGTACTCGATGCTTCATTTATTAAATTTTTGATGATCATTCCTGTAATTAGTGTTTGGAATCCAATATTATTGTGTCTGTGGAAATAATGCCCACCCGCGAAAAGTGACCAGTCCACGCGGCCGTACTGTAGCCTACATTGTTACGTTTAGAAACAGCAGGCAGGACATGTGGACGCTTGATGAGTTTTGCCAATTTGTCAGGGAGAACCGTGGTGGTAATTAACGAACAGTGCAGTCCCTGAAGAAAGTAGTTTATCTCATTGTTCACAAGACACAAATTAACCCTTTACCCAACGTGACGGCCAAAACCGGCCAGCGTTATTCTCAAAATTCGCCAATTAATTTTCAGTATTTTTTCATTTTTTATCTCAAAAACATAGGTTATGACCCCTCATTGGAACGAGCTCGACGAGCTCGTTCCAATGAGGGGTCATAACCTATGTTTTTGAGACAAAAAATGAAAAGAATTAGTTGTTCAAGAATTTCTTTTACAAGTGTCGTCTGCTTTTCGTGTTAGGTAAAGGGTTAAAGACATTAATCCAAATAAGGCAGGAAGCGTTGAAGCCATCGAAAATTCTAAAAGCAATATCATGCTAAACCGTATGGTCGTCGTGGAGTGGTCGCTTTCCACGGGTGGGCAGTATTTCCACGCACACAAAAATATAAAAAAATTAATTAATGAAGCACCGTGTAAAACCCGGTGCTTTATTAATTAAAATTTTGCTGATAATGATTTTTATTACCTGGTAAACGCATGCATGGGCATCACTGCCAACGGGTGGATTGCGATCAGTCCACGGCGACTGTACTGTAACCGATCTATTCAGTCATGGGCAACTTTTCTCGTCATTCACATCGACTTACGAAAAGGTTATCTCCCCTGATTGCTAAGAAGTGGCTGGCAAAAATTAACACTAATTGAATGGGGAATTTTTATATTTCTCAAAATTATATAAAACCTATGAAAGTTATATTCGCTGTGCGCATCAGTCCTTTAAGAACAATATATATGCTCTCAGTTGGTGATATTATCGACCGATTTCATTCGACCAATTTTTTTCCCACGTTGATTTAAAATGCCACTTATTTCCTGTATAATTCCATGTAAAATGATAGAAAATTGCATTTTCGTCAACTTTTAGCGGTTAATGTATATTTTTGACTTCATATTAGCGATGCTGTGCGCATACCAGCATATAATATAGATATTGTCCTATCTAACCATATAAAAATATACAAGCTGACATTTGCCCATTTTTTTCCTTTTGATGTTAAAACCAAGAAAAGTTTTATTGGAGTAAAAATTGTTAAAACCGCTATGAGATAGGTTTCCGCGTGAGTACAAATGAAAAGGTGCGATAACACCTACGCGTCTTAATTAATTTCTGGTCAACCAGTAAAAAAAATCCCCGTATAACTAAAAATTCATTTTTTTTAGCTTCCATAACATAGGTTATGACCCCTCAATGGAACAAGCGCGACGCGCTCGTTCCAATGAGGGGTCATAACCTAAGTTTTTGAAGTAAAAAATGAATATATCAAAAAAATTGAATGCCGATTTTCGAGTTCAGCGCTGGCCGGTTCATTCTCAGCTCATTTCTCCGCTTCCGACAACTATTCCCCGGCGATCAAGATTTCATTCACACCTTTCAGAGGTCAGTGTTAATTGGATTGTAGCCAGCAGACTCCAGTATTTACAAGGGCAGATAACTTTCCCGAGAGTCAATATCGATGACGATAGAAGATGAGGATGATTGTGTCGTTCAAATAAAAAAAAACTCTCAGTTCTGCATACTTTTCTGTAATTAGGTATAATCCTGTAACGTCAACCAGTGGACATCTAACTGTCAGTTCGAATAGCTCGCAAACGCAAGACACCCCAAAAAGCCATAACAAATGACGAGATTCTGTCGAAGTATCTGTATCTTCAATAACAGTAAACATCGTCATAAACCTGTCAAAGAGGTCTTTGGATAGCCTGCGTGATAAAGAGAAGCCTGGTTTTGAAGAGTACCTTGATGGCACCTTTGGTGGGTCACTGTTGTTCAAGCTGAGGTCGCGGTCCCTGGAGCTGAGGGGAAAAATTGGGAAAGACAGTGAAAAGGGGTGTCAGATGTGTAATTTGGGCGTGGTGGAGGACCCTGTAACACTTTCTTCTAGAATGCCCAAAATACCAGCCTTACAGAATAAGATTCACTGGGAGTATAGTGGGTAAGTGGGATGGGAGAATGAAGGACATGTGGTTAGTGGGAGACTCAAAGGAGAGGGTTAATATGCTAATCGGAGAGATTGGGAAGAATAGGGCAAGGGATGTCATCAAGCAGTTCGTCTCCGAGTGTTGGGAGGAGAGAAGAAGCGTGAGAATAGGGAGGCAGTTGGGAGCACAGGGGTAACCAAGACCTTCTCATCAGAGAACCGCGGCATATCAGCGGCCGGCCAAAGTGTTATTATTATTATTATTATTATTATTCGTCGAAGTGTTGGTTCGTAAAGAGAGCAGTTATTGCTACAATTGATTACAATTAAATTCTCTAAAAAGGAGTATTGAGATCATATATTCTCTCTCCTGGGCTTGCACTTTCAAAACATTTCCTGGTGGAGTTCGCACGGACCCCCACCAAACTGAGAGAACACCACTCTCGTGCTCCCCCAAGCTTTTGCCTGTGGTAATCGAGATGACCTTTGGTCATCGAAGGGCGATGAACCCAAATTATTAATCCCCCTGAAAAATTTTGGCTAAACATCTGCTCAACAAAATGTAAATGGACGATCTGGGGTCAGGGTTTAAGTTTCGCGCAAGAATACAACCTCATACGGCTTGAACTACTTCCGGAAAGTTATTGATTCATCGTGCTTTACAGCTTTTAAAGTCTGCATGGTGTCATCCCGACTGTCCTACTTTCTAATTTTAGGAGGTAAAGAGAGTGGGACAGTCGGGATTTTGTTAATTAGTTTTCTAGCGGCCAGATCAAACATTTTCTCTTACAGATTGTTTCACGTATTTTGCTGTTTCATTGGTGAACATAACAAGAAGTTGGTATTTGTTATACAGCATCGATAAACTATGCTAGGTATTTTTGATCATCAAAACACTGATCAATTTACAAGATACTTTTGTACATCAAAACAGTGACTTATTATTAAATTTAAATACATGTTGAAAGCTGACGCATATTCTGTAATGTTTGTTTCGCCATTCAACAACCTCTCGTCCCTTGAGTTCCAATGTGTTCTATGTGCCTACTGGCACATAGAACACATTGGAACTCAGGGGAATCTCTGTTTCAGGACCTGTAGTCAATCATGGATGTTTTTTATCTCCTCCTCTTTGCTGGAGGGGGTCCACCTGCACTAAGCTGCATTTGCGTGACTTCATTGTAGGCCTGGGTTTCTTTGAGGTGGTCATTTAAATGGAAAATGTTTGGATGTGCGGTTCGTATTTTTTTTTTATTCTGTTGTGTCAGCCTTCCAGATATACTATCACAATTGCTAATCACGAAAAGTAAACACTCATAAAAATACTGATAGTTGTTTTAATCATGATCGACAAGCAGCGGTGAGTTGTGTTCAAATTATGATAACGTCTATAACTATTTTCAAACCCAAGAGTGGGAGAGTCGGGACATCAACAAAATCCGAAAGTGGGACAATCGGGATTAAACCGTGTGTATTTAATAGTCGGGAAGGGGTTGATAACAGCTATTATTGATGAATGAATTAAGTTTATGCAACAGTATACCAAATTCACATATTAGATTTGTACAGATGATATTACTTATATAAGGTATAATGGTGCATTGTTATGAGACAACACAGCCACATTGGCTGTCTTCCTGTTGTCCCCGAGAAATATATAAATAAAATTACACTGTCATGGCGCAGACTGGATTATGTCTACAATTACCACTGCCTATGGCTCAATAGTAGAATAGCTGATGAAAGAAAGGAAGACCTCGAATCAGTATTTGGCCCTCCACCCACCCTGAGTGAAAGATTACACTACATGTGCAGACATTTTGTTATGATTATTCTATAAATTAGATTAAATTAAATTATGTTAAAATAAACCGAATTAAATTAAGTTAAATTAAATTGAATTAACCCCTCGCCCAATGCAGATAATAGTCGACACCGGCAAAATACATTCTCGAATAACTAAAAAGTTTCATTTTTCGTCCCAAAAGCACAGCCAAAAATATAATAAAATTTGAATGCCGAATTTTGTGAATAGTGCTGGCGGGTTTTGCCCGTCACGTTGAGCAAGGAGCCAAGCAAATCATTTCCAGCTGCCTAAGCAAAGCCCAAGACCCCCACTGGAACGCGCTCCACGAATTAGTTCCAATGATGGCCAAGCGACACGTTCCTATTGAATGGAAAGGTAATATTCAGCGCTGATCAATTTCGGCAGCTACGTGAGGTGAAGGGTCAAAACACATTGAAGGTGGTTATTTCGAAGTCGGTTGGGATGAGAAGGCAGGTGAAATCTCAGTTGTGGACTGGCAGATGGAGCCCTGCGGCAAGCGGTTTCCTTTTTCTTGATAAAAAGGACCCAGACAATCGGCGCCTTGAGCAGAGGCACTTCAAATCGGGCATGAGGGCGATGGGGAGGTGGAAGTATCTGTTTCAAAGTAGTGGAACTGGCCGGCCGCGCACTTCCCATCTCCATCAATTTCATGCACATCTCTGTCTGTCAGTCTGTCTGTCTGTCTGTCTGTCTGTCTGTCTGTCTGTCTGTCTGTCTGTCTGTCTGTCTGTCTGTCTGTCTGTCTGTCTGTCTCTCTCTCTCTCTCTCTCTCTCTCTCTCTCTCTCTCTCTCTCTCTCTCTCTCTCTCTCAGTGTCTAGGATCCCACGAGGAAGTATGGAAGCGTACATTGGGCGTTAGGCCTACAGTCTGGGCACATTTGATACGAACAGTTGACATTTGAGGAAGTAGCTTTCTATGCAAACTGTTTCTTGAAGACGTGCCTGGAGGGTAAGACCCGTAAGTTGGTATCAATTTCATTCCAGATCTTTGGGAAACTATGTTTTGGCAGGTTAGCAGAGAATTGGGTTCTAGCTTTGTACGACTGTATCATGCCAACTTGTCTTCTTCGACTTCAAACTGAACAATGTATATTGAAAAATGTTTTGAAAGAGTCTGGCAAATTATCATTTTTTCAATCATGCATAAATAGGGAAATGCTCAATTTACAGAGATCGTTAATTTTCAAAATGTTATTGGCCTGGAGCAGTGCAGCTATTAAACTTCTTACAACTAATTACTCACATGGCGCGTTTTTGCAGAGAATTTATTTTACTGTTAGATGACCCGTGACCCCAGATTTGGACTGCATATAGCAAGTGATTATGAAATAACGTATAGTACAATTATTTCAAAGATTTCTTGGGAAGCACGTTTTTCACTTTGTTCAGACAATAAATTGCGCTTGACATCTTAGAAAATATTGTGGAAGTGTGGTACTTAAAGTTGAGATTTTCGCCAAGGTATACTCCTAAGAACTTAACCACTTTATCTTGTTGGGAGTTACCTACAGGCGAGAGCTTGGTATCGTTCAGAAAAATGTTTAGCAAATCAGATTTGTGCGGACTGTTTGGTGGGTGTAGCATGATATATTTACACTTATTGGCGTTTACCTGGAGTTTGTTACAACAGCACCAGTCGAATATTTTATTCAGCTCAGTATTCACTTTAGTCTCCATAGTATTTAAGTCATGTACGGCTGTAAATGGAGTTGTGTCCTCAACAAAGGACAGTAGGTTAAGCACAGTGGAGTATCTCATATCATTGACGTAAAGTAAGAAGAAAATAGGTCCCAACACAGACCCCTGGGGACCCCGCAAGTTACATGTCGGCTTGGAGATCGGTTCTTCGTCTGATAAATAACTTTGGAACCAAATTTTACTTATCCCTCTTATTCCGTAAAATTCCAGTTTACTAAGTAATATTTCATGGCTTATCGAATCAAATGCCTTGGACAAATCCATCTTCTTCTGAGTTACCTTCTCCACTTTCATCCAAACTCTCGTATAAAGCAACCTGAATTCAATTCGCACCACTGCGAAATGATCCTGTCATTGAAAGTTACCAATCTCCGGGCATCATGCATACGTGTGTATTATTACCACCCACAGATTACATAATGTATAGTCTTGAGTCATACCGCGCCAGGATTGGTACATTCAATACTGTAGTTCATGCCCGCGGCCTGAAAAGAAGACTAACAAAACACCAGTCCCTTTGTGCTCTTGTGTATCTTTACATGTGGTCTATTCGTATTAAGGTCCAGATCAGCATTACTGTAACATCAGCCCTGTTTCATCTTTTATTCAACAAATTTATCCTACGCTGCCAATGCAGTAATGATCTTTGTACGAATGTTGAAAGACCCAATCTCCCACCGACACTTAATGTACCATATACAATGCCAACTTCCTCAGCCATCTGTTATTTTATATATTTTATGACTTTGGTATTGGCTGTGGTCTTGTTATTGTCCGGAGACATTGAATCAAACCCTGGACCAGACTCTGTGTACAGAGAAAATAACCATGATGCATTAAAAATCTTTCACCTGAACATCCAAAGCCTGAAGCCTAAAGTAGACATTGTTCAATATGAATCATCCTTCTATGATATCTTAGCATTTACTGAGACATGGCTTCAATGCTCGGACCCAACATCAGATATTATGATCCATGGCTTCCAAGAACCTGTACGATTTAACCGTTTGTCGAGGGGAGGGGGTGTTGCCGTCTACGTGAAAGACGGCTTGTGCTTTCGGCATAGAACTGATCTTGAGGTGAATGACATTGAATGCATCTGGGCTGAAGTGTTCATGACCCATGGTACGTCACTGCTGCTAGGAGTATTTTACCGCCCACCCAGTAGTCCCTCAGATGTTTGGGATAAAATTACGGCATCTATTGACAAAGCCAAAGATACCTTAATTTCAGACATAATTATTACTGGTGACTTCAACGACAACCAATATGGTTCTCCCAATGGTTGCTTCCGGGACCTAAGTAATTATTTCAATCTTAGACAGCTTGTGGAAGAACCAACATGCTTTACCGAATCATCTGCAACTCTGATCGACCTATTTGCGGTTAGTAATACTGTACATGTACTGGAATGTGAAGCCCTAGAACCACTTGTACCTGACATGACTCGCTATCATTGTCCAATTTATATTGCCATTGAATTCAAGAAAGAAAAGCCTAAAAACTTTAAGAGACGCATATGGTTGTATGCAGAGGGAAACTTTGATGGTCTGAACACTGCATACAATAACGTAGACTGGGAAAGACTGCTTGCTCATTCGTGCCTGGACACTGTAGTATCCACCTTCACCGACCAATTACTCGAAACGGCATCTAAATTTATTCCCAACAAATTGATAACCTCTAGGGCTAACCAGCCTAAATGGATGCATAATCAAATTCGATTATTAATAAGGCAAAGAACACGTTTATACCGTAGAGCAAAGCGCTCTGGCCAACTGCAAGACTGGGCGAGATATAAGCATAAACGAAATGAAGTCGTATCAGCTGTTAGGAAAGCCAAATCTACATATATATCAAAAGTCCAATCAGAACTAAGTTGTCCGGATACACCATCGTCAGTGTGGTGGAAAACATTAAAAACATTTATCTGTAAAAATATCCATGGAATCCCGACTATAAGTCACCTCAATAAACTCTATTCAACTAATCTAGAAAAGGCGGAAGTGTTCAATGATTACTTCTGTTCCATTTCGACATTGGATGACACTAATGCATCCTTGCCAGATTCACCCCTGCCTACCCTACAATCGCTTGACAAAATAACACTTGAAAGCAAGGAAGTGTACGAAGCAATCAAGAGTATTAAGGTATCGAAGGCGTCTGGTCCTGATCTAATAAGTCCCAGACTTTTAAAAGAATGTAAAGACTCATTGTGTGACCCACTTACGGCCCTCTTCAATAGGTTATTAGACAACTGTTACTTTCCAAATTTATGGAAAAAAGCCAATGTGACACCGGTGCTGAAAAAGAATCCGTCTAATGTAGTTACTAACTATCGGCCAATATCTTTGCTTAGCTGTACTGGTAAACTACTTGAAAAATGTATCTTCAAACGATTATGGCATTTCTTATGTGATAACAACATACTAAGCCAGTTTCAGTCTGGTTTTACTCCAGGTGACTCTACGGTTCTACAACTGACAGACCTCTATGATGAATTCTGTCATGCTCTTGACGAAGGAAAAGAAGTAAGGGTCGTCTTTTGTGATGTTAGTAAGGCATTTGATAAAGTTTGGCATGTTGGTCTTATTCACAAGCTCGAGAGAATAGGAATATCTGGTGACTTGCTATGTTTCCTAAAATCATACCTTTCTGATCGGTACCAGCGCGTCCTTGTAGCCTCTGAGGCATCTCCTTGGAAACCAATAACGTCTGGTGTTCCACAGGGTTCTATCCTTGGTCCCCTGTTATTCCTGATTTACATCAACGATATTACTGTAAACCTACTTAGCAGCATACGTTTATTTGCAGATGATACATCCCTTTATCTTATAATTGAGAATCCTGACCAAGGTGCCATCATACTCAACCGTGATTTAGCCACAATTGAACATTGGGCTAAAACTTGGCTCGTTGAGTTCAACCCCCATAAAACGGAAACCATGATCATATCACGTAAAATTAACGTTCCAGTGCACCCACCAATATATTTAAGCGGAACTCAAATCTCGGAGGTGTGTAGCCACAAGCATCTGGGTGTCATTTTGAATAAAGGTTGTACATGGAACGACCATATCAATGATATGTGCGCTAAAGCCTGGACACGTATTGACTTGCTCAGGGCCCATAAGTTTACACTTGACCGGAAAGTCCTTGAAAAGATATACTTCGCATTTATCCGACCTCTTTTAGAATACGCTGACTCTGTCTGGGACAACTGCTCAGCAACTCAAGCTGCTGACCTGGAGAAAATACAAGTAGCTGCAGCAAGAATAGTCACTGGCGCCACTGTGAGCTGCAGAAAAGAACTTCTCTACACAGAAACTCAATGGGATTCACTGGAAGAAAGACGCCGAAAGCACAAGCTTATCCAATTTTTTAAGATGTATCATAAATTAACGCCTCCATATATCTCCAACAAGGTGCCACCAATTATCTCATCTATCACCCAAAACCACAATCTGCGATCGGAAAATAACGACCGTGTTCCTTTTTGCCACACCAATTTATATAAGTCCTCGTTTATCCCGCAAGTTACCGACCAGTGGAATGGAATATCCCCCTCAGTAAGAGAAAATTGTTCCCTCATAAACTTCAAGACGTTTATAAATAGTGCGAACCTGCGACCACCAATTTTCTACTATGGCGCCAAATCTCGTGCTGCCCAGATTTATCATTGCAGGTTACGCCTGCATTGCAGTAATATCAACGCCCACTTATACGATAACCATCTCTCACCATCTCCACGTTGCCAGTGTGGGGATCTTGAAAATACTGAGCACTTTCTTATGCACTGCCCAATCTATGACGATGCTCGTGATACCACAATCAATACATTGCCATTTACTTTTGAGGCGTCAACACTTTTATTTGGATCCGAACATTTGAATAACAATGAAAACTTTCTTGTCTTCAGAGCTGTGCAGGACTTCATCATGGTGAGTGGACGTTTTAATACGTAACAGTGAGCCTAAAGACATTTTGGTATTATTTGCCACACATATGGGCCACCGTTACCGATTTGTTCATTGAGGCTGCCCTATTGAATATTCTGTGATAGCCAACATTGAATTCAGGTTGTTTCCCCATTTCCTAGTTAACCCTTTACCCAATGTAACGGTCAGTGTTATCCAAGAAAATCACCATTTAACCCACTTTATATTTTCAGCTTTCGTCTCGGGAACATGGCTAGTGACCCCTCAATGAAACGAGTTCGATGAGCTCGTTCCGGTGAGGGGTCATGGGCTGTGCTTTTGAGACGGACATTGAACATTTCTAGTTATTCAAAAATTATTCTTCAAGTGTCGTCTTCTACACGTGTTGGGAAAGGGGTTAAGTTCCTTGTCCCTTTTTATTCTTCTATTCTCTCTATTACTCTCCTTACTCTCTCTATTTCTCATGTTTAAACAATATTTTACTTAGTGTTTCCAGCTACCTTTAAACTTCGTCAGTCTTCCCAAGGAGACAGCTTATACAAGCTAAAAGCTTAATGCTGAATCCTTCCGACAAATCTCGTTCTTGACACATAACTTTAATGCATATCATTGTATTACGTATTCTGTTTAACAACCATCTTGTAGATAATGATATGTATGTATCATATTTTCTCATGAATAAATATTGTTTAAACTAAATCCATGAAGACGGCAAGAGTAGAGTCTTTTGTTGGCTTATCGTTACATTCATCAACATACTGCAAAAGGTGCATGATGGGATGGAAAGTGGAGTGCTTTTTGCGAAAGCCGTACTGATGTTCGTACAGTATATTAAAATCATTCAGAAAATTAGAGAGTCTCTGGTTCATTATTTTCTCCAGAATTTTGGAAAAAGAGGTAATAAGCTAATCGATCTGCAGTTACCAAGCTCGAGGGAATTATTACCCCTTTAAAGATTGGTATTATCTTTGCTATTTTCATTTTATCAGGGACTTTGCCTTGGATAAATGAATGGTTGAAGATATGAACCAAGGGTTTAGCGGCCTCAGAAATTGTCCCTTTCATAATTCTCGTGGATAAATTGAAAGATTCGGTACTCACTTTCCCTTTCAGTTTTTCGGCTGTGGATATAATTTCTTGCTCGTTTGTTTGGGGTTATAAGAAAAAAAGAGTCTGGGTAATTTCCATTCATAAAATCACCGAAGTTGTTATTAGAGGTCGGGTCGTGATCGTTAATAGTCTGACCAATTTCTGCAAAATAATCATTAAAACTGAAGCCGATTTTATCAGGGTCAGTTATTTGAACATTATTATGAGATATGCTAGGTGAGAGGGTCGCCTCGGATTTTGATTTGTTGATTATGCTACGAAGTATTTGCCATGTTTTGTAGAGTCATGTTTGTTTATTTCTATAATGTCGTTAGAGTATGCCGCCTTACTTCGTCTCTTTACTGGATTGCAAATTAAGGAGAACGTTTTATAATTATTTATGTTAACTCCCGTGGGTTCTCTCAGTTTCAGCAGGTAGAGTTTTTTTTTAGTTATGAAGGACTGTAACAGACACAATGTCATCCACGGCTGACGTTTTATCAGCTTTTTAGGTAATTTTACGCTTCTCAAAGGAAATGCGGATTCGAATTTGTTAAGGTAAATATCCATAAACGCTTCGTATGCTGCATAGGCGCACGTACAGCTATAGACTGAATCGAAGCTGGTGTTATGTGGCCTATTATTGAATAGATCCACATTTTCTCTCGTGAATGATCTTTTGAGTGAAGGTAATGTATTGTAAGGCTCACTATCACCTTCCTGAATATAGAATGTGGCAAAGTGATCTGAAATATCAGTAATTATTATTCCTGCGTGATAGTTATCTGAGACATTATTGGAATAGATATGGTCGATTAAAGTTGCCGAATTCTCGGTTATTCTCGTGGGTTTTGTTACGACTGGCATGAATCCGTCACTAAACATATTATCTATAAATAAGTTAGTTTTACAGTGGTTGTTAAAACTGAGCAAGTTTATATTAACCCTTTACCTAACATGAAAAGCAGACGACACTTGCAAAAAAAAATTCTTGAATAACTAAATTTTTTCATTTTTTGTCTCAAAAACATAGGTTATGACCCCTCGTTGGAACGAGCTCGACGAGCTCGTTCCAACGAGGGGTCATAACCTATGTTTTTGAGACAAAAAATGAAAATATTTTGAAAATTAATTGGCGATTTTTGAGAATAGCGCTGGCCGGTTTTGGCCGTTACGTTGGGTAAAGGGTTAAAGTCGCCAAGCAGGAAAGCCTTGCTGTGCTCCGAATTGACTTTAGTGAGAACATCATTTACAGCAGAGACAAACACATCGATATCTGCCATAGGTGCGGAGTTTGGCTTGTATATGCATCCAACAAAATATGAATTTTTGCCTTCTGGATTGATCTCCACGAAAATAGTTTCAATGACATGGGGAATGAAGATCGCTAGGTCGGGTCTCAATCTGAAAGAAACATTCTCAGAAACAAAATGACCTACACCACCTCTGCTGTCATCCGGACTTGGGCGAGTCTTGTCGACGAGTGGATGGTAGCCATTGATTTTATAACTGAGATGCTTATGTAGTTTGAAAATTTCAGTGAGACCAATCACGTCAAATATGTTCTCACCTTGCTGAATGTCACAAAGGAAGTTGGTGAATGAGTCCCAGTTAGCATTAAGGCATCTACAGTTTAGGCTTAGAAGGGTTACATTTTTTCCTCGCCTGCGGAAATTTTGTTTAAAGTTGGAGGGGTGGGGGGGGGGGGAATAATTGCAGAAATGACCATGAATAGTGAAAGGGGACTCTGAATCATCGTCCTGCAAATGATTCATTGAGTGATTATACTTGAATGCGAAATTATATTGGTCATCACTCTGTATCTCGTCCAAAGCTATATAAAGAGTAATCGCTTGACTGGACTGGTTACGTGAAATAATTCATGAGAGGTGAGGGACATTGTACAAACACGAGTGCGCGAATGCGCACGAGTGTTTTACAATATGGTTCCTCGCCCCGAATGAATTATTTCACGTAACCAGCCCAGTCAATCGATTACTCTGGTTGTTACTTTTCATTATTAACGATAATTATATTATCTAACCCTTTACCAAACGTAACGACCAAAAACCGGCCAGCGCTATTCTCAAAAATCGCCAATTCATTATTTTTCATTTTTTGTCTCTAAAACATAGGTTATGACCCCTCACTGGAACGAGCTCGTCGAGCTCGTTCCAATGAGGGGTCATAACCTATGTTTTTGAGACAAAAAATGAAAATAATAGTTATTCAAGAATTTTTTTGTTTTTGCAAGTATCGTCTGCTTTTCATTTTAGGTAAATGGTTAAAAAAAAACCAAAAAACAATGAAGTCCCCATTACACCCACGGCAATGCGTCTTCGTTTGCGCGCACGGATACATGACCCAATTGTTGATTGCTTAATTCACCTGTGAAGTTATCGTTTATAATCAAACCTGGAAAATCCAGTAAATCACACTTTGGAAAGTAATGAATTTTCATTCGCCATGAGTAAGCATGATGTAAAGTAAAAATATGTGAACCATACACAGTGGTGGAGCAGAGGTTAATGAAGTTTTGTAGTTAAAACTGGACGGAAACATATAACAAGTGAACCAATTCAGCTTGTGACAGCTGGTCATAAATTCAAAAATAAAATATAATCTATGTACATGTATGTCGTTGTGGAAGACTATTTGATAGAGGTGTCTCGTACGTCTATAGAGTCCACGGGCATTACTAGTGACACTTGTTAGGCATTTCGGTGAACCTTTGAAGAGGGGATCTGTATTGAAAAGAAAAAGAGAAAATGAGGTTCAGTGAGTGACTCAAGAAAATATAGTCCTGCTACCTGTCGGGAGTGGATACTGTCGAGAGGAGTAGGATTGCAGAAAGTTGACGAAAGCATACGATAAGTGAGTTCCCTGGGAAGCTATATTATTGGAGGGGGAGGTAGCCACGAAGCCGGACAAAAATTAGCCCATGATCCGTTCAGTTCATATGTATACATGACTGGCTCTCATTTAGCCACCCGAGTTCTGTATATCGAAAGGGTACCACAGGTGGATATCTTCTGTTGTTTGTATGGCTTGGCCAATTTAGCATTAGCTCCGAGCTGTTAGGGAGACGTGGTCCACCAATATAACCGGTAAGTGAACCCTACTCTGGAAAAAATGACATATTTCGCTAGGAGGATAGGGGAAATGCGAAGCTTCAGACAATGGACCTCAGGGTGGGCCTCGGAGGTCCGTTGGCTCGAGTTATGCAAAAGCCAAAGACAGACTCACATCTAGATGTCGCTCAGGTGGCGAGACAAAGTTTGCGGTTCAGCAGTATGCATCCGGTGCTCACAGCCCAGACTATAAGAAACAGGCAGGTACATTGATGGGAAACATTATTCATTATGCAGTACATGGAGGGCGGGCGCCAACGAATCGCGCCGAGGCCGACCCCCCCCCCCCCCCCAGCGACTAACACATACAGTTTAACATAAGAGCACAGGGAGCACCCCAAGTCTCCATCTCAAATACCTCTCGTGTTTGGTTCTCAAAAGCTGCAGATAATCACACCCCACCGCGACCCGGCAGCAGTCCACGCGACCCGGCAGCAGTCCACATTACAACTTTAGCCGACATTCTCTAGTATATTAACGAAGTTTAGCGGAGCGGTAAAACTCAGTTATTCATGGCATCATGCAAACAGAAGCGAGCGGCGGTCGTTAATGAAAACAATATTCATTAACAGCCCACCGCCCGCTTACGATCATGGCAATAATAGTAATAACATGATTTTGTCGGGTGTCTCAGTTTATTAACGGCCCTTGGGGATTAAATAACAACCCTCTGGCTTATTAACGGCCCTCGACTACCTCTCGAGTCGGTAATAAACACTCGGGCTGTTATTCACTGTTCTCGGTCCGTTAATAAACCGTAACTCCCTCCAGACTCATGCATGTTATTGTTTTAATACAGGACTTCCTCCAAATATTATTGAACACTAAAAAATTAACGGATGGCGAAGGGGTATTCTCTTCTATTTCGCCGAATTGCACGTTTATTTATATGCAGGCGCGTAGCCAGGCCCACAGAATGGTTGTCGGAAAATTTATCGGACGGAAAAAACTGCGGGTCGCTGGAATACAGCTTTTCTCCGAAAGCCTCCAATTTGAAAAAAGTTGACCACTTTAACTATATACGCAACGCAAGCGATGCATCAACATTTTTTATTTTTATTATTATTTTTTTTCTCCTTTTTCTATTTTTTTAAATTTCAACAAAAGCCATATCTTGTGACCCCTCATTGTAACGAGCTCGGTGAACTCTCTCCAATGAGGGTGTCATATGATATGGTTTTGTTCTTTTTTCGAATTTTTCTTTCAGTCCAACTGCTTAGTTTGTACATTACGACAGAGAATGCGACCAATTCGTTAGGTAAAGGGTTAAAGAAGTATATTGAGTTAGATTTCAAGTTCATTCCAACGATCAACAGCTCACTGTTGAAAAATTAAATTTTAACACTCGCTCCACTGTGTCGGAAAATTCCGAGATCCTGGCTTCGGGTCAGCGCGCAGCAGGGTATCTAAATTAGGGCGGCACAGGGATCTTTTGGGTTCCAGCATATTTATACCGCAGGTATATTACAAAGATCGAAATCTCGAGTTGGGAAAAGTATGGAGGTGGTCACAGGTGTCCCTCTCGCGTTGGAATGGCCAGTGAGGATTATATTTTTCAAAAATCTCTAAGACTTAAAAAAGAAAAAAGCACAAGATAGAGTTATTTGGCAATAGTCTGAGGCTCGAAAAAACCTCAGTTTTCACCAAGCGTGGTATATCATCTGTCATTCATTAGTTGGCGCCCCATACATATCGTCGCCTAAGTGCTAGAATGTCCTATGTCCATAGAGGACAGAAGACATTCTAGCACTCAGGCGACGATATGTTGAATTCATGATTTTTAGGAGGACCGCGAGGCTACTGTCCCACCACCTGCAACAAAAAGGGAATACGGAGATATGTAGCGTAGAAAAGGCAGGATGTGAAGCGTGACCCAAGCAATATGTTGCTCAAAGGTTGGTTTGCGTGCATCGTTGTAAGTTCTGATGATTTAGTTACAGAAGTATATGCCATTAACCTATTTTTCGTTTGCTCTGAACAATAAAGCAGATCATAAACTCTAATATGAACTTGTTGGTTCCAGTTCTATAAAATACACTATACCGTCGAATAAAATGTCGGTCGAAATGAGATGGTGTATTGAATTTAGAGTTGTTGTTTATGTAAGCATGTGGTAATGGGAGCTGAAAAAATCTTGCAGCGCCGCCTTCGCCACATTTAATCATCAAATTTCTTTTGAATGCTTGCAATTTGCAAAGATACAAAATCTCGACAATTTAAAGAATCATTCATCCTTAGTTCCATTTAATACGCCGCAGCTTATTCACAACTGCTACATTCTAAGTTACGGGATAAGTTGACGGATAGGGTGTCATATGAGGCGAAGTGAGAACAATATCAGTTGAGGCTTTTGTTGAGCCTAATATTGTTCTCGCTGAATCTTGGATGACACCGTCTCCTCCAAGTAAACTTCACGTAAGTAGTATGCCTCGCACGTTTCACCTCCCATCCGCCAGACCTCGGTGCCGGACCTCGGAAGTGACGTCATGTCACGTGACCCTGTGGCGCCATGTTGTTTTGTCATGGTAACCTGCGTGAGTGGCCATGTTGTGACGTCATCCCCATAGTGATACGTGGTGTGAGTGCGCATGCGCAGCGCGTGTTGTTAGGATGATACGTGTTTCCGTCGTCCATTTTGTATACTGGAGGCCGCCATCTTGGTTTCTATGGTAGCACGTGATTGCTATGTTACCCAAAGGCCTACAACAAGACAGGGGATTGTTCGGAGGGTATGTTCCTTTGTAGAAGAGTAATTTCCCGATTAGCAGAATTACCCAAATAAACCCGACAAGTTTTACTATTTCGAATTCTTTCAGAATTCTCCGCGTCTCTCTATCTATGCATAGTTTTCATCTATCTGACCATGTTCCTTTGTCCTGGTGTATACCCCAGTAGCGTAGAAGAGCATATCAGCTGGAAATTATTACTATATTTAGCTATTCTGGTCTATTCTTGTCAGTTCTGAGCCTATTCCAAGTACTCTTGTTGTTTCATTTATCTAGATCATTTATATACAATATAACTAACCAATCAGATTGCTTGACTTCCCATAATCTGCATGCAGAGTTATCTCCCTTGTGGATATCAAAAGCATTCCCAAACCCAATAAGCAATCGAGCAGTTACTGAAATGTCATTGCTCGAACGACTCGAAGCCCATCGAGCAAATGAGCTATCGAGCAATTGCTCGTTCGAGTGACTCGCACATATTGCTCGTTGACTCATTTCAGTATTTGAGGATACCTATGGCCCTGTATTTTATTACTGGAGGATACCTATCGAGGATACCTTTTATAGGATAGGATATGAGGATACTATTACCTGTACCACAAGACATACCTATCCCAAATATCCCTTATAAGCTAAAAAGCCAAGAGAGTAATTGCTCCATGAGCAATTGCTCCAACGACTCGAAGCTCATCCAGCAAATGAGCCTTAGAGCAATTGCTCGATCGAGTGACTCGATATACTTCTTGAACGACTCGAATTCCATCGAGCAAATGAGCTTTAGAGTAATTGCCCGTTCGAGTGACTCCTTGAACGACTCTTCGACTCATGTCAGAAAAAGGGATTCTAGGGCCTATAAGGGATTCCGTAAGTAGGGTTTTTTTCTCAAATAAGCCTAAAAGCCAAGAGAGTAATTGCTCCATGAGCATTGCTCGAACGACTCGAAGCTCATCGAGCAAATGAGCCTTAGAGCAATTGCTCGATCGAGTGACTCAACATACTGCTCGAACGACTCGAATCCCATCGAGCAAATGAGCTAACGAACAATTGCTCGTTCGAGTGACTCCTCGAACGACTCTTCGACTCATGTCAGAAAAAGGGATTCTAGGACCTGAAAGGAATTCTGTAAGTAGGGCTTTTTTCCAAAATAAGCCAAAGAGCCAAGAGAGTAATTGCTCCATGAGCAATTGCTCGAACGACTTGAAGCTCATCGAGCAAATGAGCCCTAGACAAATTGCTCGATCGAGTGACTCGACATACTGCTCGAACGACTCGAAAATCTATTTTCAGGGTCCGTCACATACCTATCTTTTCGCTTTACATTTAACCCAGGCAGAAATATTACGAAAATATTTACACTTTTATACAACAAAATCGCAACTTTTAGCTATCACCTTGACAACCCCCTACCAAGGAACATACTCTCAGTTGTTCCCAAAACACAAAGGGGATAGCATTCACGTGCATCCGCTTTAATACTTCTCTCTTAGAGCTATCTCACAGTCTTGCTCCACTATTACACCAATATACTCAGAAGTTTCACACACACAGTCATACACATGCACACACTGATGCGCACCACAAATAACTTTCCAGTAATGTGGCTCGGTTCCCCTTTGGAACCTATGAGTGTAACAACACACCCGTCTAAACTCGTGCGCTCATTTCCACTGGCGCACAATTGGAGGTGGTCCGTTGGTACACATGCAGCCAACAGGTCCCCCTATACACTCTCTCTCCCCCTCTATCGTAAAATATAACACTACTCTATCATACACACACCTGTATCTATACATACTCACGCAACACCCGCGTGAAAAAAAATATTAGCAAGGGTTATCCACCCTGACCCAAGCCAGCCGATGGGTCCCTTGCCCTAGCTCCTGTCATTTCACTAACACGTATTTCCCGTCCACGCACACGCGACAGACGGGTTAACTTACGGAGTTCGAATTAAATCTGACGACAGTAGTCGGCCGCAACATTTTGACTACCCTTGATTGCTACTATTCCGAAACAGTAATTCTGTAGCAGGAGGGACTACCGCATGATCCTGCTACTTTCCACCTTACTTTTCTGGATGTAGGCGAAGGGCCTGTGATCCGTGTGGAATACAAACTCCCTTCCGTACAAAAAGTTTTGGAACTTCTTGACGGCAAAAACAATCGCTAGACACTCCCGTCCAATGACTGAATAGTTACGCTCCCTTGGGAGCAGCTTCTTGCTGGCGTACGCCACCGGGAATCGCCCATTCTCGTATTCCTGCAGTAGAACTGCACCAACCTCCGTGTCTGATGCGTCGGCCTGTACTAGGGAAGGCCTAGCAAAGTCAGGCAAACGGAGAATTGGTGTCTTACTGAGAACATTCCTTAGCGTCTTAAATGCTCTGCCTTGGGGAGACTCCCACTTGACCTTATTTGGTCTACCCTTCTTCGTGAGATCGGTCAAAGGCGCTGCGATATCTGCAAAGTTTGGCACGAACTTTCTGTAGTATCCAGCTAACCCCAAGAATCCTCTCGAGCTTCTCGACATCCATACCCACCTTTCCTTCTCCAACCTTATGACCAAGAAACTCGATGGTCCCGAACCCTAGTCCACACTTGGAAGGTTTTACTGTCAGCCCTTCCTCCCTGAGTCTCAAGAGCAACCCCCTCAGCACTTCAAGGTGCTCTGGCCACGAACGCGTCTTGCATAAGATATCGTCCACGTAGTGAACTATATCCCGCGTGTCCGCCAGCAGTCTGCGCATCATCCTTTTGAAGGTGGCGCCAGCATTGATCATTCCAAAAGGGAGCTTCCGGAATCGAAAACACCCATCCGGGGTTGTGAATGCGGTCATATGCCTGTCGGTTTTCCTAACAGGAATTAGTCACTAGCCCTTGCTCAAATCTATTTTGCTGAAAAATTCAGCACCCTGCAAACCAGTCATTATGTCTTCCATGTTCCCCATGGGCTCATTAACAAATCTAGTTATGGCGTTCAATCGCTTGAAATCAATGCAGAATCGGACGCTGTCGTCCTTCTTCTTCACAAGTACCACTGGTGAATTGTAGGGAGAATTTGAAGGTTCAATGACCCTCGCCTTCAACATCTTTTCCACCTCATTCCGCATTTTAAGCCTTTTTGCATAGGGAATCCTATGAGGCTTCACTCTTACCGGTTCCCCAGTGGTAAGTTCAGTTTTGTGTTCCTTGAGGTCCGTGGTTTCTGGACCCTCGGAGAACACATCCCCGAACTCTTCCAAGGGTTGCACAACTTGGTGACGATGTTCATCTGATAAATTGTCACAGATTTTTACATCCCTATGCGTCTCCACGTCGCTCAGCTCGCCCAGTATTAACAGGCTGTCTTCATCCACGACATCTATTTCAGTCTCATCCTCAGGCTCTATTATGGCTAAGCCCGCGGTCTTCTGGGCCCCTGAGGGTCGGAGTCACTAGTCACTACAGCTAACGGCTAGCGTTGCTTCCTCTGCCTCTCTATCATGGTAACGCCTTAGCAGATTCGCCTGATAGATCTTTCTTTTACCTTCAACATCAACCCGATAGTGCATATTTCCGACTACTTCCGTCACCACGTAAGGCCCATTCCACTGCAATAGCAGTTTGTTATGGTCCGTTGGCAGGAGGACCGTCACCTTTTGCCCCACCAAAAACCTTCTATCCTTAGCACCCCGGTCGTAGTGGTGCTTATGTCGACCCTGTGCCTTCCGTAGGCTTTCCCTTGCCAACTTACAGGTCTCCTCCAACCTATTCGTAGGTCTATGACATACTGATAAGTATTCCGAACCTCGCTGGTCTCTTCCCCGGTCCAGAGCGAAACACCAGCATGCCCCCCCCCCCCCCCAACTGTCCTCCCACATAACAGCTCAAAAGGAGCACTTCTCGGTAGCGAACAATACCGCTGGCAGATAGCGGTCCCAATCCTTTGGCCTTTCTTGGCACATTTTCCTCAGCATTCCCTTTAAAATGACATTGACTCGCTCACACAGACCGTTACACTGCGGGTTATATGGGGCGGTGAATAACTGTTTAACCGCCACCAGCCGACATACTTCCTCTAACAGCTCCGATGTGAACTGCGAGCCCTGGTCGCTTAGGATTTTCTTCGGAAAACCTATTCTCGAGAACATCTCAAGCAGGGCCTCTGCTACACGCTCCGTCTCGATTTTGGATAGGGCCACCGCCTCTGGATACACGATGGCATAATCCACCACAGTGAGGATGTATCGGCTTCCTTTATCCGACACGGGTGAAATAGGTCCGATGAGATCCACCCCGATTCTCTCGAATGGCTCATTCATTACAGGCATCTCCCCTAATGGTACCTTGGTGACACTGCCCTTTGACACTGTCTTTTGACAGATGTCACACGACTGACAAAACCTTGTGACATCACCGTTAATGCCGGGCCAGTGGAAACAGGCCGTAATCCTGTCGAGGGTCTTCCTCGACCCCAAGTGGCCCCCAACCAAAGACTCATGGGCCAGGGTCATGACCTGCTTCCGAAACTTCTCTGGAACCATAATTTGTTTCAATTCTGTCCGCGACTTTCCTCGTCGCTCCTCATACACTCTATAGAGAACTCCTTTCTCCACCTTCATCTTGTATCAACACTTGCCCCTGGTGATCACCTGATCACCTTTGCCGGCCAGTTCCCAGTATCTCTTCTTGGGCCTCTTTCAGTTTCTCCACGTGAACTTCTTCGATTACTTCCACTGGTACATTCAGTGGCTTAGTTGGGCGCCTCTCCTTGGCAGCCCGTGACCGTGTCACTACAGCTGCTGCCTTATCGGGCTCACCTCTCAGAGAATCTTGGGTGATATCTGCCTGACATACCCTGGGCACATCTTCCATAGCTTGTGTCCAACAGCTACTAGGCGTTGCAGGAGCGATTGCCCTTCTCTGCCCTTGTCGACCCCCCCCCCCCCCCACGAGCTTTCACGGGTAGGGGTCGGTCCCTGTGTCCGATTCTGATCCGGACCCACACCTATCTCCTTGGCTCTTCCCGTTACTTCTTTCACCTGTTTTGGCCTCAGCCCGGGGTAGGTTTTCTTCAAGCCACGACTGGCCGTGGTTTGGCCTCACCCACGATATGTTCCCTATAACCAAGTCGTACATGGGTTTATCCATACACATAGCCTCTACTTGGCCACTATAAAAAGGAGTATCCAGCTTCACCCTCGCAAGGGGGAACTTCCTAATCGTCCCATCTATTAGCATGCACATGTGGTCGCGGCCCAATAGCTGGTCGTCCTTGACAAGTTGCCTACGCAATGCTACGCTACTGCATCCTGTGTCGCGAAGCATCTGCACTTCATGTTACCCACATACCCCGGGTACACGGTCATTTTTCCTCCATCTTCTGAGGCTGTGACTTCCTCGCACATTCCACTAATTATAGGGAGGACCTTTCCATCCTCTAACACGAGCTCCCCTTTTCAATGGCATCCCGGAGTGGGCTACTTTCTGGCCCAACCGTCTGGCAGAATGCGGCTGTCTGCCCTTTGTCCCAGGTCGGACCGCCGCTACCTCCGTTTCTCCAATTCTTTGGTGAAGGGTCTCTCCTTCCATTCCTGTGGGGTCCGCCATTTGACTTTGTAGCAGGAGTTTTCTTCCAACAGTCCCTCGCTAGGTGCCCCTTCCGCCCACAAATAAAACAAGACAAATCTTTAGGGCTCTGTGGCCCAGTATTACCCCTGTTATCAGCCGGCTCTGGGGGTTAATCCTGACCGATGCCTTTGCAACCTGTTTCCCTCCAAATCTTCCCGGCCGGGCGTGGGTTATACCACCCCCGTGGGCTTCCAAGTACTATTCGGCTACCTTAGTCGTTTCATCAACACTGTTTGGCCTCCTCTCCTTAACAAAGAGGGCCAACTCTGGGGCGCAAGTTGAAATAAACTGCTCTCGGGTGAGCAGATCCTTGAGGGACGGAAAATCTTCGTCGATTTCCGACAACTCAACCCAGCGGTCAGAATACCTAGTGGACCGCGCCACAAATTGGAATACACTTTCCCCTCTCTCGGGCTTACATTCCCTGAACTTAGCCCGGAATCCATCTTCTGTGAGCTGGTACCTCTTTAAAATAGCTTTCTTTAGCTCACCATAATCATTTGCCAAATCAGGAGGCATACTTGCATATACTTGCAAGGATTTCCCCGTTAACAGCGGGCTTAAGTTTACTCCCCATGAATCCTCAGGACACTGATGACACGATGCAAACCTTTCAAACCTTTGAATCGATATCATCAGAACCCTCTAAGAATTTAGGGAGTTTTGGGAAAGGGGTCCTACCATGACCACCCCGTTCGTTTCCCCTTGCCTCCCGTTGGTTTCCTGAACTTGGGCCCTAGTTCTTATCAATTCGAGCTCTCTCTCTCTCTCTCTCTCTCTCTCTCTCTCTCTCTCTCTCTCTCTCTCGTGTTCTCTTTCGGCCCTTTCACCCCTTTCACGCTCAATCTCAATCTGTCGTTCAGCCCTTTCACTTTCCTTTTCACGCTCGGCCGCCCTCCTTTCAGCTCTTCCTCGCTCTAACGCAGCCTCTCTCTCAACCCTCTCAATCTCTGCCCATAAGGCACCCTCCCAATCTCTGCCCATAAGGCACCCTCCTCGCGCTTCAAAGTCACCTGCCGTTCCAATTCGGCCGCGGCTTCTTCCCGGGCCCATTCCCTTTCAGCAACTGACTCTTTCGCTACTCGCTTTTGTTCGTCCCTGACAAACTTTTGCAGCCCACTCCCAGAAAAACCCAGGCTTTCCCCCGCCGAAATTAACTGGTCCAAGTCATGGGAGCCTCCGTTATTTCACTTGTGAATACTTAAAATCTACACAGTTACGGTAAATAACATTTTCCTCGCGCCTATCGTCGCGCTTAACCCTTCTATGGCGGATAATTATTTAGCTACCGCGTCATTTACTTCTGAACCCACTTAAATTTAAAAATTGCAAAACTTTAAACCTTTACGGCTCTCCACTATTTCCCCAGAGCATGTTGATAACCATTTGCAAAAAACTCATATGTAAACTTCAAAAAGCATGCTCCATGAAATAAATTATCTTTGAGTGGATCGTTGATCTTTACCTTTAAAAATGTTACCTTTTAGAATATCCTGTGTACGCCTCGCCAGTGTCGCAGGATTACTGGGTTGAAATTGATGGAGGAAAATTTATGTTCTTATCAGTGCTCAGCCGGCAGCCAGTGACTGTCGTCTGAACCCCAGTTCGAACGTAAACCTTGCCACCTTATCAATGCCCTATCCGCTGGGACTCTTAGGATTTCTGCAGGTGTCTGTGGCTTACAATGCCAAAGGGTGATACACGATAATTCACTGAAAAGATTATTTATTTACATGTACGAAGAAATATAAAATGAAACAAATTACTCACAAAGTTATCCATAAGAATACATTAATTACGCGGATAAAAGTTTATTCTTTAGGGCCCTCGACGTCTCCCACAGCTAGTTGTGTCCGCTGGATCAACCTCACATCATCTTCATCTTCTCATGGTTTGTGATAAATACAAAGTGTCTATTCACTTCTCGTTGCTTCCTCCTCGCAGGGTTAACTTCACCGTCAGTCGGGCTTAACACATATAATGTTCTGCTTGTGTGACTCTATCAGCGTTCTCACAGTTCAATCAGAATTCAATCGGCGTCTACCACAGTTCGCGATCACTTTGCGCCTTGCCTGGCTCTCACGGGGTTAAGTTATTCTTCGCCGTCAGATATATACTTAACAAAGTTTACATAAAAATATTCTGCAAAGTGTTCTCAACATCACCAATTCTCGAACCGCCTAAAACTATCTTATCTCGCGAGCTACTCCAGCGCTTTCTCAAGCTCTTAATACGGTCTCTAGAGGTAAACGTTACAGTTTTTACTTCTTTGGCTACTATGTCACTACGGTTCGCAACCGTTAACAAACTACAATCGGTTCCTTACAACCCTCACAGGGTTACGACAATACGCGGACTTTCAATCTCGGTGCCTATGACCCTCGACGGCCAAGGCTAAATTCGGACCTTCTCTGAGTGCGGCGTGCCCTCAGGCCAGCTGCCTCTCAGAATACCGCTTCACTCTTTATACAGTCGGAACGCAAAGTTTAAACATATTAATTCTGATTTAACGAGTGCTTTGTAATTCGACATGGAAAGAGATATAGATGTGAATTTCGTTTGAGATGAAAATTTTCGACATTTCGGAGACAGGATAGATGCGTAATATGGGTGTGTGTCCAGAACATGTGTAATGCACTGGTTCCAACAATTACAATTTAACTGGTCTTAATTACCCAAATAATGATAAAGAAGAGAATATTGTCTCTCTTACTATTGATCTGTAACGCCATGTGGCGTTCAACAAGTGCGCCATAATGGACATTAAATTTCATGCCCAATTAGCAGAGTTTGAAAAATCTATTTTCAGGGTCCGTCACATGCCTATCTTTTTGCTTTACATTTAACCCAGGCAGAAATATTATCCAAAATATTTACTCTTTTATACAACAAAATCGCAACTTTTAGCTATCACCTTGACACATTCTAAGTGCCTTGGCAGTTGTTTCTGGACATGTCTTGGCTACCTTCTTGCAAAGTCGGCACAAGGTGGCTGTAACGTCAAGTTTATTTATTTATTTATTGATGTTTAAGGTCACATATTTATGCACAATGGCTAATCATGACCGTGACAGTTGTACGGTTGGAGGAAGCCGGAGTACCCGGAGAGAACCACCGAGCAACGACGAGCAGCTGCCAGCTCCCCAACATCGTAACTCCGCACTGCAGCACAGGCAGGGTTAGATTGGTTGAAGACATGCGCACCATCGACGTGCAGTACGCCTTAGTACACGGCGTCATCGTGCCCCCACGCGGGCAATGGAGATGAAGTGTCTTGCCCAAGGACACAACGCGATTGCCGCAGGTGGGATTCGAACCGAGGACCTCTCGGCTTGCAGCCTGCACCTCTACCTACTGAGCCACCGCGCTCCCGTAACGTCAAGTAATAGGATGTTAACTGGTTGATCAGATCAAACCAGATCATATTTGGTGGTCTAAAATTGTTACTCAAAATTTGTTTTATTGCAAATTATTGACGAGTGCCCACATGCACTCTCCAATAATTTGTAACAGAACAAATTTATATAAACAAAATTTTATTTTCATTTAACTGAATAGGAAACATGAGCAAGGAAAATGTTGGCTTTTGCTCTTGTAAACTCATTTTTTGACAGCCCTGATATTGGCTTCTAGCACTGAACCAGTTAAATGTTGTAAGACGGTTATGTTGCCCGCAGCGTTTCAACAGCGTGTGCACAACGCCACGTGAGAAGGTATTAACCCTTTACCTAACATGAAAAGCAGACGACACTTGCAAAATAAATTCTTGAATAACTACTTTTTTCATTTTTTGTCTCAAAACATAGGTTATGACCCTCATTGGAACCAGATCGACGAGCTCGTTCCAAAGAGGGGTCATAACCTATATTTTTGAGACAAAAAATGAAAAAATAATGAAAATTAATTGGCGATTTTTGAGAATGGCGCTGGCCGGTTTTGGTCGTTATGATGGGTAATGGGTTGAACAGCTGTGTTGTCATAACGTTTTCATGCCTTCATTACAACGTTAAGTAAGAACGTTGTTGACATGATAATTATTGCCATCGAAATGAAAAACGTTGTCCACAGTTGGACGTAACTCAACGTTTGTAGCAACCACTTTTATTACAACAGCCATTTTTGTTACAGCTCATCACATTTCGTCCCCTGAGTTCCAATGTGTTCTATGTGCCAGTAGGCACATAGAACACATTGGAACTCAGGGGACGATTTGTTAGAACACTCGCCAACTGATACAAAATCAACCACATTTGTTACAAAATGTACTCACCACTTTTGTAACCATTAACCATTTTTGTTACAAAAACTGGCGAGTTTTGTAGTTCCTGTGGTGAGCTGTAACAGAAGCGGTTGCTACAAATGTTGTGTCACGTTTGTTATAACACTCGCCAGCTTTTGCTACATTGCTCACCATTCATGTTACACAATCAACCACTTTTGTTATAAAATGAGCTCACTAGTTTTGTAACCATTAAACATTTTTGTTACAAAAACTGGCTAGTGTTGTAACACATGTGGTGAGCTGTAACAAAAGTGGTTGCTACAGATGTTTTCACAACGCTGTTACAATCATAATGTGCAAGTTCATTTTATCGTCTGCCTGCCCACTGTCAAATTTTTCTTCACGCAAAAATGTTCGTCTTACGGAGTCATCATGTCCACATTGGTTAAGTACAAACGGATCGCGTTTACTTATTTTTTTGTTGATCCACCTTCGTAAAATTATTGTGAAATGTGTTGACAGTGTGAACCTGCCACATAACTCTTCATGACAAGCGTATAAAACTTGAAACAGATAACATTATAACAACTGTAGCAACCAAGATTTCCCAAACTTTTTTAACTGTATTGCAAACTTTTGTGTAGTTTATGTTACTAGAGAAGGCCAAACCAGTATACAGTTATCAATAATCATGAATGACTCTAGCCCTTTGAATCCTGGTGGTATCTTCCGTGTTAGTTCAATGGCAACAATTGGAAGAGTCCACATTCATTACTTGGGTGTAAATCGATTAATATTTTCGACGTGCAGCCTTTGGGCTGCACGTTGAAAATATTGATTGGTGTACCCCACACATGCACATAACACCCATCTTACTAAATGAAATAATGACGTATCATGTTCCGTCTGGGCAGGAAAAACGGCCTCTCGGATTCGAAGGGTTAAACATAAGAACATGACATCAGTTGTGCGATAAAGGATTCAGTCAACCGGAATTTCCACAAAACACTATAATACAAAGTTTGAATGCTTTGGTTATTACAAGGAGCGTACACTCACACCCCCAAAAGTTATCTCGTCGGGAAGTAAACGGGCAAATCACTTCTTGTCTTTTATAGTCTGCCCAATCGACAAGCTTATCTTTGGACAAAAAACCCAAACCGGTATTTATGGCAACCCGATCGACACTAAAACTAAAAAAAAAAATCCTGTCGACCCCAAAAATTTTATTGAGGTAAATGAATTCCGCATTCGACCGGGTTGCACTAGTATTAGTCCGTCCGCTAGGGCACTGAACCTCAAAGTGGCGCCAATTTTTTTTTTCTCATTGGAATGTGTAAGGGTAACATCTCCTGACAACGAAAACGTTTGCTGGACGTCAGGCAGCCTTGAGCAATTTGAAATATCCACGTTTGTCGGAAAACGGGGCTTTGGCGTTGATGGGTGGAAATATATTCACGCCGGGCATTCAGCCAAAACTCAATGAGTGTTGTCTGAACCCGTGCGTGAACGTATGTCTCACCGTGACGAACCCGCCCGTTTCACTTTTGTTGGGGTGGTTCTTATCCTTAAGGGGTTAATAACTTTTCCTCGAAAAGCATAAATCAACAGGGGTTCACTGAAAACAGCAGTTTTAATACATATATCAAAAAAATAAATACGATAATTGGTGACTTACATGGAATCATCCCCTACCCACACAGTTTTTGAGTCACTTGCGGGACCGCATTCTCTGTTGTCGCTGGTTTTCCCTCCTTTTCGCTGGTATTTGTTCCTTGGTCGCCTCTTCACTTCACCTTTCACTGCCGTCGCACGGCCACTAACGTATTGTCACTTTATCGGACGCCTCTGCTCTAACATGGGACGGAATGTCACTCCACTACTGCCGTCGCACGGCCACTAGCTTACTGTCATTTTACTTGACGCTTTTCACACAAGCAGTCGCCACCGATGGGGTTAAACACCCCTTACGTTTGTCTCAGAATAATAATGTTCATACAGACAAAGCCTACTCTGCCTACGTATGGCTTGCCTTCTAAAACAGGTAATGCCGTTTGCCTAAATGCAAGTTAGCTCCCTGAGCTCGTACTTCGCGTTTCTTATCCTATTCTCATATATGGCCACAGACTTGGCCCGCGACTGCTCCTATTCTAAATATGAGCTTTGTGACTCCCCTACGTCACAACGTGCCTATACTTTCGTGCCGATGCGGCACCTCCTCTAACCTATAGCATGGGGCATCCCCACCTACACGCAACGACCCACAGCCTTACACACCTTCAGACTGGAATTGGCTGGAATGAAGTTTTCGAGAAACTCCCCGATATTTATTTCCATAGCCAGAACATTAATTCTCAGTGTAATGCCTCTATTGAACTTGGCCGCCTAGATCTATCTTAATTTAATACTCGCTTTTAAGTTTCTTTGAAAGACTAGCATTTTGGTATCTTTTAACATTTCGGGGACAGGATAGATGCGTAATATGGATGTGTGTCCAGAACATGTGTGATGCACTGTTTTCCAACAATTGCGTATTAACTGGCCTTAATTACCCAGATAATGACTACAGGAGAATACTCCTTTGATCAGTTATCAGATAGCCCATGTGACGTTCAACAAATGCGCCATAATAGACATTAAATTTCATACTTCGTTTGCAGTGCTTGAATTATTGCTGGTCTGACAAATCGGTTTTGGGGGTCCGTTATACAAACGCACATTCTTATACCTTGGCCCGAACGAGAAAGTTATCAAAGATATGTACACTTCTATACAACAAAATCGCAACTTTTAGCTATCACCTTGACAACGTTTAAGGTGACATCGTCATTTCGCGGTCTGCAATGTTTGACTGCGGCTAATTCAACATTCCGGGCGCATACCAGTGGTTGCATACGAGCATAGATACATTTTAAGGGATGTTTTGGGGGTTTGGTAAATCTGTTCATCAGTGCTATTCATAGCTGATGTATCTTCTAACCTTGTTTGTTCATTGCAACACTCTAGTGTGGTGTTGCAAGAGCAGATAAATGTGCACGCCATTTTAGCAGCATTACATTTGCACCTGTTTGTACTACATGGCGTCTGGCTTGAGCAAGAACATTTTATTAACTTCGTATAGAGCCAGAGCAACATCGGACACAACTGTTATGGGCTAGAGCAACTTAGTCTCTAGTTCCTTCTCGAAGCCATATTTGATAGGATCTAAATTTGGAGGTCGCGGTTGAAGGGCGTTCTTCCCACACACATGTCTGAAGGTGTGCTCTTTTGATATTTTCACCGAAGGCTGCTATGATATGAGGCACGGAACACAGTTTCGGTGCATTAGTGGCCTTGGGATTTCTGGTTTTCGAAAACCACGCATCAATAAGTACATCAGTCATTGGTGTGGTTACCATGGAACCTTAACAGAGAGTAATTTATTGGGTTGCTTGGTTGAGTAAATTTGACCACTGAGCGTCTGCTCACCCAAAGATTTCAACGAAGTTCCGCTTTGGAGGACTTAGTATTCGACACTTCCCTCTACCAAACTGGCTCCCAATTTTGTCGCAGCCAGAAATGGCATGAACAGCAAGTAAATCTGGGATGAAAGCCCGATTAGCACGGACAGTTTCCCACATATCAATACACGTTCGTCCGTGAACCGGGGATTACATAGTCATCGGAGCAACTCAATTCTGCTGTAAATGTTGGTGCGGCAACAAAACGTACACATCGGTGTCGTCGTCAAGCACAACTACGCCCTTCTGTTCACCAGAAGCAACTTTAATGGCTTGATGAGCGATAATATTGTCTGCTTCTTCGAACGTCGTTGTCAGATCGAATCGTTTTCTCACTTATCCTTTGTTCAGTCACGCCGGCAGCCTTGAAAATCACGGAGTGCAAAACAATTGCCCTCCTCAGATTGCTTGGGAGAGCAATTGCACCTGGAATTTTTAATACATATACTTGTATGCTATTTTGCTTACACTACGTGGAAAGTGGACTGTCACCCAATCACCCATGGTGTGGAGGTATCTCCCAAGGTACTATACTCTGAAATTTGATACAGAAACACAAGAAGAACAAGCCAAGTTTCAACCAATGGACCTCCGGGTTTAACCCGGAGGTCCATTGGCTGAAACTTTGCTTATGGTAATTACGCTTTGCATCAGCATTTATTGTTTGAGAGAAATCATCACTCCACGGGTGATTTATTGACAATACACTATCTATGTGCTGTATATTTACTTCAAGGTATTACTATTGTGACTGAAAAATTGTACTACATTCACCTACATAGAGGAAAAATTGGCACATACATATTCTCATTATTCGATATGTTGCATTCAGTTCTTATGTAACTGTCTTCTACGCTCAAAATCTATTGAAATGCGACACAGAATGGGTCATGAATTACTGCGAATCAATGCAACATTGACAAATGATAACATATTTTAAAGGCAGCCCCAAACAAGTCTGGCATTCCAGAAAATTAAGGGGTGCAAGAAATTGCCCTCCTCATTTTTTTCTAGGCGTGCACTCCGAAAGAATGCCAGGCCTACTCAGTTCGACGAAGGTTTATTTTTCTAGTTATTGTCGGGGTAAAAGTTATTGTCAAGATGATAGTGAAGGTGATTTTGCTGTTTCAAAGTGTATGTATGTTTTTTTTTATAATCGTTCTCACTCGGGCTGAAAGCGAATAGATAGGTATATGACTGTCCCCGAAAATCCGATGTGTAGTTAATTAGAAATAAATCAGTGAAGGCGCAATGAAGGTGGTAACTTTAATAGAGCGTAATCTCAATAGGAGCCCGCGACGCCAATTAGCGCTTATCTGGTTTGAAATAACAATCTTGCCTTATAAGCTTCACAACAAAAGACACTCGTTTAGCCACCCAAGGTAATCAGTTATCTAATTACATGGTCATTAGTGGCGATCATCTCCTTATCATAAGTAGCGCACATGTAGGACGTGTGTTGAATGGGCATCATCATTTTCTGTCACAAGTGTCAATGTGTAGCGAAGGTACGATACTTTAAAAGAATATGAATAGGAATTTTAAACAAAGACAGATCTATAGCGGTCAAGTTCAAGAGAAGCAATTAGAATGGGAATTAATGTCCTTGCGATCGAATAAGAGTGGGTGTTTTCTCGAAAATTGCATTCCAGTCTCAAGGCGTGTAAGACGGTGGGTCGTAGGCGAGAAGCTGGGGATGTCCCATGCAATAGGTTAGAGGAGAGCCGCATCGGTGCGAAAGTATGAGCACGTTGTAATGCAGGGGGGGGGGGGGCACAGACCTCGTATTTAGAGTTGGAACAGTCGGGGGCCAAGTCGGTGGCCATATATGAGTGTAGGATCAGAATAGTAAGTACGAGTTCCGGGGTGCTCAGGAATATTTGCATTCAGGTAGATGGTATTACCTGTTATAGAAGGCAAGCCATACGTAGACAGAGTGAACTTTGCCTGTATGAACACTAGTCTAAGGGAACTAGAGGGAGGCTGTTAACCCTCGAGTTTCGGCTGTTAGAGTAAAAGCGTCCAGTAAATTGGCAATACGTTAGTGGCCGTACGACGGCAGTGCTATTGTGACATTCCGTTACATGTTCGTGAAAAGGCGGCCAGAGTCCAGAGACACTTCACTGAGCCGAGAAGATCGATCACCAGCGACAAGAAAGAAGCAACCCGCGACAACTAAGAACGCGAGTACGAAAGGTGACTCAAAAACTGTGTGGGTGGGGTGTGATTGACGTTTGTATTTTTTCATTCGATTTCATGTAAGTCACAAGTTACTATATTTTTTTACATGTAAAATTGTTACTTTTAATGAAGCCCCATTGACTGTGCTTTTTGATGAAAAGACACTGACCCCTTTAGGATAAGAACCACCTCAACAAAACGAAACGAGCGGGTTCGACACGGTGAGACACGCGCTCCCAAGCGGATTCAGGTGACACTCATTGAGTCTAGGCTGAATACGCGGCGTGAATCTATTTCTCCAGAAACGCAACGCCCGGTTTCCGACAGTTATCACCAGTTTATGCTTCACTGTATTCAGCTCAAACAACTTGTCAGTGACAAGCTGTTCACATATTATGTCCATTAACTGCGCCTTGTTTGTAGCGACCGTCAAAACTTGTTTTTGTGGTGGGAGAATAGCTTTGGCGGCTAGTTTGGACACTCTACAACTAGAAGAACTTCTACCAGACCTGGTTATGGACTTCGTGCTGAAATCCACATATCTATCAAAGATCAAATAGACGTCACACGACTGCAAGTGCTGATTTATACGATCTTCAAACACTTCTACAAGGTCCATGACTGTCGCTTGGAGCGTTTCACCCGAAACTGGCCAATTTGGAATCCACAACAATGCACAGCCATCTATCATTACTGCTGTATGCCCCCTTGCCAGTTAGACAAAACAACCATCGTCTTATTTTTTAAATCCGACTTTGATTAAGAAATCCGCATGTCACCAGTCTCGTTAAAGTGTGATGTTGGCAGTGGCGACAATTCATAAAAGAGAAGTGTTTTAACATCGAAGTTGGGAGAGCTTGATAGTAGTCCAATTACTCTGGAGTATATGAGGTTCGTATCATAAACTTTAACCCTTTACCCAACGTAACGGTCAAAACCGGTCAGCGCTGTTCACAAAAATCGCCAATTAATTTTCATTATTTTTTCCTTTTTTGTCTGAAAAACATAGGTTATAACCCTCTTTGGAACGAGATCGTTCCAAAGAGGGGTCATAACCTACGTTTTTGAGACAATAAATGAAAAAAATAGTAATTCAAGAATTTTGTTTGCAAGTATCGTCTGCTTTTCTTGTTAGGTAAAGGGTTAACATCACCAACCTTGACAGATTTTCTTAGCATAGCCTTGCTTTGGACCGCCATTGGAATAGGGTTGTAAAATCCCCCGGGGATTCAGTGCTGAACCTAACTTTAAGACCCTGTCCACGTCAATAGGCCCAGGACCTACCTTTCCGGTTACGATATTGACAATGGTTTCAGGGTGCTGTGACGGATCATAGGATCTATACACATCTCAAGTTTGGAGCGTAAACCTTTGCAAAGAGAGCGAATTACGTCCAATGCTGTTCACGCAATTCGCCCTCCTCTTTGTGGAAAAGTTGGGATCGTTATGTGTTCTTGTCCGCACGTATCTCTGATATGCCATGAGCTAAGGATCCAGAGGCATGCAAACTTAGAGCCCCATACCGTAAGGGTTTCTGATTTGAGAATAATCCCAATAATACCCGACTAACTGTTGCCATATCTCATAAGTGTAGTCTCTATGAACATGTTACTCCATAATCCGTTCCAAAAGCCTGGAATGTGTCTCATTACATGTTCACCTCTCATGAAATGGGCCAAAACATTAGGATAAAGACTCGCCATTTGGCGTAGGTAGTACAGGCCATACCTCGCGTAATTCGTTTGACCGGATGCGAAAAAATGATGGCAACATTCTTCGCACAACATGAAGTTGAAGGGGTCATTCATCTTTCCATTCAGCACGAACATACAACATCATGAGGAAAACCGGCTTCCGAAAAGCATTCACCAACATTTTAGTTGACCGACTGTCATCATTTAAATCTTCCAATAAGGAGAACAGATCTTCCGGCATTCAAAGTTGTTTATCTTGAATAATATACGGAGAATTTCTTCTGACAACAAATGCATCGCACTCATGTCCATTAGAATTTTCTTTTCCAACTAGAAACTTTCCACAATGAAATACTTCGATACAAAACAACAAAGTAACGGAAGAAAATAAACAGAACGCCGAAGGTGACATTTTTAGCCCGACTGTTTACAGTGAGTGCTATAGTCATAACTTTTGTCCGCCTGTCCGACCGTCTGTCCGTCTGTTAACATTTAGAGTTTTGGTTAAAGTTTGTGGTTAAAATTTTTTACTGAAGGTTCAAGTGGGGTTTTTTTCCCCTGTTTAGTCATGACTTTCTTCTGTCTGTCTGTTAACATTTGGAGTTTTGGTTAAAGTTTGTGGTTAAAGTTTTTCAGTAAACCTTAAAGTTTTTTGTTTTGTTATTTTTTTCTTTTAAATTGATAATACTATTGATTCTATCATTCTCATTTTTTGTTTTTATTTTTTTTATGTTTTATGTTATTTGGGGAAATATTTAACCCTTTTTTGTATGGAAATTTAACTTACAACTTGCAGGTTAAAGTTTTGGGTTAAAGTTTGTTTTTTGTTGGGGGGGGGGGGGGGGGTTAAAATTACACCTTTAATTATTCAAACAGTTTAGTGGAATGTCACTGTTTCTTATTTGGTACAATGTCTACTATCTACTGAACATTTCTACAGTAATTTTCATTAATATCGGCATGATATTAACCCCTTTTAAACATGTTTTCAGACTTATTTTCTTTGAATTTGAAATTAGACTTTGCAACATATTTTCTTACTCTAATTCTTGAATGGTCAATACAACTTAATGATTCCATTTACATCAATGATTTCTTTTATCGGTTTTAGGAAATATTTTTGCCAATCAATTTTACTTAGTATTCCCAGCTTAAAGTTTCGGATTAAAGTTCTGTTTTTCAAGGTTCTACCTTTCATTTTCCAAACACTCTGTTACAAAGTCATTTCTTTTTTTCATTCCGGGCAAGGTCTACTGAAGCTGTACACAGTGGTTTCAAATAATATTGGCATTAATTTAACCCTTTTCACAACGCTTTTCGAACTTAGTTTCTCTAAATTTTAAATTAGGCTTCTACCACATACTTTGTTACTTTTATCCCCTCCCACAAAGGAAGGATATAGCACAGAGCTCGCTCCGTCCGTCTATCTGTTAGTCCATCCGTCCGTCCATTAGTCCATCCGTCTGTCTGAACTGTCTTTATGCCATAACTTAAACAAAAGTTAACAGATTTCAATTCTTTTAAGTACATGTCTCTAGGTCAAGGTTGATGACCACAATTAGCCAATTAAAATTGTTGAAGTTATTTCCCTGAAAACCCTCTCCCCCCTCCCCCCCCCCCCCAATTAGGCATTTTTTTCCTCCAATATGCATTTTGAACTATTTATAGTCACTACATGCGGAACCCTTTTTTAAACTCACATATCCTCCCTTGCCAACGCACTTTTTTTTTTCTTTCGTCAAAAATGTTTTTTTACAGTTTTGGTTAAAGTTTGTGTTGAAAAACCCAGACAAACACACACCCCTGCCCCCCCCCCAACGCCCCGAATTAGGCATCCCCCCCCCCTTATTTACAGTAAATACATGCGGAACCTTTTTAAAACTCACACCCCTTCCCCAGGGGCAATTAGGCACTTTTTTGTTGCTTTTTTACAGTTTGGGTTAAAAACCCCACACCACCACCTCCCCCCCCACGCCCCCCCCTCCCCCCCCCCCCACCCCCCCCCCCCACGGTGCCAATTACTCATTTTTTTTCTCTTTGCTCAAAATGCATTCTGAAGGATTTAGACTGGCCACGTGCGGAAAAAAATGGGCTCCCCTAACACTACCCCCCCCAACCCCCACCCCACCTCTACTACCCTCCTCCTCACCCAGGGCCATTTAAGCAATATTTTCTCTTGGTACAAAATGCATTTTAGCCATTTTCCGTCCATCCGTCGGTCCATCCATCTGTCTGTAAACAATTGGTTTCCGACCGATAACTCCAGTTTGGATTATTTGATTTCAACCAAAGTTGATATGTGTATTTTGAAGCCATCAATACAAATTGCTTTTCTGAAACATCAGATTTTTTAATTTTTTAATTCTAACCTTTGCTTATTAGTCCTTATTAAACTCATCAAGCTTGTTCCATTAATGGGCCATGAGGTATGTTTTGGGGTAGAGAAATGGAAAAATAAAATTTGAATAGCAATTTTTGTATATCACGAGTGCAGATATAGCAGATTCGTTAGATAAACGGTTAACAAAAAGTGGCTCAGACTATTTTGTGTCAAAGCATTGCCAATGCTGGGGCAGTCGGGCTGTATCCGTGACATTACTCTAGTTATTTTAGAATCTTTGCTTCGTTCACTAAGTTCAAGTTTAATCATGGTATAAATACAGAACGCAACTCAGCAGGGTAAGATGGACAGGAGCAAGGGAAATATAGAAAACTTCGTTGATTCCCCTGTCCCTCCATCCTCGTTGTATTCTATGTTATACTTTAGTTTCAACCATCTTCTATCCCGAACATTAGCCCACAAGCTGGACGATGCTTGAAGTCGAACAAACAGAATGAACAGACGGTGGTATTCACCCCGTAGGAGAGACACAAACGATTAAACCTAGCTTTTCCAATAAAGCATTTTATACTACGATCGCTGAGTATGTTCAACGTTACCCGATAAAATATAGACTTTGAGAAACGTGATAGAAATACGGCCTTCGTATAAGAAACTCATGTAAGAACGCACCTGACTGGTCGTTACACATCTGACTGACGTTAGGATTTGAATGATATGGTATCGCACAAATCAGCGTCAAGCAAGAAAGTAAACAGTCTTAGGTGATAATTATCTTTAAAATATCAGCTTCATTCACTTACTTCAAATTTAATCGTTATATAATTACATTGTTAACCCTTTACCTAACCTGAAAAGCAGACGACACTTGCAAAAATAATTCTTGAATAACTATTTTTTTTCATTTTTTGTCTCAAAAACATAGGTTATGACCCCTCGTTGGAACGAGCTCGACGAGCTCGTTCCAACGAGGGGTCATAACCTATGTTTTTGAGACAAAAAAATGAAAAAAATAATGAAAATTAATGGCGATTTTTGAGAATAGCGCTGGCCGGTTTTGGCCTTTACGTTAGGTAAAGGGTTAATGTAGTTATACGTTTTGGGTCCAAATCCTCAATTCCCACTGGTCAGCTGGATGAAAACGTCATGACCAAATGTAATTCATTTCCCAATGAATACATCTGGTCGAACTTTGACCCGCATTTACAGTAGAACGCAGTTGACAGAATGTAATTCGGGCAGTGTTTGAGTGGGTTTTTAACTTTTAGCGCCTCTCGCAGTGAGCAACTCCGCTGCTGTTTCTTTGGTGACATTTCCCAACTGTAGCATAAAGCCCTTTACTAGAATACTCGTTTCCATTTCTAAAGTTGTGAAAATTAAAAATCAGAGTTGTGCGCTTTGTCTTTTGTGTGAGGGTGGTTTTTCGCCTCGTTCGTTCGTACATGTTTTATTTCGTCTTTCTGCTTTTTTGTTTGGTAAAAAGTAGTTTAAACAGTTACGGAATGTAATTCTAAGAATTGAATGCAATTTTTATAATCTTTATTGGAGAATGAATGTGTGGTAATGGGTACAAATTGTATGAATCCCTTCGGGGATTTGTACCCATTCCCACACGTTCATACCCCAATAAAGATTATAAAAACTGCATTCAATTCTTAAATATATACGGAACAAAACTCAAGTAGAGTATGGGGAAGTGGAATCAACGGCCCTTTGATCCTCCTTAACTCCAGAGCCCTCCTCCCCTCCAAGTCCACGTGGGGTGTGTTCTGTCTTAGGTTCCGCTCAACAGTTTCGCCCCACTGCTCAGGGGTAAAATTCTAAACATAGGTAATATGTTGAAACTAATACTATGTAAACAGGAGATGTATTTTTAGTATCGTTAGGGCATTTGTTGGACAACAGAATTTGAAGTTGGTAATAGAGTTGGAGTCTGGTGCATAGGGGGTAAATTACCAGAGGAATTATGGAAAACAGTGGCTTCGAAAATTTGATTATATTTCAAACTGTCATTTTTACACGGAGTTGTCGCCGGGCATGTAACTAGAAATGAGACCGAAACATTAAGTTTTTTTCACATTTTAGAAACAGGGGATATGCTCCATGTTTTGGTAAGTGGGGTTAGTGGGAAAATTCTGCCTTTGAGGCTGCTGGGTGACTGAAAATGGGTTTTTTGCATTTTTTTCATTCAATTTTCCAAGTTGAAGCTTTGCATCTGACAGTAAATTATTTCACCCACATACAGATTGTTTATTTCTACTTTGTCAAATAGTGTTTTCGGTTTTTAGTGGATTTTGAAAATGTAATACATGTTTTGGGTTAGATATTCAAGTTAAAGAATATTCGCATTTGAAGAGAGTATATGGCATATGTTATTTTCCGAAACGCTTGAAAAATTGTGGAGTGGAACCTTACTACATGGCGTGGCACGAAAGGACTTTTTTCTGTTTAGAAGGTATGTAAAGTCCTTTGACCACAAACGCGAACAGAGAATTTTGACCCGGTCGGGACTGACCGTAACTCCTTCCATTGTGGTTCTTCAAATGTCATTTACCTTGATATCACTCGTAAGCTCTGTAGTGCATGAAACAGTATGAGGATCAAACTCAATATCGAATTCGATTGCTTGCTACTCCGCTCAAACCGGATATAGACCATAAGCTACGCCCCAGCAGCACAACATTTTAATATCCCTGGCCATTCTTTGGACGATTTTGAAATCCAGTAAATTGAACAAACACCCATTAAACATACATTAGAAGAAACAGATGAATTTAGAAGAAGAAAAAAACGAGAAGCTTTTTAGATTAATACGCTTTAAACTCCCTGGCCATTTGGTAAGAACATATCAGAGGGAGAATGCGAAATGAGGGCCCATCATTCCTTTCACTTTAATAACAACAAAGTGAATGTCGAAATAGCAAAACACAATATTTCTTCATGTTTTTATTACAGAAAAAGGTTTCAATGAATGAATGAATGAATCTTTATTTAGCAGTATACAAACAATATACAATATACATAAATATCAAAAAGAGACAGTTAAGCATGTTTACAACAGGGGGGTGACACAGCCAGATTGGCTGTCAAACTGTCATCTCCCGGAAAATATAACGTGGACGCTGGAATCGAGCTGTTTAATAATTGCTTAATTACACTTGAAACTTGTGGCTGGTGTGGTTAGCACAACTATGGCAATAGACGAGAATTGAAGTATCCAGACCCACTTGCCCACAGTTCAGATAGAAACGTCTCGCTGGATAACCAAAACTTCACTTCCGTTGACAACCCCAAATCCAACAGAAAATGTCTGTGCCAGTGCGTCATTTGCTTGCCTTATATACACATTCTCAAGACCCCTCCCCCTTCCCCACTTCCACCCACATACTTTTTAACGACATCCATCTTGAACCAGCCAGGACGTGGAGAATCAAGGAAACGACCATTCTGTGAAAACCTTTTTTTACATTTCCTACCGGGTTCGGTACGTTGGGTCGGTGAAGCTAGACTGACAATGGGCGTTGGGAATTCGTTGAACATTCATATTTAGTCAGTTTAACGTTGGGCGTTGGACGTCACAATCGTTTGACATTCACCCGAAGTTCGTCTGCTGACGTTCGGCGTAAATAGCAAACACCGAACGTGAAACTGACTGCAGACTTATGTCAAACGCTGAGCATGAAACTGACTTCAGTTGAATATCAAGCTAATTTGCAACGCCCAATGCAATAATAACTTTACAGACCTCGGTATGTCTTTGATATTTGTGACCTACCTTTACTTTCATTGAAATTCTGCCACCTCTGTAATTGGGGCCCCGAGAAAAACCACTCCATTATATAATTATGTTGTATTCTGGGCAACAATTTTTCATCCGTTACTCTCATTTCCGTGCAGAGTTTCCGTTGAAACAAGGTATTGGTTGTGGTTGGACTGTTTTACTGTGTTCAGCTTATGCTGTAATTTGTAACGGGCGGGAGATTCTCAAAATTTTACCAGGCTTTTTTCAACTTTGTTCAGGAAAAGGAGAACAGGTCTACCTTAAAGGTATCTACTTGCCTGGGTATTTTATAAATGTTCCCACTAAAAATAAAATCGGTGGTCTATCAGTACCCTTCATGGGGTAGAATTTCGGTCTTTATTTTCATTTGACGTTTCTACTTATAAATTACTTTTAGGTTTACTCTTAGATTTCCCCACAAATAAAGAAAGGCTAGTTTGATTTAGAGAGGTTGGTGAACTTGTTACCTTTCTCAAAAGCGGATTTACATTCCGTCAAAAAGCACCAACTAGAACTTCGTTTATGTGTTGATTTATGATGCGCACTAAAGCATTTGATTCAAGTGGCAGTATAATTTACAGATGTCAGTATGACATACGATAACAAGAAAACGTTTTGTGCAAGCACAAGCGCGGGTGAAAATGCACATGAAACACTCCTAGTTTGTGTATATATCTTCGTATTAGAACATAAATAAGAAACATTCTGTGAAGAAACTTGAATCGCTCTCACTAAAAGATGAATACCACAGCGCAAAGCATTGTGACAGATGATTCTCAAGAAATCATTTTAAAATAAGTTCAAGTTTATTGAACAGGATCTGACACTATGGGGGTTAATATCTTCATTGGAAAATACTTGAAAAAAAATATCAGCTTTTTGGGACGAATCGTTCCGGTACAGAACTTAGTTTTGAGCGGAAGTGCCCCGGCACCACATTGTCAGTGGTGTTTCTCGAAAATTCTTTTTATAGAATTTCAAGCTTATTGTGCAGGGGGGGGGGGGGGGGGGGGGGGCTGCACTTTGGGGATTTGGGGGGTTAAGATCTCCACACCAAAGTGACCCTGTATTTTCTTCTAAAAATGTCGATGAGATTGAAGACCTGGTTGCAAAATACTGAAGTACACCATAAACACTGAAATGTTTATGCCAGCTTATTATGCTTGCGCAGTATAGAAACAATTTATGTAAAAGAAATATAATAAATAAAAACAAGTAATAACGAATTCCGCATATTAGTGGGCCCAGTATATATACGGTTTAAAAAGGACAAGTTACCCAGGGATATGTTCAAAACAGAATGCCGCCATGCTTTGCGACACATTATTGGGCAGGCTCGAAAGAGCTGTTTCCGATAGTGTGTCGTGCAGAATTGGCCTCAGATATGGCGTTTGATACACGAATACCTCGCCTGAATATCCGCTTCGAAAAGGACTCGCATGATATGAATAATTCACTCTGTGTAGTTTGAAGAAAACAATCCTCTAAGAGCCACGAAACAAGATTGGTATAGATGTTACAGTTTTTTTTCAAATGATCCTGCATTTACCTTGGCAGAATCATGGAAAAATGTTAAACATCGTAATTTTATGGTCATTTCACATTCTTCATGAGACTCCTTAACCCAAGTCGACTCTCTATACATAAAACGAGACTACTCGCTTTACACATATATTTTAAGTATACGTATTCACACATCTATCCCACATGAGCGGTGACGCACGCACGTCCCTCCTTTTCACATACACACTTTCGCTCAGGAATAAGATTTTTGTTCTGTTCACAGATAATATAGACCACTCAAAGATGACAATTAGTCATTGTACATATCCATCCTGATTATATGTACACACCCATCTGACACACATAACCGTTTAAGCACACTTACATAATACACGCACATGCCCCCCCCCCCCCCCCCTCCCACCCACCCACACAAACATACATACACGAGGACGTTATATCAAAATAGTAAGTTATTTTTGTCAACTGTATGAATATGATTTATATGATTTTAGTAAACGAACATCAGCGGACGTCAGAAGAGAAGCAACTACTGTGCATCCATGATGGCCGAAGGACCACGTTACCTACGTTACATAACGTCTTTGTTCAGTTCGTATATTTCCGATAGGAAACCTGTTTTTGTTTCTGTTAAAAAGAAATATTCAGATATATGTACTTTTTCCGCCGTCCAAAAATCCAAATAGAAATCACGAGAAACAGTTACCTTGGCCTAGCTGCCATCCACCAACATCACTTCGAATTTAACAGGTTATTCAATGGCTAACATAGCAATTGGCAGCATAAACTGCAGAGGTCTTTCGTTCGATGCTAAAAAGCGTCGGGATTTATTCTCACGATGCAGAGATAATTTCGATATATCCCTCTTGGTAGACACCCGTTCAACTAGAGAAAATGAAAATAGATGGCGAAGTGAGTGGGGTTTCGAAGCATTTTTTTGTTCTCAGTCAAGCTTCAGTAGAGGTGTTGCCATAATGTTAAAAAATAGTTTTGGCTTTTGTATACATGAAATCATAAAAGATACAGAAGGAAATTATATAATTATCGATATTACCTTGAAGGACCACAGACTGACCTTGTCCGTTGTCTACGGTCCGAATGATCACAGACCGCAATTCTATCATGACCTGTTTTTTTTTAAAATTGAAAGAAATGGCAGTGACTCGGTTATCATAGGCGGCGATTTGAATGTACCACAGGATTACGAAATTGATACTATCAACTATAGGCAGAAAAATAACTTGAAGGCTAATAGAACGTTATTATCCTTCACGGAGAAATTTGATTTGAATGATGTTTGGCGCATGGAAAACATAGGGACAAGACGCTATGCATGGAGAGGTCCAGCGAACAAGATGGCAAGACTGGATTACTTCCTCCTCTCATCTGATCTACAGCTTTTCTTCAAGAAAACTGAGATACACTCGCGATACCGTTCAGACCACAACCCCGTAAGTATCAGCCTATCATTTGATACCCAGTCTACAGGAAGGGGTATCTAGAAATTCAATAATATTATCTTGGGTAATACAGAATACGTTAATATAGTTACAAATGTGATGTGGATTCATTTACAATTGATGACCAGCTCTTTTGGGAGATACTGAAACTCATGATTCGTGGTAAAACTATAGTTTATTCGTCACACTAAAAACAACAAACGGATAAAAGTTAGCAAGGATTAGAAAATAAACTAAGATTGTTAAATATTGCACTTGAAGGGGGAGATGTAACGGTTCTCAAAGAGATGGAAATCACTGAAAATGAACTAAAATAATTATGGACAAGAAAATACAAGGAATAATATTGAGAACAAAATCTAAATGGAAAGTTGAAGGAGAAAAACCATAAAATATTTTTGTAACTTGGAAAAAAGGCACTATACGGAAAAAACAATTCGCATTTTAGAAACTGACGGCGGAACAGAAGTAACCGATAAACAAAATATTATAGAAGAACAAACATTTTTTTTATGAAAATCCTTATACGTCCAAAACACACAAGGAAGATTTGCTAGAAACCGAAAATAAGTTTTTTGATAGGGAAAATCCTTTCCTAAACTTCTTATGCGAAGAAGAAAAGAATTCTCTCGAATGGCCATTATCAGTATTGGAAGGGCAAAATGTTTTGAAATCTATGAAAAGTAATAAAAGTCCTGGTTCTGATGGCTTTATGTCGAATTTCTATAAATTCTTCTGGAATGACAACAGGGGTTATTTGATTAAGTCATTTAACTTAGGTTACTCAAGGAAAGAACTGTCAATAACCCAAAGAAACGGAATCATAACATGTATACCCAAACAAAATAAACCCAAGAGATACATAAAAATAAAATATCACTTATTAATGTAGACGCAAAAATTGGTTTATCAGCCATAGCTAACCGAATAAAGGCAGTCCTTCCTAAACTTATCTCGGATACTCAACTTTGTTTTATAAAAGGTATATATATTTGAGAATCTATTAGGTTAACCTTTGATCTTCTCACTAAATGCGCAAATCAAAATATTCCGGGGATACTTGCACTGTTAGATTTTGAAAAACCTTTTGATTCCTTAAAATGGTCATTTATAGAAAAAACACTGAGATTTTTAAATTTTGGCCCATCAATCATAAACTGGGTTTCAAACCTTCTACAGTAATATTTTCAGTTGTGTGCTGAAAAATGGTTACTGCTCCGACAGGTTCAATATACAGCGGAGCGTTAGACAGGGCGACCATTTATCACCGTACCTTTTTATTTTGAGTGCAGAAATATTAAGTGCTGGTCTAAAATGTAATCCCACTATTCACGGCATCAATATAAACGGATCGGATTATTTATTTAGTCTGTACACAGACGACTCTACTTTGTTTATCAGTGACGACAGTTACTCATTAAATAATGCTCTGGAAACAGTAAAGTTATTCTCAGCAATATCCGGTTTAAAAGTAAACTTTGACAGGACTCGATTAATTTGGATTGGTTCAAAACGAGGTTGCGACGAAGAAGTCCAACACGTGAAAATGTTTACTGGAATCATGCCAATTCTTTTACGATTTTGGGAATAGAATACAACCTATTTAATCAAAACTATGTTCTAAATAATTATCTAAATAAGATGAAAAAAATTGAAAAACTACTAAATGACTGGTCTTTCCGTCATCTAACTTTACTTGGAAAATCCACTGTAATCAAAACACTAGCGTTACCTATTTTAATATACAGTTTAATGGTTTTGCCCGACCCACCGAAAGATATCTTAAGTAAAGGCAATGTTTTTCAATTTTTTGTGGTCCGGAAAAAATTAAAAGATAAAGCGAGATACAATTATTGCAAGGACAATTCTGCATGCAAAACGACATCCTGGCAGTTTATGCATCCAACTACTTTGTTATTTGTAGCTAGGCTGAGCAACAACAGACTTCTATTTAAAACTCAACCTTACAACTTAATAATTATCAGACTCAAAATACTATCTTGTTTACTCCAAGTATATTTGTACACTTTTTAACCCTTTACCCAGCGAATCGGCAGCATCCGCCCGCGTAATATGCAAATTCAATCGTTGAAAAAATATTATTTTTCAAAAAATTTCAACAAAACCATATCATGTGACCCCTCGTTGGAAGGAGCTTGACGAGCTCGTTCCAACGAGGGGTCACATGATATGGTTTTGTTGAAATTTTTTGAAAAATTTGAAAAAATTATATTTAAAATAAATTTTGATATCGTCTGCGTTGGGTAAAGGGTTAAAAAAATGGTGATATTGAAGCTTTCTGTTTCTGTAAATAAGCAAATTATATCTGAATTAAAAAATATAAAAAACAAAAATAATGAAATAGAATGGGACACTTTAGTGCACAAACAAAACACAATTGTTTACGCTTATAGCATATCAAGTCTTAACCCTCCCTGGGGAAATGAGACGAGGGTGCAACGAGCGGAGGGTCCTAGTTATGACTAGGAAAGGCTTCCGAAACACCACACAACGGCCACGGCCTTTTAAATATCATACCCCCCCCCCCCCCCCCCCGGCGTTGGGCGTTGGGAATTCTTGGGGGAAACTTGCTAGGGTACCCCATATTATAGAATACTGCCCATATGTCTTCAAATGTCAAATTGAAGCATAAAACACCTCTACAATTGTATTTTCCAGAATTATATTTTTTTTACTTGTGAATATAAATCACCTTGAAAACGGTGAGATTCATACGGACATTTAATAGCCATATACTGAAAATACAGTTCTTGAAAATACAGTTGGAAAACTTTATAGTATTCAGCCCATGACTATCTTTGTCGGAATAATTCAAATCAGTCTAATCATCGATCTGTTTTGTAATCGTTTTGGGTTTTTTGTGTTTGTTTTGGAATTTTTTTGTTGGGGGGGGGGGGGGGGGGGGGCGTTTGCTATAAATCTAACAGGCCGTGTCCCATCGTAGATCGGGCATGGTCGATTTGCCAATTACGAATAAGGTCTAGTGTTCTGGACCTTATATGCAGATTGTAAGATCGGAGATGACGATGGAATGCTGTGATGTAATACACTGTTGCAAAGGCCACATGTCTCGTCCCAAAACTTATAGGTAAAGTGAAATCAATTATTTTTAAAGAAAACTTGTGGAAAATGAAGTAGTTTTCAAGGATAGAACCAAATTCAAGGACTTCTCAAGAAAAATGACGTAATTCAGGGACTTTTCATTTGAATGGGAAACCTACTGAGGTTTTTTCCTTGCTTGAATAGTACAATGAGAAGCATTCATTCTCACCTTGGACACCGAGGTCTCAACACTGATCAAATGGAGCTCCTATTTGAGATTGAAGAGACACTGTAACAGCTGACGGCTGCTATTGCAACTACTTGGGGTATCCAAGTGAGCAAGGACAAAATTCACTTTGCAGTGTATTTTGATAGAAAAACTGAGCCGGAGTCTTTGGAGAGGTGTAGTGCCTTCGGGGGATTTCCTCCGGCCCTGGTCACCCACCAAGTGACTCGGATATGCTGGCTGAAGATATAACCAATCGAAGCCGTACAAAAGGGAAAAAAAAGAACAAGAGAAGGAAGGGACCCTCCTCCAGACGATGTAAGGCCCACCGAACGACAGAGTTTCTGGAGAAGAAAAAAGAGGGAGGAGGAAGAGAAAGAGGCAAGTGAAGGCGTCGAAAGATCAACGTCTGGCTCCCTGACAAGTCCTTGTCTATCCCGGCGCCCCCCTTCACAGGAGGAGGGTCCGGAGGATTCTGGATCGTCAGGAGACAAATCAGTCTCCAGCTCATCTCCATCTTCATCTGAAGAGGAGATGGAGGAGGGAGGTCTGTCTTTTGAACAGGAGGTCAACTCGGACGATGCACTTTCCACCCCTCCAACTCCTACACACTAAAAACTAAAGTGTTAAAACTGACTCTTTCAAGGTGTTAAACCCATTCTAACTCTTAGGGTTTGATTTTAACACTCAAAGTACAATACTTTAAGCACTTAGACATTACAATCGTCAGACATCTGAAACTTGAACGGATGGCACTTCCGATGTGTCTAGCATTGGTGGTCTTCCAGAATCGTCCATAATTTGATTTGCGCTTGGTGGGTACATAATTAAAAGGACACAACGCAGATGACGTGGATCGGGCTCGAGAGTTTCGAGCCTGATCCGCGTCATCTGCGTTGTTTCCCTTTAAGTGTCGCGACATTACACTTGTCGAGTGGTATTACTGTAACACCTGTCAAGTTCTGGGATATCTACACTTGAACAAAGTGCTAGTTCAGCACTTAGTAAGTGTTAAATACAGCACTTCAAGTGTAGTTTTTAACACTTTAGTTTTTAGCGTGTACTTCTCAAGATTTTTCGGATCAGGGCCCCGACCAGGAGGTGTGCACTATGGAATCCGTGGAGACGTACCTGGGAGTGGAGATCAACGACGACGACCTGTGATCACAACTACAGAGAAACGTCCAGACTTTCAAACGAGAAGAGAGAGCAGAGTTATTAATCACTGGACTCATACTACAGCAATTACACTTACACACTAAAAACTGAAGTGTTAAAAACTGACACTTTCAAGGTGTTAAACCCATTCTAACTCTTAGGGTTTGATTTTAACACTCAAAATGCAATGCTTTAAGCACTTAGGACATTACAATCGTCAGATATCTGAAATTTGAATGGATGGCACTTCCCATGTGTTAGCATTGGTGGTTCTTCCAGAATCGTCCATAATTTGATTTGCGCTTGGTGGGGACATAATTAAAAGCACACAACGCAGATGACGTGGATCAGGCTCGAGAGTTCGAGCCTGATCCGCGTCATCTGCGTTGTTTCCCTTTAACCCTTTACCCAACGTAACGGCCAAAACCGGCCAGCGCTATTCTCAAAAAATCGCCAATTAACCAATTAATTTTCAAAATATTTTCATTTTTTGTCTCAAAAACATAGGTTATGACCCCTCGTTGGAACGAGCTCGTCGAGCTCGTTCCAACGAGGGGTCATAACCTATGTTTTTGAGACAAAAAATGAAAAAAATTAGTTATTCAAGAATTTTTTTTGCAAGTGTCGTCTGCTTTTCATGTTAGGTAAAGGGTTAAGTGTCGCGACATTACACTAGTCAAGTGGTATTATTGTCAACACCTGTCAAGTTATGGGATATCTACACTTGAACAAAGTGCTAGTTCAGCACTTAGTAAGTGTTAAATACAGCACTTCAAGTGTAGTTTTTAACACTTTAGTTTTTAGCGTGTACTTCTCAAGATATTTCGGATCAGGGCCCCGACCAGGAGGTGTGCACTATGCAATCCGTGGAGACGTACCTGGGAGTGGAGATCAACGACGATGACCTGTGATCACAACTATAGAGAAACGTCCAGACTTTCAAACGAGAAGAGAGAGCAGAGTTATTAATCACTGGACTCCTACTACAGCAATTACACTTATACGAACAGAACACACCAAGCTCGTTCGAAACAAAAGCAGCCACAAGGACTAGACCATATCAAATGAGTCAGTCCTCCACCACTCCTCCAACTTCATCAACCTCGCCAAAGATATCATCTTCCCAGCCACCTCCTCCAAAGAAGAACAGTCGGAAACATACTCGCCGCTCGTTGAGTACCACAGCCTTTTGCTCCTTTGCCACGCCCAGACATGAAGATGATTATTATACTGTAAATAACGGTCGAAAAGGGCTTGCCCCACACCGTCCCAGCGCGCCTTCCGCGAAAAACCATTTATTTTAGAGAAGCATAGATGTGTGCACATAAGAGCAATCGGGCATTAACTAACCCTTTACCTAACATGAAAAGCAGACGACACTTGCAAAAAAAAATTCTTGAATAACTATTTATTTATTTATTGGTGTTTAAGGTCGCATATTTCTGCACAATAGCTAATCATGACCATGACAGTTTTACGGGTGGAGGAAGCCGGAGTACTCGGAGAGAACTCTTGAATAACTAATTTTTTTCATTCTTTGTCTCAAAAAAAATAGGTCATAACCTATGTTTTTGAGACAAAAAATGAAAAAAATAATGAAAATTAATTGACGATTTTTGAGAATAGCGCTGGCTGTTTTTGACGTTACGTTGGGTAAAGGGTTAAGTCATGGTCTGGCAAACATAGACCACACAAAAATGTCACATCTCCACTTATCCCCCCCCCCCCCCCCCGGCCTATAATATATGAGAACAGTTATGGGTGTGGTGGTATGTGACATAATCTAAAACATAGTCAGGTTGTTCTTCATGCCAGAATCTCTCCACTTGATGTCCACCCTGCTTTATTATTGTAGGCTTTCTGTGCTGCGGTCTGCTCTTTGATGTATCTTGAACCCTAGTGGTACCTTCCATGTCAGTTCAATGACACCAGTTGGAAGAGTCCATATTCATTGTTTGGCGGTAGGCCGATTAATATTTTCAACGTGCAACCTTATTAAGGCTGCACGTTGAAAATATTTGTTGGTCTACCTCACATATTCACTTAGCAGCCACACAACTTAATGAAATTAGGACGTATCATTTTTCTGGGCCGGTAAAGTGGCCTCTCGGCTTCAAAGGATTAAATATCTTCACCCCAAAGTTATTCCAACTGGAGCCCCATTTGTCTCAGTAATATCATGCGTAACTCTTTATTTTTTATCTGACAGGTCTCTCCGGATTCTGTCAGACAAGACATAACGAATCATATTCCAGTTTTTGTTCACCCAAAACAGTTTTAACTCTTTTGTTAATTTCGGTCTGTGCTCATGTGTGGTGTGCAGTGACTCACAAGCACATCTTGTAGTACAAGTGATGAATTTGGCAGCAGTGTTGGCGGTATAAGGCCATAAGCCAAGGCGATGGATGTAAACGATAATGGCGCTGGTAGAAGAAGCTTTAGTATTTGGTTCAGGCGGTGGTAAGATGACAATTATATTTCCGATACTGGTTCCCTGGTGTGCTGTCAGTTCAACAGATATATTGGATAGTGGTGCCCACTAGTCCACAAACAATGATGTTCACTAATCCCTAATGGTTCCCACTAGTCCCTAATGGTTTCGAATAGTCCCCAAAGACTGGCTTCCGTTAGTCCCCGAACATTGGCCTCCATTAGTCCCCAACAGAGAGGGCTACATGTTTTGTGCGCGCATTGTGCGCTTGCACATAGGCACATATTCGAACATTGTGTTCAAACACATCACATAGTAGCAGTGATATAGTTAGCAACAGTGGTGGTGGCAAAAGCCAAGGCCATGGATGTAAACGATAACAGTTCTGGTAGCAGAGCTTTAGTAATGGGTTAACCCTTTACCTAACATGAAAAGCAAACGACACTTGCAAATAAAATTTTTGAATAACTAATTTTTTTCATTTTTTTGTCGCAAAAACATAGGTAATCGCCAATTAATTTTCATTATGTTTTTCATTTTTGTCCCAAAAACATAGGTTATGACCCCTCACTGGAACGAGCTCGTTCCAATGAGGGAACGAGCTCGTTCCAGTGAGGGGTCATAACCTATGTTTTTGGGACAAAAATGAAAAACATAATGAAAATTAATTGGCGATTTTTGAGAATAGCACTGGCCGGTTTTGACCGTTACGTTGGGTAAAGGGTTAAGACGGTGGTTAGGCGACAATGATATTTCTGATATTATACATTGGTCCACACAAGTCTCCAAGTAGAGGTGTCTGCAGGTCCCCAAATACCCGAATGTGCTGCATGTGTTGTGCGCACATTGTGCACTTGCACACAGGTAAATATCAGCACTTTTGCTCTGTGCTAATATGCTGCAGGTGCTATTCGCACATTGTGTACAAGCACGTCCGTAGACAAAAATCACTATCGTTGGCGCGAAGATGATGGGCAGGAGCTATCTATGTGAAGTGATCTCATTGGTTGTTCAATCCAAATTAGTAACACACAGAAGGTATACGGAATAATTTTGGGAGCAAGTGGAGCAATCGAAAATACTAAAAACTAGTTACCATATACTTCAGAAGAACGGAACAGTACTCTAAGGAAGAATATGCAGCAGGACGAGATTTTGACCAAAAATACCGAAATTCGCGTCTTCAGAAAAAAAAAAGACTGCTCATACTCTCATTAACAGTACTGCAAAAATTCTAGGTGTAAGAGGCTAAAATTGGTCCGCTCTCCTAGAACTACGGCAGTACTATTGGAGTGGGTGTACGTACGACAGGTGTGTGTGTGGGGGGGGGGGGGGGGGGGGTACGTAAATAAACAAGGATTTTGACCCAGAATAATAAAATCCGAGCTGAATAAAATTACATCGCGGTAGTCGTTGTCGGGTCGTTGTCGGTGATTTCAAATACTCTCATCACTCATCACACCTTTTCGACCATGCCGCCCTAGGAATATGCAGCAGGGCGAGGTTGAAGGAACGAGGAATTAAACCCAGAATAAAAAATATTCGAGCCAGTGGATAGATGTGTGTGTCCGGGGGGGGGGGGGGGGGGGGGGGGGACCGTAGAAAACGAGAATTTTTACCCAGAATTCGAGCCAAATGAATGGGTTTCGGAATTCGAGAATTTTTACCCAGAATTCGAGCCAAATGAATGGGTTTCGGAATTCATTTAGATAATTTTGGGCACTTGTCGGATCCATTTGGTTAATTCTAGAACGTAACCATTTGAGTAATTTGTGTAGTTGTTGGGCGTGTTTGGGTAATTCTAATTATTTATTTATTTATTTATTTATTTATTTATTTATTTATTTATTTATTTATTTATTTATTGGTGTTTAAGGTCACATATTTCTGCACAATGGCTAATCATGACCACGACAGTTTTACGGGTGGAGGAACCCGGAGTACCCGGAGAGAATCACCGAGCAACGGCGAGCAACTGTCAGCTCCCCAACAGATATTTGAATAAATAAATAAATAAATAAATAAATAAATAAATAAATAAATAAATAAATAAATAAATAAATAAATAATTGGATGATTTGGAATCCAGCGACCCAAAACAGTACTGGGACCTTATTAACAAACTGCGACAAAAAAAGAATTGTGACAATCAACTTAATCCCGACACCGCAGTAGAATTTTTCTCCAAATTGTACTCTAAAAATGGAGATACTGGCGTTATTAATGATGATAATTCATTTTATTGTCCGGAAATAAAAATAAAGTTGAACAATACTCCTATCACACCATCGGAAATACTTTAAAAGTTGCGCGAATTGAAAAGTGGGAAAGCATCGGGTCTTGACAATATTAGTAACAGTTTGCTGAAAGCAGTTGGTCCATGCATGACAGATAGTTTATCAAAACTCTTCAACCAAGTTTTAACTTCTGGTTGTTATCCGGAAGTTTGGAGTAAGTCTGTTCTTTCCTTAATATATAAGAAGGGTGATCGCAATGATCCAAACAATTATAGGGCCATTGCTGTAAGTTCCGCTATCGGAAAATTGTTCAACAAAATTATCAACCAAAGATTATCTGATTTTATAGATGATAACAATATTATTGGCGAAAACCAGTTTGGATTTTGCAAAGGAAAAGGGACCACAGATAGTGCCTTTGTTTTGAAAACGGTTATTGACAAATACAAATTTTAAAAAAAAAACACACTATGCTGCTTTTGTTGATTTTCGCAAAGCATTTGATTCGGTGAACAGGGAATTGCTCATGTTGAAACTTCAACATATAGGTGTGAGTGGTGAAGTATTCAACGTGATCAAATCTATGTATGAATCTAGCTTTTATTTGACTAAAACGTCTATTGGGTTGGGACCAGCCTCCCTCTCTTCAGTAGGTGTCCGTCAAGGGTGCATCTTATCTCCCTCTCTATTTAAAGTTTTTATTGAAGACATAAAAGACATTTTCGACAATTTGTGTGATCCTGTGTGGATTCGTGGTTACAAATTAATCATCTTCTTTTTTCAGATGATCTTGTAATGATATCTGATAGCCAGAAAGGGCTTCAACGGTGCCTCAACAAGCTCCACAATTATACTGAAACTAATATGCTGCAAATAAACGTTGGAAAAACAAAATGTTTAAGATTTGGATCTGCGTCAGTTAATGGAGCACAAAAGCAACCAATATTTTTTATCGGAGACAAGCGTATTGATATGGCTGACGAATTTACATATCTAGGAATAAAATTCTCAAAAGATGGTACATTCTCTAAAGCCCAAAATGATTTGGTTGTTAAAAGCCCAAAAAGCTTTATACTCACTTTTTCGTGCATTTAATGAAACTTCACGGGTTCCAATAAAGACAATGTCAAAGCTGTTTGATAAATTAATTCAACCTATAGCCTTATACGGGTGTGAAGTCAGAATAACGTACGGTAAGCGTTACAACATAGCCTGTGAAAAATTACACACTTCCTTTTGTAAAAAAGTCTTGGGCGTTGGGAAATTTTCCTCCAACCATGCGGTCCGCGCAGAACTTGGTCGATATCCGCTATATATCGAGGCGGTAAGTAGGATGGCTTCTTTCGCAATCAAAATATCTGAGAATCAAAATGACCTGATGTGGAATGTGGTAGCTGAACAAAGAAATCGTAAAGGCAAACCGGAATCCCCTTTCAAATTACTGGAAAGATACGGTCTCGCTGTCCCTCAACATCCAATTATCACTAACACTAATGTTATAGGTAAGCTCAAGTATAATTTGCGCTTGCAGCATGTAAACACGTTCAAGAAGTCAATGTTTGAGAACTGCTAAAAGAATGGAGATAATAAACTGTGAACTTACAGGCTGTTTAAAAATGACTATTCAATGGAAACGTACTTAGTGGAAACGAACACGGCGGAAGACCGGGAAATTTTCACTAAGCTTCGTATCAGCAATCATAAGTTAGCTATTGAAAAAGGGCGACATTATCAACCGCCGAAGCCTGTTATCGACAGGATATGTACTCACTGTGAAGCAAACCCCGGGAAAATAGAAAACGAATACCATTTTCTTATGGAATGTACACATTATTCAGAGCTTCGATCAGAACTATTTGTTCTGATGAACAGTGAGATTGACGGTTTTATTGATCTGAGTATATTTGAGAAATTCAAATTAATATTTGAAAATAGAACTCCCAGTTTATGCCATAAAATCTGCAGCGTGATCCGGGATTTTTTCGCCAGACGATTATGATATGTTTAGTGATGTGTATTGGAAATTCTAGTTCACGTCTCCACGATCTTTTTCGTATCAAATTAATAAAAATATAGTACTTTGATCATGGAAAATTTGTGGATGAAATTGTAATATTTTGAGTACTACTTTTGTTCATGTTACTTGTAGATTATCGCATACTGTCCTTTATAGGATGTTTTATGCTAATAAATGTTATGTTATGTTATGTTACTAACTCCACACAAGCAGGGTTAGCATTGGTTGAAGACAGGTGTACCATCGACATGCAGTACGCCTTAGTACACAGCGTCATCGTGCCCCCACGTGGACAATGGGGATGAAGTGCCTTGCGCAAGGACACAACGCGATCGCCGCAGGTGGGATTCGAACCGAGGACCTCTCGGCTCGCAGCCTGCACCTCTACCTACTGAGTCACAGCGCCCCGGGTAATTCTATTTACGCCTATTAAATTGAACATAGTTTTTAAAGGTATATTCGCCCTGCCATAGGCCACTGGGGCACACGGCAACAACATGCCACCACTGGAACCAAGATGACGGTCTCCTGCACACAAAATGGACGACGGAAACACGTGTTATCCTAACAAAACGAGCTGCGCATGCGCACTCAATTCACACGTCACCATGACAATGAGGTCATAATATAGCCGCGTTCATGGATTACCATAACAGATACGTGATACCCATAATGCAATGCGGTATAACGTCACATGAGAACCATAAGATGAGGGCCATAATAAGGGGCTCGAGTCCTACTTAGGGCTGTCACGATTTTTTAATTTAGGAATCGATTAATCGTCGCAAATAATCGATAATAATGGAGTAAATGTGCCTAGATAGACCCCCCCCCCCCCCCCCCCACCTCCTCTCCCTATCTCTGATGTCGTTAAAAATGATGTCCAAGTCAGCTGACCTATCTCAAGTAAACAATGGAGACGATCCTCTTTTGGGTACATTCAGAGCTTTGATGTTCTGAACTTTTGAACCGTCAGTGTAATAATCAAGACCGGTCGTCAACTGACGACCGGTCTTGATTATTACACTGACGGTTCAAAAGTTCAGAACATCAAAGCTTTGAATGTATCTGAAAGACAACTGCTTCTAACGGCGTCTTGATGTCTAACGTCGACGTTCTTGGCCTTTTACCTTTAGAAACAATAGTTTTTTCATCAATTTTTTTTTTAATTATTAAACTTCAAAAACGGGGTAAAATTTACCGATTCTTCGGCAACCAAAAATACTAATCAATTTCGGCGTGACCGATCGACAATTGATTAATCGTGACAGCCTAAGTCCTACTACTCTCGGCCGATATGAAACTAACCAAGTAATAGCATCTAATGTCTTGAACCTGTATAATATATGAGAAGCTTTTAGTCGATCTGACATTCTGATCTCCTACCAGGTGCTGCCAATCTACAGCAGTGGCTGCTCACCTATTGTGAGTGACTAGACTCGGCCTCGAGTTCTTGATCTCAAATTTGGGTGGTCACGTAACATGAATATCTGTTGACCAAAGAAAGACGAGGGGAAAAAAGACTAAAGTGGGAAGGAGAGATATCAAAATAAAATCTCTGATGTCCGGGTGTTCTTGCATTAGCTATTTATTGAATGGCCTCCTGACCAAAGGTGAAATGAATTGCAGACACGTAGTCTTAATGAAACGATACACAAAATTCGGATGGAAAAATTGTCCCTCTAGATACAAAAAGTCTCAAGGTTTTGAAGACAACTACCCCTAAAGTTTTACATTTATTATTATCCGGCTAAATCACTGCTGATCAGGTGTGAACCCCCTACCATCAGTGACTCCGGTGTACCACCGAGCTGTGACTGATATAGTCCTATAGGCTGCGCAGATGGCTGTTGGTAAAGGAAAATCACTATCCTCCAGTGGTGTTGGGGTGTGGTGGATCTCACACGAGGAGAAAGATATTTGGCCCAAACGCGAGGACTGCCGAGTGTCACATTCTAAAATTAGTTAGGGTGAAAATCAACCCAAATCAACAGTTAGGTTCATATTCACTTAACTCCGTTTATTTGGGTTAATTTTTAACACAACTGATTTTAGAGTGCAGGGTTAAATATCTAACCGAAAAGGTGAGATTTCCCCATTATTTATTTATTTAGTATTTATTGGAGTTTAACGACACTTTTTAAGGAATAGTGCATGGCTTGGAGTTGACTACGCCCATATAGTGCCCAGTGAGGTGGTGTAGTTCCCGCCGCGAAGCGGAGGGAACTACACCACCTCACTGGGCACTATATGGGAGTAGTCAACCACAAGACATGCACTAATCCTTATATTATATCGAACACCCATCAAGAAAAACATCTGTCCGATTCGTGAATCTATTACCAAGGTAGCAGCCCTACCAACCAGCGTTATATAGAAAAAATACCATGTAATTTTTAAAAAACATTTTCTTCTTCCAAAACACGGCTAACTTGGATTATTGATATGAGCAGAAGACAGATTTTGAATCGGTCGGCAAGGGTAAACAAAACATTTCCCCCAAACGGAACTGTGTATTCTAGAATCGCGCAACTCGCGAATGAAAACTAAAATTTTCGAAATTTGACAACGTAGTTTGATAATTTCCACACATTTGTCACACATATACATTACCGAATGGGTCAGCACGGGATACAAACTCCGAGGATTCAAATGAATTCCATTATTTATTCGTTTACTGCCCAAAACATACAATTAAATAGCGAAATAATATGAGCAGCGCAACAAACGATTTTTCATATCCGGACGCGTTCTCATGAAAGCTGGACCCAGGTATGGATCATTCTCTTCGAAACGAGGTTTGGATCATCTTCTCAAGGAATAAAATGAACACCTCGAAAAATGTGACTTCAACAATGGAAAAGCGATACATTTTTCCACAAAGATTTCTTTCCGGGTCGTTTTGTGGATGTTGTGCCTCTGTGAATTGATTTTTAAACTTAGCCTGATCAGTTTTATTTGCCCAGTATGAAAAGAAAACTGATATAGTAATGTGCTAAAAATAGAAAACGTGTAGTGCCTGGGTGTAGTGCCTGGTCAGTTCTGGGGATGCAAACTACACGAAATAGGGTATCATCTTTCAGCCAATCAGAATGCAAGGAAGTTACGTGAGATATAATATTTACAGATAGGATCACCTCTTGTCGGGCAGTTATAGTCGAAATCAAAATAGTGCTTTTGCGCCGAAAAGTTACTATTCTTGTAGTTGATCGTGGAAAGAAATGAGCTGCATATTCGGAAAGAGCATAAAAAGCTCCATATACACAACAGGTAAATACTACAAAACCTAGCTGTATCTCACGCCAGCGAATAGTTAACATGCTGAAGCGACTTAAAACATATGATATTCCAGTGGCGTCACTTTTGAAATTATTAAATTCAATGACGTCGTGCGGTGGGAGAAAAACCATTCTCGGGTGATGTGGAGCCTGTCAGTTGAATCGATGCAGAACACCATATTTGTTTACAAAATGAAGACGATGGTGATTTATTCAAATGTGGATGGTCACGTGAGTTGAGTAAAACAGATCTGTCTGGCGCATGTGCCTTACCCGAGGCACGCATATGTCTATAGGTAAGAGATGGAAGAATAAACTAATACTCACTCGGATAAATATTAGTGCCTTCGCGTGCTGAAAAAAAGCAAAAAAATACAAATTAATTACATTATGTATTATTCAAATTCAATGCTTGCCACGAAACTTGTAGCTTTGGTCAGAGGCTCAGAGGCAGATAGGCCGTATGGTCCACCCGGGAAAATTCCCGGTGGGCCCCTTTATTGAGTGACCCCCTAGCCCCCCCCCCCCCCCCCACCACCACCAAATGAAGGACAACACCAGTAGGTGTATGGAATTTCGTGAAAACTAGAGGTACTGTGAGCAAACTCACAAAGTGATACCCCCCCCCCTCCCGCGCCTGAAACGTATAAGTTGAATTATCTCCCCTTGGAAATGTCAGAACGGATTTATATTGCTTCATGCACATCTTCATATGGAGTTCTTCCACTGTGTAAAGTTTCGTGAAATTTCTTCAAACGGTTTAGGAGGAGTTGCGCTTACAAGGATGGACAGACGGTATAAGTTAGATTATCTCCCCTTGGAAATGTCGGAACGGAATTATATTGCTTCATGCACATCTTCATATGGAGTTCTTCCACTGTGTAAAGTTTCATGAAAATTCTTCAAACGATTTAGGAGGAGTTGCGCTTACAAGGATGGACAGACGGTATAAGTTAGATTATCTCCCCTTGGAAATGTCAGAACGGAATTATATTGCTTCATGCACATCTTCATATGGAGTTCTTCCATTGTGTAAAGTTTCATGAAAATTCTTCAAACGGTTTAGGAGGAGTTGCGCTTACAAGGATGGACAGACGGATGGACAGGGTGATTCCTATATACCCCCCCCCCCCCCCACCCCCAAACTTTGTTTGCGAGGGGTATAATGACCAAGAGGCGAAATGGATATCTGATTGCATAGTCTGCTGGTATATCGAAATGTTCTTTTTGTGTCCTGCCAACGGCAGACTAGAGAGAGGACATTTCGATATACCAGCAGTCTAGTCTGCAATTGATCGTTCAGGTGTAAGGATACAGCCTTCTTTTAGTTCGAGGAATCAAAATTTTCTCCCATTGGGCCAAACCCTGGTCCTCCCGATGCCCCCGCCCCATCCTCTCTCCCCCGGTGCAACCATTTTTGCCGAATGAGCGATAGAGTTAATACCAAAAAAATCCATCTAAATGTTCTCTTTGTGGACTGCCAATAATTGCTCAGTTGAAGAGATTTTAAGAAAGGTGAAAAAGCTAAAAAAAACAAACAAACAAAAGCCAAGATAAGAATTGTTTAACAACTGAGCACATCAAGTATGGCATCGACATCTTAATTGAACATCTTGTCATCCTATTTAACTCAATTGTCAATTGCCATTATGTACCAATCTTTTTTAACCCTTTAAACTCGTAAGGCCATTTTTTCGGCCCAAGGCATAATTTCGCCTCATTTTTGTCTTGTTATGAGAGGTCTATACATGGGGCATTGATGATAAAATAATAACTGCAGTCTGCAGCCAAAAAGCTGCAGACTGCAGTTATTAATTTATCCTCCCTGTATATTAATATTAGACTAATATATTAATATTAGACTGAACCATCTCGCTGTAAGTGTCCACAAAGGCGATACAATTCAGGAAACCAGGGGCCAAATGGTTAATGACGGTATACTCAATCCGCTCCTAAAAACTCTCCTAAGGACAAGAAATTTCTAACTGATTACGGGGGAATCGCCATCACAAGTATCCTGGTAGAACATCTAGAATGTTTAATTGTGTTCAGAATAAAGAACATTATAGAAGAGGATGAGAATAAATTATAAAGAGGCTTCACTTCTGGTGTGTCACCACGCTTTGCTTCTTTTATTCTGGTGGAAGGCAAAACTAAAAACAAAGACGACAAGATAAACACTTCTGAAATTTTACTGGATGCAGAAAAGCCTTCGATAAAGTATGGCATGATTGATTGTTCATCTCTTCTGGTTATACATAGAGATTACTGGCTTGTACTAAGACAATGGTATAAAGGCTTTGAAGTTCAGGTTAAACGGGAAGGTCAGCTCAGTAAACCTTGTAACCCTTTACCCAACGTAACGGCCAAAACCGGCCAGCGCTTTTTACAAAAATCACCATTCAATTTTCATTCTTTTTTTGTCTCAAAAACATAGCTCGTGACCCCTCATTGGAACGACCTCGATGAGCTCGTTCCAATGAGGGGTCATAAGCTATGTTTTTGAAACAAAAAATGAAAATATTTAGTTATTCAAAAATTTTGTTTGCAGGTGTAGTCTGCTTTTCGTGTTACGTAAAGGGTTAAAATACAATAGGGAACATTACAAGGCAGTTGTCTCTCATTTCATCTATTTAAATTAGTAAACTCTGATATTAGGAGATATATTGAAGACTTCAACCTTGGCAGAAGCATTGGAACTACTTGCTGTAGCCTACCACCATGCGCAAGCTGTCAGTTGTGATAGCAATTCAACAGACAAGATCTCAATAGCAAATGGTATAGAACACGAAGTAAATTGAGACCTATACCTATTAACAACCAAAAATCCGTAGAATTGAAATATCAGAAGGCGGGATACCACCATTTATCTAACAATCATAAAGATTTTGGCCTGAAAACCATGAGAAACGGCACGTATCACATAATGCGTTCTGATTCCGTATCATATAGACGACTCATTCTGAATCTGTATCATATAGATGACTCGTTTCCGGGAACGCGAGGGGCTATCATAACAGGCGCATGAATACATTCTAAGTACATTCTAAGTGCGTTTCAGTGACCGACTCAGCTGATCGCTGACAAAACAAAACAAAATTCCTCACAGTTAGCGACTGAACTATTAGTAGCCAATGACCACCCCCACATAATAAATAGAAACTGCACAAAACAATATTACACACTCGTAAATTCAAGCGTATCATCATGGGAAGTGACACTGAGAGTGAATAATTTGATATCACAACTTTGAAAATTGCGGTGACAGTGTTCCTCATTGTTAGAGTACACAGCAACATAGTTCCATAAAATATGTTGTTTTTTAACCTTTTTCTCGCCCAACATTATGTCCAAAAACTGTATTAATAATTGAAGATTTAATTTGTTTATGTGACATAATTGTTAGATAAATGAATTATCATGATAATGTGCATGTCCTGTGATTTGCATCAGATTCTCGGTGGTGTTCAAAATGGGATCACAACTCGCCGGCAAAGACGGCTCGTTGAGATCCCATTCTGGACACCATCTCGAATCTGATACTAATCACATGACATGCACATAACCATGATAATCTGTATGTACGAAAAAACAGATACGACAATAGAAGAAACAGGGTTCAGTATCAACAAATATGAAATTTTACAAAATGAACATGGAAAACATTTAGGCATATTGCTTTCAACATTAAGTAGCTGTAATAAAAAAGAGTAGAAGAAAGGATTAAATGTGGAATAAGAGCTTTATATGCATTACAGTAGAGGTGGCTTAAATCCTAGCATTGCTAAAAATTTAGGGCTATCATTTATAATTCCACGGCTGCTTAGAACAATAGGTTTCAGGCTATAGTCTTTATCTAATTATCATCGGGTATTTTGTGGGAAGAGTCTATAACCGTGGGGAATAAACATGGGTGTCTGGGTTGTATCTCAAAACGCCGAAAAAATGAAAATCTGTACCGGTGTGTTTACACAAGAGAACAATAGGCTTAAGGCTATAGTCTATATCTAATTCGTATCGGGTATTTTGTGAGACGAGTGTATAACCGTGGGAAATAAACACGGGTGTCTGTTGTGTAATTCTCACTGACGTTTGAATGATTTGTAAAGCTTGCGAAGCGCGTCTTTGTTTACTCCCCAATTTGTACCTCTGATTGTCTTCATAGAAGTTATATGGATCCCCAATTTGTACCTCTGATTGTCTTCAGAGAAGTTATATGGATACCAGTGACTTGTACGTGTGTACAGTACGTGTGGAGTGTATTATCACTAAATCACCTGCAGAGTGTCGATTCCACCCAAGCAATAATTGCAAATTTGTTGCAAAGCATAACACTCACAAGCAAAGTTCCAGCCAATGGACCTCCGGGTTATACCCGTAGGTCCATTGGCTGTAACATTGCTTGTATTTGTGTCCACATGTACGGAATTTGAAGAAAGTGATAACTTGAATGATAACTCTATTCCCCGGGTGATTTAGTTACAATCCACTCTTCACGTACTGTATATATCTTACACAACTCAGTAAACTCTGTTCACCGAACACATAAAACCCATCGTCTGTATCTCTGAACGCAGAAACATCTCACGAGTGACCACTATTTAGATATACACTATAATTACTATCAAAACAAACTTACTTACATTGGCATGGCGGGGGTTCGAACCCCGCGCCGAGAGAGTTTCCTTCGGCACCAATCGCCTAGCGAAACTATACTGAACCACACACACCACTCGGCCACCGACAGACCCCAAAAAAGGAATGCTAGTTAACCATGTTAACGGATGCCATAGAATTAAGAAAGGACGCTGGTTTTGTTTACATTGCCATGGCGCCCTTTCTTAATTCTGTGGCATCCGAGAAATTTGAAAAAGACCCGAGAAATTTGAAAAAGACAAGTGTGTCGCTGATTTCTTCTGAGGTGCAGTTCGTAGAATTAAGTACTTAGATGCAACTTTCTGATGAATAATTAAATAATTGGGTGTTCCGTGTGTTCTGTACTGGTCTCGTATATACTTGGTTAACTAGCATTCCTTTCTTGGGGTCTGTCGGTGGCCGAGTGGTGTGCGTGGTTCAGTATAGTTTCGCTAGGCGGTTGGTGCCGAAGGAAACTCTCTCGGCGTGGGTTCGAACCCCCGCCATGCCAATGTAAACAAAACCATCGTCCTTTCTTAATTCTATGGCATCCGAGAAATTTGAAAAAGACAAGTGTGTCGCTGATTTCTTCTGAGGTGCAGTTCGTAGAATTAAGTACTTAGATGCAACTTTCTGATGGCAAACTTACTTAGTTTTTCAGCGTTTTGAGAACACACCAATTCAGCATAGTACAACGGCAAGCGGCTTTAAAGTCTAGAAAATCATAAAGTTGGGTGATGAAGATTCAAACGGTACTAGAGAAATATGAACTGCCTAACATACATGAACTAATTAACAATCTGCCTATAAGAAAATGGTGGAAGAAACTGGTGAAGAGTACTGTGATGCATTATCGGAATGAAGCACATCAAGAACAGTTTGAAGGTCAGAGGTTATCATCACTTCGCTTTATGTCATCAGATTCTTTAAGTCTCTCTCAACCTGCACTCCTATGAACATCATCAAAAGAAAATTCACATGAAACACAAAAAGCTCGCAACAAAGCAAAAGTCATCTGTGGAACATACCATTTTCAAGTGCGTGAAAAACGTTTTAATAGAGGTAGAACCTCCGAGACTTGTCGTCTTTGCATGAATGATACAGACAACAAACAACATTTTCTCCTACAATGTCCTTTGCTACAGTCCGCTAGACAACAGTATAACACAGAAACGGTAAGTTCAGCACTTCTCGGATGCAAACACGGAAGCATCACATTTCATAGTGACAGCATACCAAACAACGTCAGTGTAAAAAACAAATTTAATCCTTTGAACAATCTGCTAGACATAAATAATGAAATTCCTTGTACATCAACATAAGTTGGCAGGAAATCGGAGAATGTGGAGAATAAGCAGCAAAATACACGGACTACACAAGAAGCCTTGCCGATCCAAGACGTTCTGAACACTGCAAGGACAAGACAGGAATTCCCAGTGCATCTTATTGTGGGAGATTCGGTAATACGTGGCATTAATGCCGGCTAATGCGAGAAAAAATGCGAAAAGAGGCGAATGGGTAAAAGCTATTGTGATTCCATGCTTCAGAGTCAAAGGGTTAAAGGGGTGGTTCAAAGAGGACGCACATCATTACAGTAACGTGAAGAAGGTTACCACACATGTCGGCATTAACGCCTGCAAAAACAATATTCTGATTGGGCAAAGAGACCTCATCAACACGCTTCTGGTTTTAATAAAAAAAAGCAAATGTCCTGTGGCAGAAGTGCGGTTATCTTCCATCCTTCCCGTAGTGGCTTCCCCGTGCATCAACGATGCCATCAGAGAAACGAATCAGAAATTTCATGCGTCTTGTGATAAAACGGGTTGTATATTTATTGACCACAATGCAGCATTTGTGCCCAACAACGGGATGGCACTCGAACAACTGTACAGGGATAGCTTTTAGGTTACAATACACTAAATGGAGGCAAAGGCGTCCTCTAAGATTTTACCTCAACATTTAATAGAGCATAAAATGAAGGAGATCAGCTGATTGGGTCAATATTTATTGATTTTGATACCCAAAATAAAAATGCCACAGTGTCTATTTTAGAAAAGACTGAAAATATTGGCACTCGCTGTCCTTTCAAAATTGTGAGAGTTGAAATATAAGGTGAGGGGGCAAGTAAAATATGCCTTTTCAATTGAGCATGAAACTGGGCGGTAGTTGGGGAATCGTCAAATTTGAATACGGAAAACACACGGTGACATATATTTTTATCCTGTTCATTTTTTTAATGCGATGATACACTAAGTGGATTCAGGACTGTTTTCCCCCAAATGATCTTGATGAGCTTAGGAGACAGGAAATTTTTAACACTGTTGCCAATGCAAATCTTTTAGTGTATTGCAACCTTCACATTAATCCTCTTGGAACGAGATTGCTAGCCGGAAAGGTTAAGAATCATGATAATTACAGTGTGTTCTCAAACCGACGAAAAACTAAAATTCCACATCTCGGTAAGTCTGTTTTGATAGTAATTATAGTTTATATTTAACCCTTTACCTAACGTAACGGCCAAAAACGGCCAGCGCTATTCTCAAAAATCGCCAATTAATTTTCATTATTTTTTTCATTTTTTGTCTCCAAAACATAGGTTATGACCCCTCGTTGGAACGAGCTCGTCGAGCTCGTTCCAACGAGGGGTCATAACCTATGTTTTTGAGACAAAAAAAATGAAAAAAATTAGTTATTCAAGAATTTTTTTTGCAAGTGTCGTCTGCTTTTCATGTTAGGTAAAGGGTTAATTAGTGGTCACTCGTGAGATATTTCTGCTTTCAGAGATCAGAGATGCAGACGGTGGATTTTATGTGTTCGGTGAACAGAGTTTACTGAGTTGTGTAAGATAAAAACAGTCCATGGATTGTAATAAATCACCCGGGGAATAGAGTTATCACTCGAAGTTTCACTTTCAAATTCTGTACATGTGGACAAAAATACAAGCAATGTTTCAGCCTATGGACCTCTGGGTATAATCTGGAGGTCCATTGGCTGGAACTTTGCTTGTGCTTGTTATGCTTTGCAACAAATTTGCAGTTATTGCTTGGGTGGAATCGCCACTCTGCATGTGATTTAGAGGTAATATACTCCCCACATTCAGTATATACGTACATGTCATTAGTGTCCATATCAATTTTCTGAGGATAATCAGAGGTAAAAATTGGGAAGCAAACAAAGACGAGCTTCTCAAGCTTTACAATTCATTCAAACGTCAGTGAGAATTACACAACAGACACCCGTGGTTATTCCCCACGGTTATGGACCCTTCCCACAAACTACCCGATGCTAATTAGATACAGACTATAGTCTATTGTTCTCTTTTGTATACACACCGGTACAGATTTTAATTTTTTCGACGTTTTGGGGTACAGCCATAATTACGACAAAAAATCTGGTACCAACACTTTAAGGGAGGGTTATATAACGAAACAAGATGCTAGCAATAAACCACATTATCCCAACTTCAGAACTTACCAGATGCGACGACGATTTGATGATGAACAAAGTTACCCGCAAACGACGAACCCATATAATCGTCGGAACAAAGAACTGAAAGCGAATAAACTCTCAATGCTAACTCAATTTCTACGCTTTGTGGACAAATGTCCAAAACCATATTGCTGCTCCAACGGGGCGGATCAAACTAATTGAGTAAAATTTATACACGCTACCTGGGTCGGAAATGGGAATATGTGAGCTGGGGTGTTGGATGGGGTGCAGGTTGCGTAGGTATGTGTATGTGTGTGTGTGTGTGTGCGGGGCGTGTGTGTATGCGTGCATGAATACATGTAACTGTAAATTAGAACTTCTATCGGAATGGGATATGGGCCTCTGTGAAGTACACAGTTGTGATAAAGCGGTAGAAAGAAAGTCATCGAAAGAAAAAAAGTCACGGACCCCCCCCCCCCCCCAATTTTGGGTAGGAAAAAAGTCATAAGAAAAAAGTCACAATGTCAATTTTTTATTCATCAAACGTGCATGTATCACATAAGCATATAGAAAGAATATACCCGTAGTAGCTTGGTGTACCAAATGTTCACCACGAGTGGTGAAGTGGTGCTAACCGCAAGCCTTTGGCGAGTGGTTAACACCACTTCACCGCGAGTGGTGAACATTTGGTACACCAAGCTACTTTGGGTATATTATATTTATACCATGGTCGTCAGATTATTAAGAGTCGATATTATTTTTTCTCGATTTTACTGAGCAGTAGACGTACACACGTGCGAATCTGTTTTTGTTTACATGAGCATCGGTGGGCGGTACTTCCGCTGTCAATTTTATCGCCGAAACAAAATGAAAAAAGAAACGCGCAAATCACGGGGCCTTTTTCATTTAAATAACATAATAACATACTATTTTGAGTTGTGGGTACTTTATTAACATGAGATAATTCATGTTTGTTACTTTTTGGTATCTTATGAGGTAAACCCATTTAAAAACGTAAAAGATAATTGCAGCTTTCATTTCACTTTTCGCGAGGCGACGAACGATAAATTTAGACAAGTTTGCATTCAGGTCGAGGTCATCAAAGGTCAGCTTGGATGTAGTTTCAATGTAGGTGGAAATTTTAACTATTGAAATCCCATTGCTGGCGTGTTCTCCGCGGTTGGTGTGTGAGGCATCTACAGACTTAAAAACTTATGTATTGCAGATAAAAATGGAGAAAACACTTGTTTGGAAAACAAAGTTCCTCACTAAAATCTTGGGATTTTTTTTTTACCAGGGTTTTTATTTCTCTTTGGGGTTTTTCCTAGGGGTTTTTCTATGGGTTTTGTTTTCCATGTTTTTGTTTTTTTTTCCTACGATCGGTTATTTTCATTTCGGTTTATATTCAGCCAGCAAATTCAAGCTAATGGTATCAAAGGCAATGGTAGGTACCTACAGTTGTATATATGAACAGATTGAGCTAGAATTATCCAAATATGGAGCAGATAGTCTGTTTATATGAGGTGGATATTTTAACTCGTGATTTGGTGGTAGGTCGGATTACGTTACAGATGAGAGGGATAAGCACGTGCCCCTTCCGCGCAAGACTACAACGTCGATGTGACCAATGAGAGGGTGAGTTTAGACAAAACAGTGAAAGATTTTGGACGGAAACTCCTCTCATTGTGTCGGGTAGCTCGACTGAAAATAATTAATGGGCATGCACCGAGCGATTGTGTTGGTAATTTTACAAGCTACCAATACAATGTTGCAAGTACTGTAGACTATCTAAGAAATAACTGCTGTTTTCCTTCGGTTTATGCGATATAAACCGAACATTTTCAGCACAAGCTTAATCATAACTCGCGTATAAACCGAAAATTTTCAGCACAAGCTTAATCATAACTCGCGTAGTACGCGAGATATGATTAAGCTTGTGCTGAAAATTTTCGGTTTATATCGCATAAACCGAAGGAAAACAACAGTTATTTCTTATAACTGAATCCGGCTGTAATATTAAAATATAAAAACTATGTGTACGTGAACGAAAAACTTTTAATGTTCGCAAAAGACAACAGTCAAACTCAGGAATGTGCCTCCCCAAACCATAACCGACCCACCGCTAAAACGACCGTGCTGCCTAACGGTTACGTCATGATATCGTTCGTTCCGCCGCCACACTCTGTTTCACCTGTCGTGGAAGTCGAAAGTGAACCTCGATTCACCGGAAAACTCGACGTTGCTCCATCGACGATTGTCCCCGCGCTGTCGTGCTCCACACCAATTACGCCTTGCTGCGATGTGACGTTCAGTCAAACGTGGAATTATTCGAGGTCACCGAGCGTACAAATTCCAGATGTGTTGGCGATTTCGGATAGTCTGACCACTGATTCGCACATCTGTCGCTCGGTGCAGCTGCTGTCCAATTTCTGAGGCACTTTGATGTAGGGCTGTCACGATTTTTTGATATAGGAATCGATTAATCGTGGCAAATAATCGATCATAATCGATTAATCGTACCTAGATGATCCCATCTCCCTCTCTCTGACGTCGATAAAAAATGAAGTTCAAGTCAGTTGACCTACCTCCGATAAACAACGAAGAAGATCCTCTTTTAGGTACATTCAAAGCTTTGATGTTCTGAACTTTTGAACCGCCAGTGTAATAATCAAGATCGGTCGGCAGTTGCGAACTTCGCAACTGCCGACCGGTCTTGATTATTACACTGACGGTTCAAAAGTTCAGAACATCAAAGCTTTGATGAATGCACCTGACAGACAAATGCTTCCAACGGCTTCTTGGGGTTTAACATCGATGTTCTTAACTCTTTACCTTTAGAAACAATAGTATTTTCATAAATTTATCTTTTAATTATTAAACGTCCAAAGCGGGATAAAATTTACGGATTATTCGACAACGAAAAATACTAATCGATTTCACTGTGACCGATCAACAATCGACTAATCGATTAATCGTGACAGTCCTACTTTGATGGTGGTTACGTAATGCTGTGGTTCGAATGAAACGATCCTGGTTAGCAGTTGTCGCCCTTGGACGACCTGACCGACGTCTGTCATCAACATTGCCTGTCTGACGGTACCGTGACCACAACCTGCCAACCGCCGATTGAGTAACGTTGAGAATTTGAGCCACTGCAGTCTGTCTATTGCCAGCTTCCAACATGCCAACGGCACGTAAACATTGGTCACGTGTCAGTCTTCGCATACCTCAAAAGTTACGTTTCCACCAGAAACTATTGATGAACGAGTTTATACCAAGAAAAGAACGATGAGACCTCCGAAAAAGCTCGTCCAGTACAAATGAAAATTTCAAAACGTACCCCCACAGACATTAACGCGACGCTCGTGCGAAAAACCTGCACGAAGTTTTCGTGGAATTCATGATCCACACTAAACTTGGTAAAATACTGATGTGTCCAATCACGTGTATTCAATACCATTTTCCGAAAATATCAACGTCAGTTTGGATATCGCCTACTTTTTTTTTTTGAATAGTATATATATACATGTACAAGTTCGACCAGGCGCGTAGCCAGGATTATATAAGAGAGGGTGCCTAGCCAGTTGAGGGGAGGGGGGAACCTGATATTTGAAAAGCCGTTGTGAGGGTCTCTACCCTCTCCCACTTCCCTTCAGGGAAGAGGGAGGACGGAGTAAAGACCGGAGGGTCCTAGTTATCCCGCATTCAGAGAATTATATAAAATTCAGTGCTCTAAGAGCAAATAGGAGGCAATTGTTGCCGTGTAGCCCTATATTACCGAACGTAATGACCAAGGTCGCGACCAGGCCAAATGAGTGGTTGGGAGGGACAACACATTTTTTCTGCTTCCAAAATTTTAACACCCCCTCTTCTCCACTTCCATTCATTTCACCTCATGCTCGGCTGACATTGTATATTCCCCATAATTAAAAGTCTAGGGTTTTCCCCGGGGGAAAATCTTCTCATGCCAAATGGAGCACACTAGGTACTTTTTGAAGTACTTAGTACCCAGGAAGTGTAGAGTAGTAAAACCTCGGCTTCATCCAGCTAGATCCGGCAAGTGGTATGCCCACTGCATATACGCAGTAGTATAGCAAGGTATTCATGTATGTATATGATTTTGGGTATATAGTTAGGGTATGTAGTAGAAAATTGATGAGGAAGGTGAGTTTTCTTGAAAGATTACCCGCGAAACGGTTAACATTGCTAATGATGTTGTGACGTGATGATGGTCACGTGACGTCAAAGAGACGTTGGCCGCAGTTGTTGTCTACTGTACAATCCGATAATAGTGTTTGTGTCAGGATGTGCCGTGCTTCTCGTACAAGACGGCCATAGTAGTATAGTATGAGCGGTATATGCTTCAGTAGTTCTCCTATTGGTCCTTTGTACTACTAACCTACCGAATGCTTTGTATTATCCTCCACCTGGAAAAGGAAGTGTGTACTGCTATGACAGGCGCTACTGTGAGTGGCGGTGTGAGTTTTGTTTGTTTTTAGTACGGTAGTATAAGATGTACGGTCTGATCCCCCGTATATCTAGGGTTAGCCCTTGGAACTACTAATCCACCTAATTCTTTATATATTACTCAAAGTTTGCTAAGCACCAAGTACATCCAACTACCTGTTTTACGTTTTAGTTGAAATATTGTTATGAAAAGTGTATACACTTTTTATTTAATTATATCTTTAATTATTTAAGTACAGAAATTAAGATTTTATTTGTGTTTGACATTATTTTTTAGCTTTGGAATGCGATAACCATTGAAAATGGATATTTTGGGTAAAATACGAAATTTTTCAATATGCCAAAAAGTTGAGGGAGCGAACTGGTATGGCTTCAATATCGAGTATGAGACCCATTACTGTTAATTACAACTTGACAACGCCTTCTCGTGCTCCCAATCAGGTTCCTGATGGTCCTTTGTGGGATGTTGTTCCATTCTTGGACCAGCATAGCACCAATCTCCTGGACACTTCTTGGCTGGACTGGACGAGCTGAAATTGCAAGCTGCAACTCATTCCAGACATGTTTGATTGGATTGAGGTCAGGGGATCTTGCTGGCCAGTCCATATGCTCAATCCCCTCCCTCTGTCGGTACTCCGAGACAGCATGGGCAACATGAGTACGGGAATTATCGTCCATCAGAATGAATCTATCACCCACTGCACCTGCATACAATCTGACGTGGACATCCAGGATCTCATCAATATACCATTGTGCAGTCAATGTACCACGTTCAAGCACACAGAGCTATGGACGTCCATCCCAGTTGATGCCGCCCCAAACCATGATTGACCCTCCACCATAGCGGTCATGCTCAGCAATGTTGGCTGCATGGAATCGCTCTCCTGGTCTTCTCCATACCCTAGAACGCCTATCTGTGTGGTCTAGGCAGTACCTTGACTCACCTGCAAAAATGACAGGTCGCCAATCTTCTCTGGTCCATCCAACGTGGTCCATTGTCCATTCATATCGTGCCTGGCGGTGGTTCTGGGACAGCGGAATGCGAATACATGGCCTTCTCGATCGGAGACCACCTTCGTGCAACCTTGCCCGGATAGTCTGCGTCGAAACGTAACGCTAGGCCAATCGGTATTGTGGGCTGGGTGGTCGTATAGGGGATACGGTCTGTACCTTGTTGGTCTACTGTTAGTCTTTGGTCCTACTAACCCCTCGAATGCATTTTACCATCGGGGTTGTTATAGGTAGTGTGAAATGTTGGGCCACGTGGTATTGTGGGGCAATGATTGGTAGTTTGGAGAGGTAGTATAGATGCACGGCCTGTACTCCTGTTAGTCTATTGTTAACCCTTAGTATTATCAATCCACACAAGATGTTAAACTGTGCTGCAGTTGGTATGGGTAGTACGTAATGCTAGGTCAGGTGGTTGTGTGGTATATACTTGGGTTCTAGTATCGTAGTATAGTAATGGGGGGGGGGGGGGTAGTCTCAGGTACCTCCCGAGACTTAGTTCCTCCAGTTCATGGTCCTGTTCTGTCAGCGTTATGAGTTGTAACTGCCCTGGTCTATCTATTTTGACTTCCTTGTACATGGTTATTTGCCACTACACAACAATGTGTGTGTAACAATGTGCACACATCACATACAACATATAGGTATATACAGGTATTGGAGGATGACTATGGGAGGATACCTTTTGTACCATTTTTACTGTCTTGTAGCACTGCTACAGGATTGCTAACTATCTCTGGCCTCGTTCTAACCCCTACCCTCGGCTAGGTCTTTCATAGGCCCAATCAAATATTGTTGTATAGGGTATGCTTGGTCTACTAGTATTGTAGTATAGTATGGTATAGGTGGGGATGTTTGAGGCCCTGCTGAGACTTTTTTTCATTTCCTGGGACCCTTTCCACCTATGTTATGACTTGTATCTACACTAGTCTACCTATTTTGAAATCCTAAAACACGACTGTTTCGTGGTGCACAATCCGCACACATCACAGCACACACATGCAGCAAATAGGTACATACGGGTATTGGATGCTACCTACCATACTAAACAACCGAGGAATACTGTCACCTCACCACACAGTATTGTCATAGTACGTACTAACTATACCAGTCACAGGATAATAAAAAGCATTCGATAGGATATTAGTATTAGGGACCAACAGGAGACCTACATGGGTATATAAACTATACTACTATGGCTTTCTGGTACGAGAAGTCCTGACTCGAACAACGTAATGTCGGATTGTACAGAGGACAACAACAGAGGTCAACGTCTCTATAACGTCGCGTGCGCATTCTGACGTCACAATGTCATTAGTAACGTCCACCGTTTCGCGCAGAAAGCGCCTTTCCCTGCTCCCCTATCAATTTTCCGTCACATATCCATATTTACTCCCAAAGCCATAAGCATACTTGTACGTAGTTTGTCAGGGGCTAGACTTATCAACTATTATGGATCCCATTCATGGATCTCTTGTGACGTCATAGTCACGTGGCATAGTTACGTCATGTGGGGTTGTCATGGAAGTCCGCGTGAGCGGTAATGTTGTGACGTCATTACTATTGTAATACGTGTAATACGTGTAATGCGTGTGTCAGTGCGAATGGGTGATGTGACACCAAACCCTTTAAATGGACGGGGTTATGTTTGTTAAGTTTGGAGGGTGTGTTCTTTTATATCTAATTACCCAAACAGACCCGACAATCACCCCAAATCACCAAAAACTGTTCAAAATCCCCAAAACGTACTTGGCGAAGCGCTATTTTGAGGTTTACATTAGTAGCACGTAGTAAAAGACACGTTCTGATAAACTGGAGTACTTTTCTGGCTCGGATTTTCCCCAAATCCTCGGATACTTCGTGCAATTACCACAAACTCTCCCGACAACTATTTTACTGGATCGGATTCCTACAGAATTCCCTGCTTCTGTCTATCGTGGTCTATTCTTCAGCTTATTTTCTCCATTCCTTGGCCTGTCCTGTCTATTTTGACTTTTCCGACTTCCCTATAAAGTATACTGACTTCCATATATGTGCTTATGTGCTTTTGCGCAATGTGCGCACATCATATGCAGCACACAGGCACATACCTATGACATGGTATTGTACTATTTGAGAATGCCTTTTGAGGATACCTTTTGAGAATACTAGCATTTTGTATTACATATTTACATAAATTCCCATTTCATGGAGTCGGACAGGAATCCCACTTACGGAATTCCTTTAAGGGTATGGCTGTGGTTTCAGAATCCCTTTTTAGTTGTAGATGCCTATGTGCTGCATGTGGTGTGCACAAATTGTGCATTAGCGCATAAGCACATATCAGCACGTCTAGCTTGTGTATATGTGCAGCATGTGATATGCACACAGTGTGCACTCGCAGACCAGCACGTCTAGGTACAACCAACAGAAAGGTTCTTATATGTAAGGTATCTTAGAGTGCACTGGGCCAAGGGAATGTAAGACCAATACTGACTTAAATGAATGGAGCAATCTGGTTGAGCTTGTAAAAGACCTGACCACGAGAAGAGTCGAGACAGGGTCGGGCATAGCTAGGAAGATTGAAGTAGTGCAACAAGTCAATAATAGTGATACAAAGGGAGACTGTAGTATTGGGTGACTACAATAATGTTGGATCACACTGTAGCAAGCCGACCTTGCAGCCAATATAGAAAACATTCCACAAGAAAGTGTAACCTGACTTCCGGTGTTGAATCACAAATATTAAATTAATTTGCACTCTGTGGGGGATAAATATTTTTGCTGTTTTCAGAATGACAGATTGACAAATGTCTTCCTGATATATTTGGCGAGAAGCATATGCTGGATTGGGGTTAGAAAAAACACAGATTTGTAAAAGGTAGTGTAATGTATATTATGAATGAGGAAGGTTTAATAAAACGGTAGTCTTGTAGTTAAGTACAGAGTTGTTCTGGGTGAACTGTGGGGCCTGGATGAGACATGTGTACTCGGCTGGTGACGAACACGACAGTATGGAAGTTTTAGGTTGGCCTAGAAAGCCGGGCCAAACGGGTACTAGGAGCCATAACTATCTTCAAATAAGTATCATGCAAATGGACCCTCGAAAGTTATCATCGAAAGATACATTACCATGTCACAGAATCTCCAAATACCCGTATCTGCCTATGTGCTAATGCACAATGTGTCACACAGTGCACTAGAACACAAGCAAATATCAAAATATCAGCACATCCAAGATGTGCCTATGTATTGCATGAGTTGTGCGCACATTGCACAACAACAAACAAGCGCATATTAGCACACCATGCATGTGCCCATGTGTTGCATGCACATTGTGACACATTATGTACTAGAACACAAACACATCCCATCATCAACTTGTTCCACGTTCCGTGGAATTCTTTTCTAGTATCCGCATATACTTCTAGAGTCCCTTTTTCATCGTATGCGCCTATGTGCTCCGTGTGTTGTGCACACGTTGTGTATGAGCACACATGCACATATTGGCACCTCCAGCATGTGCTCATGTGCTGCATGTAATGTGTACACATTGTGACACAGTGTGTACTAACACATAATCACTTCTCGATACTATTAACATACAGTTTCTTATGTGTAAGGTACCCTAGCTTGCATTAAGTCTAGGCATTGTATTATTAGTTACACAGTTTGTTGGTGGCCTAATATGGTATATATGGTGTCAGTTAATTCCATATTGGACTCGAGCGAAACTGTGTAACGAATATATCTTACCGACTGCTCCATCGAAGCACAGAGCTAATAACAACAGCAAAATTAAATGACAGAATTCTCACAATGGCTTCACGTGTCTTTGCCTTGTTACAATTTATGGGAGAGTGCCTACAGGCACTCTCCCATAAATTGTAACAAGGCAAATTCATACACACCAAACAGTTTCATTTCGAAGGTAACATGACACACATCCACAGAATATGAAGCCTTTTAAGTTGCTTAACCTCCACTTCAGACCAAATATGGGCTTCCAACACTCAATCTTTCAATTTGAAGCGTTTATCGGCTGCCGCCATTTTGAATAATAAATGAACAAAGGGAAGATTACCCATAGCTGTCAGCGTATATTGATCTTGACAGGCAGAATATGGTTTATTTTCAGTCTGGATGTGACGTCTTTGAACCAATGAAATTCCCAGATACTTGTAGGAGGTAAGATATAGACTGATACACGCTTAGATGAATGGGATGATTTGATTGAGCCTATTAAAGATTTGGTCAAGGGCAGATGTCGAGACAGAATCAGGGGTAGTTACTAAGTTTGTAGTAGTGCTACAAGTCAGTAATGGTGATACACTCTAGCACAATATAGCCAATTGTAATAGTACAAGGCAGTAATGGCACATGACTTTATGGGCGATAGAAGACTATAATAATGTGTGAATAGTACTGAATCACACTGTAGATGGTGGTGAACATGGACATGTCAGCAGTGGTGGTTTAGGACCAATGAAGGTCTTGGATGGCCTAAAGGGCCGGACCAAACAGGTACTAGGTGCCATAACTATCTTCAAATAGATGTTCTCCAAACGACTTCCCCCAAAAGGTATCCCCGAAACGTATCCTCGAAAGGTATCCACAAAAGGTATCCTGAAAGAGTAAAAATACCATATCCTAGGTATCCTCAAATACCTGTATGTGCCTAGGTGCCGCGTGTGATGTGTGCACATTGAACAGAAGCATACGAGCACATATCGGCACATCCAGCATGTGCCAATACGCCACGTGTGATTTGTACACACTGTGCACCAGCACACAAACACATCTACGAATGTCAGAATACTTTATAGGGAGGCTGGTGAAGTCATAACATAGACAGGCCAAGGAATAGAGAGAATAAACTATAGAATAGACCAGGTTAGGCAAAAGCTGGGGCTTCTGAAGAAATTCGTGTCAGTAAAATAGTTATTGGGGCACTTGGGATAACTCTACGAAGTATCCGAGGATTTGGGGAACATCCGAGGGAGAAAAGTATTCCAGTTTAATAGAACGTACATTATAGGACTACGTGCTACTATTATAAATCCAAACTGGGGCTTCGACAAGTGTTTTTTTAGAGCGTTTTGGTGATTTAGAGAAATTGTCGGCTCTATTTGGGTAATTAGATACACACTTATACAGAAGAACACACCCTCCAAACATACCCTCCGTCTTATTAGAGAGTTTGGGGTCAGATATCAACCAAGCACTGCCACAGAAACCAAGATAGGGGCCTCCAGTATACAGAATGGTCGACGAAACACGTCACCCTAACAATATGCGCTGCGCGTGCGCACTAGCAACCACATATACCGAAGATAATGACGTCACAACGTGGCCGCTCAGGCAGGCTATGGAAACCATACATGACGTAACTAGGTCACGTGACTATGACGTCACATGAGATCCATAAATGAGATCCATAAGAATTGGCACGTCCAGTCCCTAACATTCTACTACTCATGTATACCTTATTATACTACTGTATATTATATGGAGTGGGTATACCACTTGCCGCATCTAGCTTAATGGAACCGAGATTTTAAGCCAGAAAATGTTGCACCGGCAAAGCTCAGATTCCTATGGGAATTTAACACTAGCTGCACCGGAAAGACTCCGGGTAGTTAGGGACATCTGAACCTCAACTGTCCCATATACTATTGCGGGTGAATAACCATAGCAAAATGGTGCAAGAAATATTATAGTGGGAGTATACAAGAACCAAGTCTAGGTATTTCAGGTATGAATGTATTCCATATAATTTGACATTTATAGGGAAAAGTGGCACGAGACTGTGACGCTGGTAACGACCATAACCGGTCACTACTATTCACTAAAAGTTTCAATCAAATATTATTGTTTTGGGGGAATAAGTGCCTGAAAAACATAGCCATGGCCTCCATATGGAACGAGCTCGTGAAGCCCGTTCAAATAAAGATTTATAAGCTTTGATTTACGGCCAAAAACAACGAGGTGTTCTAGTTATTCGTGTTTTTTTATTATTATTATTTGGGAGGGGTGCAATTTTTTTCTTTGTGTTGGATAAATGGTTCATCTTCGACTAACAGAAGGTAAAAAAAACATAATCGATATTTTTGCTACCTGATAAATTTATATTTTTCCTCAAGACAAATATTATGCCTTCTCATTGGTGCCAAAGTGATAGTTCAGATTTTCGATTTTGATGTATATAAGTGTATATATCATTGATGATTTTTCTCGTTCGAGCTAAATGTAAAGCCTAAAGATAGTTATACGACGGAGCCCGAAAACCCATTTGTCATTTAAATAGACCAGCAATAATTCAAGCGCTGCTAAATTAAGCGTGAAGCTTAATGTCCATTATTGCGAGTTTGACGAACGCCACGTGGGCTATCTGATAAAGATTAAAAGAGAGAGGGAGACCAAGTCATCATCTTTATAATTATGGCTAGTTAATATGTAATTGTGGTGAAAACAGGTACATCGCATATGTTCTGGACACACACCCATATTACGCAGCTAGCCTGTCACAAGAATGTCAAAAGATACCAAAATGTGAGTCTTTCAAAGGAATATTAAAGCGAATATTAAATTAAGATAGATCTAAGCGGCCAAGGTCAAGAGAAGCGACTAAACTGAGAATTAATGTTCTGGCTATCTAAATAAAAATCGGGGGATTTCTCGAAAAATTCATTCTAGTCTGAAGTTGTGTAAGGTTGTGAGTCATTGCGAGTATATGGGGGTGTCCCATGCTATAGGTTAGAGGAGGAGCCGCAGCGGTGCGAAAGTATAGGCACGTTGTGATGTAGAGGACACAGAACTCATATTTAGAATAGGAGCAGTCATGGGCCAAGTCGGTGGCTATATATGAGAATAGGATCAGAAACACGAAGTCCGAGCTCAGGGAGCTATTTATTGGTAAACGGCATTGCCTGTTTTAGAAGGCAAGCCATACGTAGGCAGAGTAGGCTTTGCCTGTATGAACATTATTTTGAGACAAACGTAAGGGATTAACCCCATTGGTGGCGATTGCTTGTGGGAAAAGCGTCAAATAAAGTGACAATAAGCTAGTGGCCGTGCGACGGCAGTGGTAGGGTGACATACCGTCACATGTTAGAACAGAGGCGTCCGTTAAAGTGACAATATGTTAGTGGCCGTGGGACGGCAGTTAAAGGGTGAAGTGAAGAGGCGACCAAGGAACAAATACAAGCGAAAAGGAGGAAGAACCAGCGACAATAGAGACTCAAAAACTGTGTGGGTAGGGGGTGATTGACGTTTTGATTATCCTATTCATTGGATTCCATGTAAGTCACAAATTACCACATTTATTTATTTGTATATGTATTAACATTGTTGTTTTCAGTGAACCCCTGTTGATTTATGCTTTTCGGAGAAAAGTTATTAACCCCTTCAGGATAAGAACCACCCCAACAAAAGTGAAGCGGTTGGGTTCGTTACGGCGAGACATCCGTTCACGCATGCACGGACTCAGGCGACACTCGTGGAGTTTTGGCTGCAGACGCGGCGTTAATCTGTTTCTTCCAGCAGCGACAAAGCCCGGTTTTCGACAATTGGATAGATCTCGTCGAGCCCGTTCAGAGCAAGTTCTAACATTTTCTATGATTTGGGTGAAAATGAAAGAAATATTTCAAATAAAGGCCTTTGTTATACTCGAATTTGGAACTTAGCCGCATCAAGCCCTGACGATGAAATTCACGTATATTTTCTCTTTCAAGTTTTTTATTATGTAATCAGAATCAGTGATTTCACCCAAATGAATAATATTTTTTTAACACTTTGCCTAACACGAAAGGCAGAAGACACTTACAAACAAAATTCTTAAATAACTATTTTTTTTTTATTTTTGTGTTAAAATCATAGTTTATGACCACTCATTGGAACGAGGTAAACGAGATCGTTCCAATGAGGGGTCATAAGCTATGCTTTTGAGACAAAAAATAAAATAAAAAAATAATAAAAAATAGAATAGTGACATTTATTTATTTATTTATTTATTTATTTATTTCACAGTCAGGGTCACCTCGTGTCAGACAGTTTTACGGGTGGAGGAAGCCGGAGTACTCTGAAAAACACAGCAGCAACTGTCAGACTCCCCAACGTAATAACTCCGTGAAATCAGGATTAGCATTGGTTGAAGACAAGTGCACCATCGATGTGCAGTACGCCTTAGAACACGGCGCCACAGTACATTCGCAAGTGATTTTTGTGAATAGCGCTGACCGGCTTTGACCTTACGTTGGGTAAAGGTTTATCTCATAGGATTCTTCTTGCGAAATTTACTATTTCTATGAACAAAGCAATTTAACCCTTTACCTAACACAAATAGAAGACAATTGCAAAAAAAATCTTAACAACTTAAAATTTTCATATTTTGTCTGAAAAAAAGCATTAGCTATGTTTTTGCGGCGACAATTGAAAAAAAAAATTATATATTTTTCCTAAAAACATAGCTTATGACCCTCACAATCGAACGAGATCGTTCCAATGAAGGGTCATAAGCTAAGTTTTGTTGCGAAAAGTGATAAAAATATAAAGCGATTTAATAGCGATTTATTTGAAGCGCGCTGCATAACAGTTCGGCCGTCATGGACTGGTAACTTTCGACGAGTGGGCAATATTTCCAAGAACGCACTAATTACAGGAATAATCATCAAAAATTTAATTAATGAAGCACCGGGTAAAACCCGGTGCTTCAATAATTAAAATTTTGCTGATGAGGATTTTTATTACCTGGTAAACGCATTTGTGGACATCACTGCCCACGCGTAAATTACGACCAGTCCACAGTGACTGTAATGTAGGTAAACAGTTATGTAGTTAATTTGCGCCGAACATGTGAATATTGAAGGCCTGAAAGTGATAAAAAGCTATCTTCTTAGTTCGCAAGTTCGACACATTCATCATGGCGAAACCTCAAATTTGAGCTCCGCTTAAAATAAGTTCAAATATATGACTACACTGAAACAATAACATAAAATCACCTGTTATAATATCGAAGGAACGACACGAGGGATCGCGAAGTGACTTTGCATGTGTATGGGTCTGAACTGTGAGTGGCGTTCTGGCCTGTCCCATCATGAGAAACTCTACAATTCAAGAAACGGTCTGTGTGATTTTAGGATATTGGTGGGCAACAGGCACCAATCCGGTGTCGGTAGTCCGCTAATTCCTAAAGTCGCCCAGATAGCACAAATTAGCACGGCAACACAGCCTGGGATAATTGTCGATTCGAGAGGTGAGTTCTTGGGTAATAAAGATGGCAAGTACATAGAATAACTAGCAATGAAATTTATAAACAAATCAGCCATGCAGGTTACAGTATGAACGTTGTCGAAACTGATTTGTTTACTATTTTCAAATTGCTGGCCAAAAGGTGAGGGGATTAAAGCCCTTTCTCCCGGACCGCGGCCTCTGCACCCACTCGGTTCCGCGGCCCTTGACCCAATGAGACAAAATTGTATTCAGTTGCTCAATTTTTGTCTTTGTCCGACAGCAAGGTTCAAAAAGGAGACCCTACACCAAATTCCAAACCGAGGAAGAAAAATGTCAGTTACTATTTGATCGCATCGGCCGCGACGCTCGCATTTAGTGTGGCGTGTTGTTGCCATCGGTGCATGCTGTTCACATCTAATCGTCCACTTCGCTGAATATTCAGTCACATTTGAAACGCTGCCAATAAATATATAATCAAGATTTGTTTGACTGGTTGACAGAGATTTTTTTATTATAACATTATTTTATCCGCTCCTATACAAAAACCGTCCGATTATATTTAAAGGCAGTTTATGTAATTTTCAACAGTGACGTCGTCGGGGGTGGAGGGGGGGGGGGGGGGCTATTGTGTCATCATGCCCCCACCTCCCCCAAAATCCCCGCGGCCCTCTTAAAATCTTTAATCTGCAGCCATGGGACGTCATTTAATGAAATTATAGATGACACCTGGAGCAAACTGGAGTTCTATTGAGCCTGCTGAGTCACCTCTAGTGGCACCATTTGGGGGTTATTTTTCAAACCTTTAGCAAAATATTCCCCGGTCATATCACTGCAAGAGGGACACCCTAAACACCTTCTTCCATCTCAAGATTTCGATCTACGGGATATGACTTCAGCATAAAAATGCTTGAGCCCCTAAAAGGGCTCTTCCCCATCCCCTTAACCCTTTAACCAACGCAGACGATATCAAAATTTATTATTTTAAATATCATTTTTTCAAATTTTTCAAAAATTTCAACAAAACCATATCATGTGACCCCCTCGTTGGAACGAGCTCGACGAGCTCGTTCCAACGAGGGGTCACATGATATGGTTTTGTTGAAATTTTGGAAAAATAATATTTTTTCAACTTCTGAATTTACATATTCCGCGGTCGGTTGCGGACGATTCGTTGGGTAAAGGGTTAATATAGATACTGGACTGCCAGCCTGGTGTACAACTCTTCACAGTCGATTTCTCATTTGACATTTCACTGACACTTACCATTAAAATCATCATATTTAGCTAGAATGGCAAAGATTATAATGAAGATTATTTGAAATGATAAAACAAATCCAGTAAAAACTCCTCTTCTGAGAGCCATTTTGGTTTAGCAGTCACAACACGTTTGACTTCAAAATCTGCAAAGAAAACAAGTAAACTGAAAAATACAGAAGGCGTGTTTTGGTGAAACAAGCGTTTGAAGTTTGAACCAATTATGCTCTTTTATTTTTATACGTCACTCTATTATAGGTGGGTCGTGCATGAAATATTGACAGAATTAAAATTGACATGCGACAAGGTTACATTAAACTAATTACTCTTTTCTGCGGTTGTTAGCCTTCGCTTGATCCGGTGCAAGTTCGGCGACATCATATACACAGATTTTGCAGTAAAACGTCGAAATGAGAAGTGAAAATATTGTGTTTTCATGATAAACCATTTGTGTGCATCGCTGAAACAGGCTGAGATGCGCAATCAGTTTTACTAAAAAGCACCACTTATCTTAACCCTTTACCCAACGTAACGGAAAAAAACCGGCCACCGCTATTCACAAAAAATAATATCCAATTTTCATTATTTTTTCATTTTTTATCACAAAAACATAGCTTATTATGACCCCTCATTGGAACTAGCTCGTTCCAATGAGGGGTCATAAGCTATGTTTTTGTGATAAAAAAATAGTTATTCAAGTATTTTATTTGTAAGTGTTGTCTCCTTTTCGTATAGGTAAAGGGTTAACGTATCAGCTGCCCAGACACTATCAACCAAGTAACTGTTCTGACTGAAAAAACCCAGCTGCCCCCCCCTCCCCCCCGGGGGGGGGGACCCTTAGCAAACAAGACTCTTTTACCCTTGTTTTCTGCAAAACTAAATACAGTTTCTACTGTTTTCAGTGGCGTATCTACAGGCAGGATGTGGAGGGGGGGGGTCCTTCCCCAAATTTTCCCCGCCCCCGCCAGAACATTGCAACTTTCGTAAAACATATAGAGTCCTAAAATGGTTTCCAATAGAGTACTACACACTCTCTAACTGTTCCAGATTCGTTCTTAGAACACTCTTAACTGGGACGCTCCGGCTGTTACCCCATCCTCCTACTTCACTTCAAGGGAAGTGGGAGGAGGGGTAACAACTGGAGGGTCCTAGATAAGAATAAGGAAGGCCTCCACCCACCCCTTCACAACGGTCCTCCAAATATCACCCCTCCCCCCCAAAAAAAGAAAAAAACAAATGGCCTGAGCACCCTCTATTTTTTAATCCTGGCTTCGCGCCATACTCATTTTAAGCTGCCTGAAGCCCGTCCAGCGGAGGCGTATTGGACATGGGATGGGGACGAGTCAAACTTTGCCCTAACTTTTATTTTCAATTACCCTTACCAACCTAGATTTGATCTTATGGCCCCTACGAATACTCTGCGCATGCCCTGGAAAGTGCTAACTCTTGTAAACAAATGCCCATAACTATGTAGGATTTGCTCTTAATATACACTGTCCTGCTGCCGAACTCCCTGGTCCAGAAGCCCCCCCCCCCCCCCCCCACACCCCCATACATCAATGATTTGTTGGAGTTTTTTTTTTAGAAAAAGTCACTTTTGGTGGCTGGTTTCATATAGAAATCTAGATTTCATGTTTTTATTGACATATTTTGCCGCCTCCAAGAGATGTTGCCAAATCGTCCACTGGGTTTCAATGTGGTCTCTGTGCCTTCTGGCACATAGAACACATTGGAACTCATGGGACGAAATATCAATGGTATATGCATTGCGCACACATCATATTTTCATTGAAGGTCTCAAAAAACAACAACTTCTTTAATTTTGTGGAAAAGATGGAGCGACGTTGCAAGTTCTCTGCATAGTGCATTGCTAACTCTATCAGGATTTTAGCTACACCGCCGAGGCAAGCATGGCTACATGGCATAATATGTAGAAGGAAGGAACCTGAAAAAATATACTCTTTTACTCTCGCCGAAAAACAGATCGATGGCACCCACTGAAAATAACATTGCAAGGAGAGGTGACATTGCGAGCCCTTTCTGTCCTCGCAGTGACGACTGCAGTGGTGTATTTACAGTACATCTTCAGAATAATTCAGAACACAGCGAGGGTGGAGTGTGGGGACATTGTGTGGGAATCAACAATCTGAGTTGGAGTTTTTCAAGTATTTCACGAATGCTACTAGTCGAGAGTGAAATGTATAAACACTCCAACAGGATTTTTGAGGAGGAACCATGGGGACAGTGCTTTATCCCCCCACCCCCCTCCATACACACACTTTTATCAAACAGTATCCCTGTCTTCACAAAAGAAAAGTACCTCAACAGGCAGCCGGGAATATCTCGAGCGTTCATTCCTGCATATCGAATACTGTACAAGAACTGGCACTCGCAATTCGTTAGCCTGCCACACTTTGTTTGCTATATTTTCCATGGTCCGGTGGTTTCTTCTTCAGGCGACCATGTATTTTCTTCTCCCCAAAACTCGCTCTTGTTTGAATGTTCAAGTATACAGTTGGAGGATATATTACTGGTTGGACTTACGCCACTTGTCAAAAGATGAAGCATAAAACCATATCCATCGGACAAATGTAACCCCCTGGAAATAACAATGTTTGTGCGCGCCGATCAAATTGAGGACTATATTATGCCGAAATTTGCACGCATGTGGTGCGCGTACGAATTTCGGTATAGTATAGTTCCCTATTTTGTGTTAACCCCCCACCCCCCACCCCACACACACTTTCAAAAACGTTCCCCCGCCGCTGCCCCGTTCTCTACCTTAGTTGTGTTTTGAATTTATACCACGATTGATCTTGAACCAAATGAATGAAGCTGATATTTTCAGACCGTCTACGGTCTATTCATTTTCTACCTTGTCACTGTTTTGTTTCGAAGCATTTCATTCACACGATAACACTGTTTAGTTTCGAAGCATTTCATTCACACGATAACGTCAGATATGTAACGGCCAGTCCGATGGGTTCTTACGTGACGTTATTACGCAGGCCGGATTCCACGCGTGGTGTTTTTAACACATTTCTTAATATTAGAATTTTATCAAACAATCATAAAGATTTTGGCCCGAAAACCACGAGAAACGGTACGTATCACATTATGTGTTTCGATTCTGTATCTATAGACCACTCATTCTGATTCCATGTCATATAGACGACTCGTTTCCGGGAACGCGGTGGGCTATCATAACAGGTGCACGAATACATTCTATTGCGTTTCAGTGATAGACTCATCTGATCGCTTACAAAACAAAACAAAATTCCCTAAAGTTAGCGACAGAACTATTAATAGCCAATGACACCCCCCCCCCCCCCCCCCATACACACACATATACACACACACACAATAAAAATACAAACTGCACAATTCAATATAAAAATACGCACACTCGTGAATTCAAGCTTGTCATCATAGGAAGTGACACTAAGCGTGAATAATTTGACAACACAACTTTGAAAATTGCGATGACAGCGTTACTCATTGTTAGAGTGCACAACAATATAGTTCCATAAAATATGTTTTTTTTTTAACTTTTTCTCATTATGTCCGAAAACTGTATTAATAATTTAAGATTTAATCTGTTTATGTGACAGAATTGTTAGATAAATGAATTATCATGATAATGTGCATGTCCTGTGATTTTCATCAGATTCTCGGTGGTGTCCAAAAATGGGATCACAACTTGCGGGCATAGCCGGCTCGCTGAGATCCCATTCTGGACACCACATCGAATCGGATACAAATCACAGGACATGCGCATTATCATGATAATATGTATGTATCGGGTAATGTTGAACACAGATGACAATATCCCCTATTTAGCCCAACACGAATAACTTCAATAACAGAAGATACTTGCAAACAAACTTTCAAAATTTACCCTATGCATCTTACGTTGTTTTTCAGTTTCAGGTGCTAGCACAGATTCCTTTTTAGTCACCACAACTCGACCCCAGCATATCTGATACGGAGCTCTTATATCTTTTTATTCTTCCAGACGAATTAAATGTGCCCCCTCACTGGATTGAGATCGATGAGCTTATTCTAATGAGGCGTCCCAAGGTAGGTTTTGAAAGAACAAAGTTAAATAAAACAAAACATGAATAGATTTCAGTACATTTCGAAGATGATTTACGAGTAAATAAACCTTTAACAAAGATATGGACTAAGAAGGTAAAAATATTATTTGAAAAGGCACTTGAAAAATACCCAGTTACATAAATGATGAGTGTGGTGTGTTATTTCAATAGCTCTTGAATGCGACACGTTTATGTGCATTTTGACAATCAAAACGCAGAGTTATCACTTGCAGACGTCAGGAGTTGATCAACTATTTATTTATTTATCTATTTGAGGATTGACGACACTTTCAGCTGCCAAGGTCATATCCTGTTGGATCCTGTTAGATGTTTTTAGTGGTGGCGGAAGCCGGAGTACCCGGGCAGAACCAGAGGGCTGCGGCGAGGAACTGCGGGACTCCCAAAGTACCAACTGCGCACAAGCAGTGCTAGTATTGGTTGAGGGCATATGTATACAATCGACGTGTGGTACGCTTTAGCACATTAAGCCCCCCCCCCCCCACACACACACACACTTGGGTAGTTAGGATTAAGTGTCTTGTTCAAGGACAAAACTCACATATGACGCGGGGCAGCATCGAACCTACGGCCTTTCGATCTGAAGACCAATGTTCCAACCAATGAGCCAGAGGTGGACTGGCCGTATGGTCCACGGGGAAAATTCCCGGTGGGCCCCTATTGGGTACTCCCTTTGGCCCCCAAAATTGATGCAGCTCAACACAAGGTGCGTGCAATTTCAGGAAAGTGGCCAAAAGGCGAAATGGATTTGAGTGCATGGACTGACGGTATATCGAATTGTTCTCTATGTGGACTGCCATTCATTGGCAGTCCACATAGAGAACATTCCGGTACATCAGCAGTCTAGAATGCCATTGGTCGCTCAGAAAAAAAGGAAACAGCGTTTCTTCAATTTGAAACGATTGGGCCGAACCATATGGTCTTCTCGATGCCACCCTCCTCATCCCAACCCCCACCGAAGAACCATTTTTACCGAATGGTCGATGAAGATGATACAAAAATGCCATCAAAATGTCCTCTATTTGGATTGCCATTGATCGCTCCGATGCAAGGAATTAAGCCGAGTTCGTTCAGTTCGAAAAATTTAAAGTTTCTCCGGGTCAGCGTACCCCTTCCTTGGCCCAGTCCGCCCCTGCAATGAGCCACCGGGATTACATTTGAACAATAAGTTTTTACAGTTTTCCGTTCAGGGGCTCGGAAGCAGGATCATGCCAAGTAGAATTCCTGCGATATAAAATTACATTCAAGCAGTTGTATATCTTCACAGATCTCACATTTATCGAGATTCATGTGTTTAAAAGCTGGGACCATAGATAGGGCCCTGCGAAACATCGAGATTCGATTCGATTCCGAATCTTAAGTTGATATTCGGTTCGATTCGAAATGAGCTACCCGATTCGTTTCCTTTCGAATCTTTTTTTTTTACAGGAGGAAAGCTTGGTATCAGTCAGCTTCATCATCTCGCAAAACGTATTGTCCGGATGGAAATCGTATATAAATAATGTTGAAATAAAAGACTGAGTGTAACTTCAGCTACATTAACATAAATAACATCTGCCACTCGTGACACCATCCATACTAATTCCAACATCACTAGTTCCCTACCACTATTAAATGCAAATTTAAAGTTTTCAAGCAATGTCGACGATGGACTATAGTCTTTACAGGATAATATTCCGACTACATCGTCAAGGAATGCCTTCGACGAGGACCATGTCTCAGCAGCTCGATCAAGAGCGACACTGTCGCCCTTCCTCTTCTTCCAGAAGTCTTTCACAGCCCTATTTTCCCAACACCAGTCAGCCCTCTCACGCCATATGTGACCCGGTGACCTTATCCCGGAAGCCCTTGTACCCGCGCGACTTCAGGCCTTTCTGTTCTGATGGCCCTCATATACACATATGGAGTCCTTTGATGGCGGCAACCCTATCTCGGATGCCCATGCTTTCGCTCTCCCACCATCCATTCTAAATGGGAATGGGTGGCCTAACCTCTCGTATTTGATCCTGGGATCTTCCCCAAAGGCCCAATTAAGAGCCACATAGTCGCCTCTACCCGTCTTCCAGAACCTCTCTCTGGCCCTAATCTTCCCCACTCTACCCAACTTCCTCACCCAATCAGTGACCCGACGATCTTATCGATACGATAGTATCCCCTTCTTGCGCTAGTGGCTCACCAAACCTCCTCCAGCGTTCTGATCAAGAGCAACAGAGTTAACCATTTTATTCTAGAAGCTCTTGCTTCCCCAAGTTCGAAGAGTCGCTCAATAGGTCGGCCACTGATGATCAGTGGGGGTCAATGGTAATCACTAATCGTTAAGTACTTGGTGATCGGTGATCAGTTAGCCATGATCGCAGGACACCCAGTGATCGCTTAGTGATATTATAACCCAGATGGGTTAAAGAGTCGTTCGAAGAGTCATTCTCCTTGCTCAGGACGTTTGAGAAGGATCCTGGGATAAAATATAGTGTTACGGGCATCGCAAAACATCATATGAGAATAAATGCCTTTCAAAAAGGCCTCAATGAGGTCTTCACTCACAGCCCTGGCTATTGCTCATCACTGATCCGTGATGGTGGGACACCCTGTGATCGCTTAGTTATCATTAAAAGTTGTACAGCAATCCCTAGGGGAGAGAATCCTCGAATGACTCTCACAGATGAGTAAACGGGGAGCTGCTCGAGAAGGGGCTCTTCGAACTACTTGATGAAATCGAAGAGTGACCCCAGCGAGTGAATCCCTGAACGACTATTCGATTCACCTGAGTTAAAATGCTCACCAAGTAATCACTGGGCGTCCCGCAATTACGAATCACTGATCACCAACCATTGGGTAGAGTGGAGGAATATTAGGGCTGGTGAGGGATTCTGGAAGAAGGGTAATTGCTACTGAGTATAGGAGGCTACCCAGGAGAGGCCTCAATGAGGTATCAACGCGCAGCCCTCGTGGCTATGAGGCCTCAACTCATAGCCGCAATGTCCACAGCTGGGGGAATTGATCAGTAGTGATCTCCTCAGTCAATTATCGGGCCATCATTAGTGATCAATTTTCCTATATGATGACAAAAGGCTATACACTGAGACCTCATCTCATAGTCCATAGCCCTCAAAGCCATGTGGACTGTGCGGTGAGGCCTCACTACGTCACACACTATATCGTTATATCAGACCACATGACAATCAACCAATCAAATCCGTCCAGTTAATCTTTTTAAACGAATTACTAATTTGTTTAAACAGATTAAGTAATCTGTTTAAACGGATTAAATAATCTGTTTAAACGCATTGCTAATCTGTTTAAACGGTTTACTGGTCTGTTTAAGCGCATTACTAATCTGTTTAAACGGATTAAGTAATCTGGTTAAACGGATTACTATTCTGTTAAAACGGATTACTAATCTGTTTAAACGGATTAAGTAATCTGTTTAAATGGATTAAGTAATCTGTTTAATCGGATTAAGTAATCTGTTTAAACAAATTAAGTAATCTGTTTAAACGGATTACTAATCTGTTTAAACAGATTACTAATCTGTTTAAAAAGATTCCTGTCACAACAACACACGGCGCTTCTAAGTTGCAGTAAACTTGGGTAAAAATCAGTTGATAATGAATGTCGAATAAGGAAGTGGGAATAAGTAACGGTTGTCGCGTCCCCCTTTCTATTCTTCTCAAATTTGAACGACTCTGTGTAATCCCGATTACCCGGTGTCAAATAAAAGAGAACACTATAAGATGATACCGGTAGAGGCATTGATGTATCACCTGACCGTTGAGGGTAGGCTGTCACGATTAATTGATTAATCGATTGTCGATCGGTCATGCAGAAATCGATTAGTATTTTTCGTTGTCGAAGAATCGGTAAATTTTAACCCTTTTTAGACGTTTAATAATTTAAAAAAATTGATGAAAAAATATTGTTTCTGAAGGTAAAGGGCCAAGAACGTCAACGTTAAACATCAAGAAGCCGTTAGAAGCATTTGTCTTTTATGTACATTCAAAGCTTTAATGTTCTGAACTTTTGAACCGTCAGTGCAATAATCAAGACCGGTCGCCAGTTACGAACTTGCGAGGTTCGCAACTGACGATCGGTCTTGATTATTACACTGACGGTTCAAAAGTTCAGAACATCAAAGCTTTGGATGTGCCTAAAAGAGGATCGTCTTCGTTGTTTACTTGAGGTAGGTCAACTGACTTGAACTTCATTTTTAACGACTTCAAAGAGAGTGAGAGGGGGAAGGGAGTCATCTAGGTACGATTAATCGATTATTATCTATTATCTGCGACAATTAATCGATTCCTAAATTAAAAAATCGTGACAGCCCTATAGTAGAGAGTTTTTGGATTATCCGTGTACCCTCGGTGGGTTTTATTGGAATCAAAACTGCAAGTTATATTTAAAATAATATACAAAGGGTTTTTTTATCTAATAATGATCAATTATTGTTAAAAGAATGCACACTTTTGTTGCTCGTGGCAGTTATTCATTCGAACAGCAGCCGGCAATGCAGGAACTGATGGGAGAGAAGAGTGATCGCTCTCACTCGCCACCACTCTCCTAAACATTTCAATAGGGGAGCAATTAATCACTCGCCTTCACGATGTGTGTAGAAATTATGTCTGAGCATCAGGTCATATATTGCATTTCAGTCACCCGTTACCTGGCCCAACTAGGAGACGATACTTGCAACTCATTATCTCGCATAACTAAAATCATTCATTTTTTTGCTTAAAACATATCTTATGACACCTCACTGGAACGAGCTCAATGAGCTCGTACCAATGAGGGCTCATAAACTATGTTTAGAGCAAAAACTTTGTATGGTCATTTTCGTGTATAGTGCTGACCAGTTTGGGCTGCCATTTTACGTAATATTACTCTGCTGAATTTTTCACTCTCGCAAAATCAAAATAAGGAGAGTGATTATTCACTCGCGTGCACCCTTTCCGGCAGTCACTGGCAATGTTAAAATTAGAAACCTCGTGTACTCGGAAACTATGTCACGGTGATTTGTTTATTTCCGGTAACTTTAGGGCAACTTGGTTTATATCTTCTCAATGCCGTGTCTTCGGAAATTTTGTCTGCAATGAATTTTTGTAATTACAGCTTGAAGTAATTTTGGGTTGCTTCTGATGTCTTACCCGACCTATTGTTGAGTTCGAAAATGAGCAGTATGCGAATAAAAAAAAAACGTTTTTTCCAATTTCAAAATTCATAAAAATGCTCTTTAAAATTAATTTTGGCCTACTACTTTTGTTTCATTATCAACAATGTTTTGTCAAAAGACGAAGTAAGTGTGTTTCAGTTCGTTTTTCGGCATCACTCAGCCCCGAGAACTTCTGTTGTTTTTGTTTATTAACAGTAACAAAATGAAACTTCGCCTTATTTTCCACTGATGTCATAAGTGTTTTCTCCAAAATTACATACTTCTTAATTGAACATTTCTTGCCAGTCTAATAATTTCATGGGAGATAACTATATTGAAAGTTGATATTCATGACGAGATAAGTCAGGAATGGTTTGAAGTCGAGAAACGTACACATTTTTTTATCAATGTAGTTGTGCGATAATACCCATCCCCCCCCCCCCCCACACACACACCTGCCCCTCCCAATATAGCTTTGTGCGTTGTATTCACATCATGACACGAAGGCACAAGGCTCTTCTCCCCCCCCCCCTTCTGTTCGCGCCAGTTCTTAGTGCTAACTACTCCACTGATCTCCACCCCTCCCCCCCCCCCCCCCCCCCCAGTAATTACCGCTATTACTTCTAATTCCTCACAAAAAGGATTTGTTTAATACTGATGTGACGGCAAAAATATTGGTGGAGATTTTGTCGCTCATACCGATCGAGTCACCGATTTTTTTTCAAACAGACCTTCAGTTGAAAGGCTAATAATCTTATTGCGGACTCCCGGTGTTAGAAATCAAGCTTTCGTTTGCCATTTTTCATCAAAAGTGGTCTCTTTAACTCTTTACCCAACGTAACGACCAAAACCGGCCAGCGCTAGTTTAAAAATCTCCAATTAATTTTCATTATTTTTTTTCATTTTTTGTCTCAAAAACATAGGTTATAGCCCCCCGTTGGAACGAGGTCGACGATCTCGTTCCAACGAGGGGTCATAACCTATGTTGTTGAGACAAAAAATGAAAAAAATTAGTTATTCAAGAATTTATTTTGCGAGTGTCGTCTACTTTTCATGTTAGGTAAAGGGTTAATAAAAAGACGAATAATCGAAATACGTTTCCTCTGTGCGAGAAATCAAGTTTTTTTTATGTGCTCGCTAACTGCACATGACACTGGTGACAGGTGAATGAAACCACCCGGTTGCTCAACTGACAGGATTAATCAACTTTCTTCACGCACACTTAACATAAATTGTTGATAATATATTCCCCATTGTACCCAAACAGAAGTCTTAGTGCACCAAATTCGACTTTGTGGAAAAGTATTCTTAACTCTTTACCAGGGGGCGCGGTTGCGTTGCGGTAACCTTTTCTCGTCAGATCACCGAAGTTAAGTACCGTCAAGCCCGATTAGTCCTTTGGATGGGTGGTCGCCTGAGCGATCGATTCGGACTCCCACGCTGTGTCTTTGGGCAAGGCTCTTAACCCCGATTGTCCACATGAGGGCACGATGACGCCGTGTACTTAGGCATACTGCACGTCGATGGTGCGCATGTCTTCAACCAATCTAACCCTGCTTGTGCTGCAGTGCGGAGTTGCTGGCAGCTGCTCGTCGTGGATCGGTGGTTCTCTCCGGCGTTCTCCGGGTACCCCGGCTTCCTCCACCCGTAAAACTGTCACCTTCACGATATGACATTGGCTGTTAAAGAGTCGTTTAACCTTAATAAATAAATAAATAAATGACTCTTTACCAAACACGACATTCAGACCACCGTTTCGCAGGGCGTAGCTGTGGCGGGGTATTTATTTATTTATTGGTGTTTAAGGTCACCTATTTCTGTACAATGGCTAATAGTGACCGCAACGTGGATTTAAAGTCAAGTCCAGCTAATCGTTTATACCAATGTTGCCCATTTAAGGCAATTGTTACCAGGTCCTATTTTACCAGTAAAACAGAGCCTGTTTACCACACTACTTCATTTTCTGGCATTCCTAGGGGCACAGGAGAAGAGGTGTGACACCCCCAGTATTCGTCCTAGTCGGGACATTTTAGTCTTGGTTGGATTCCTAGATAAAAAATTCGGGCTTGCTAGAAATCATGTACTTTTTAACCCCTTGAACCATGATGGTATCTGCATGTTAGTTTAGTGGCAGCAATTGGAAGAGTCCATATTCACTTTTTTGAGGGTAGACCAATTAATATTTTCAACGTGCAGCCTTCGGGCTGCACGTTAAAAATATAGATTAGTCTACTCCACACATTCACTTAGCAGCCATCTTACTTAATGAAATTATGTAGTTTCATGTTCCTGGACAGGAAAATCCACGACAAAGGCTCAAACGAGACTAGATTTGATTTGATACTCAGATCGCCTTTCTTATTAAGGGGCTGTATAAGTAATGAAATTTTGTTTATTTTGAAAATTCTCACCCCTGATATTCCTTCATTTCAAATTAAATATACACAAAATGAACATCAAAATGAAGATTGAGATGTATAGAACACGAAACAGGTGTGTAATCAACTCATAGAGTCGACCGCACTACTGGTTTCTGGAAGTCTGCTATCGTATTCGTACCAGGACTGATAATTTAATAATATTTCATGAGAACAACTTGTGGCCAAATGTGCTTTACATATCCAAGAACAAAGCTAGGGTATTAAAATTCTTCAAAACACAGCGACAGAGCTGCATAGGGGTAAATTCCAAAATCTTTGCTTTTGTTTACAAGTGAATTTACTTTCGATTTCCGGTTCGACGTCTCCGACGGAAAAAGCATTTAATTACAACGCCGTCTAAAATCAAATAATGAGAAAAGATCGCCTTAATACAGTATTCTGTTATTAGCCCATTGCCGATTAGCCATCTTTGACGTTAATGATATGCAAGGTCAGAGGTAGCTTCGGGTAAACACTTCGATCAGACGGTCTGTCAAGACTGTCATACATGCGATAGAAACAACCAAAATGTTTCGCTTGAAAAGAGAAAATGTGCATTTTCTTTTTAATACTAATAAATATAGAAAAAATAACACACTTTCAACTCTTCATTTAATGGACAGGGCAAAATAAGATTGATTTTTTTGATGAAATGAATACCGCAATGAACCCCTTCCCACCAGAGAAGGTAGACTCGGCATCATGGTTTTGTTTTGTTGACGAGTGACAAAACTGCAGATATATCACTGAAATGACACAAAAATGTCTGCGTGAGTGAAAATGCAGACCCTGGGTATCCAAACAACTAACCCATACAAATATTTTCAAGCATAACACACACACTCTAAAATCAGTTGGGTTAAAAATTAACCCAAAACGACTGGGTTGAGTGAATATGAACCCAATTGGGTTCATATTCACTCAACCCACTCGATTTGGGTTAATTTTTAACCTAACTGATTTTAGAGTGCAGATGTTCCAGCTGGAAGAGATTGGGGTGGAGGGGGGCGTGGTCCCTAAAAAGTGAATGAAAATCGTCTGCTCGTAGCTGTGTTGCGTGTCTGCTAATAATATTTTGTTCATATACATTACAAGTCAAAATGTGTTGAAGGATAACCATTACCGGTATAAACTTTTGATGTAATGTTTCCTGTACTGATAACACAAGAATCGGACATAAAAATAAAGAAATTCTTCTTTTGACTATTTTCTCCTTCAACTCAAACTTACATGTCGCACGGTGGAAGCTGTCTTATTACAAAAACACCCACGAAGTGGAAGGTCCACGCAGGGTCGGGAAAAGGAAATTCGGATCCAGGATTAATTCTGTGACGCCGCCCCCCCCCCCCCCCCCCTTTAAAAAATGTCGGGATATGTACAGATGATAAAGGCATCAGCAGCGAGTGCCGGAGGCGCGATCGATCACAGAGTGGTTGGAGGGGGGGGGGGGGGGGGGGCGTTTCTGCCCCAACAAAATTTTTAAATCACTTATTAAATGGGCTCTTCTGGTGACTTTTGGGATAAAATGACGTTTTTTAGCAGCATGTTTCAAATTTCCAAATTGATCAATGAGTATCCTATGACCTACCGCCCATAACTATATTGACGGCACAATTCTTGAAGTGATACCTTGGTTACGTCAAGTTGATTTAATAAAGTTATTACTTCAAGAATCATGCAGTCCAGAATTACAGCCGTTAGTCAAGTGCATAGCTTCATTCACGATACAGCTCCCTTCTTAACTGTTGGTACAGAAGTCAGAACATTGGGGAGGGGGACTAGGTCAAACATGGCCTGAAAGCCTGTATTTTATTATTTTTTTGTTTTGGAACGCCCTTTGAAAGGACGAACCAAACCAAAAAAATTAAAATGCAGTCTTTCGGGTCATGTTTGGACTAAAGAGTGGGCAGGCGAAACCAGGATCCTGACCCCCGGGCCAACCGCCCCCCCCCCCCCTCAAGTTCCAGGCTCTGGGGGTTACTACCCTGGAGGCCCACCCTTTCCCCGACCCCGGATACATGACCAAAATGTGCACACATGGATATTGTATTACAGAACACACAGAGTGATTTTGTACTTCTCCTCTCAGTTAGTGGATATACATATATTTCCAACATATTCTTGCCAGTTTGTAGACAGTTTGGGACTCAAGCTAATCTGCGATTTATGGACCACCAGATAACTAACTTATCAGTTCTCCTTAAACTGCAGATTTGCTTTGTGAGTTACAAGTATTTACTGGCTGTCAGGTATAATCAGTGGTTGATGCCCATGTGCATTGGTTTGTACAAGCAAAAAAATCCAGCCAGCGGACCTCCGAGTGGACTTCAGAAATCACTTGACTTACAAAATACGAGTCGAAATACTTTGTAGAATAACCACTATAAACTACTAGTATGCATCTCCAACCCAACCAACAACACAAGAACCTGGCATCATTTTCAGGAAAGCTCTGATAGAAAGTTTTCCCGAAAATGATTTCGGGTTCTTGTGTTATTGGTGTAATGGCAATGGGTTACTTCGTTTATTGCGGTTATGCTACAACTTATTTTGATTCATACAGTATTTGTAGACTTCAACATATGCTTCTACCTTGTATCATGCATTTATACTCATAAGAAGTCTTTTTTCCTACACATTTCATACTTGGCTATTAAATAGACAATTGTTTATTTACAGATTAGTTCTATTAAAAATTATTAGACCGTAGCCATAGCCACATTTTAATGTTTCGGGATTATAAAACAAATTTAAAATAAGAAATGTTGACTTGCTGAAATAATCTACAATTGCAGTACTCTGATCACAAAAAAGCAGTATAATATATTTTGTACTTTTCTTTTTAAACCTTTACCCACAGATAACATTAAAACTGGAAATTTAAATTTAAATTTTTGAAATTTACACAAAAAGCTTCAAGCAAATCGAATCATGTGATCCTCGGGGGGACAATCTTATTCCGATGATAGATCACATTATGTGGCTTGTACAAAACATTTTAAGAAACATTTTTACCTGCTAATTCATGAATTATATTCCTTCGTGGACATTATAAATTACTTTTTTAATTTCTATGCATTGGAAAATATAATGCAATAGGAATTCCAATGCAATTAACCCTTTTAAATGCAGTGTGTAAAACCAAAACATGTTAAAAGAGGTTACGGAATACACGTACATGTACATATATTTTTATGTCCGATTCTTGTTGTTAGTATAGAAAACATTACATCTATAGTTTATACCGATAGTGCTTATTCTTCAACTCATTTTGACTTGTACTGTTTATGGACAAAATATAATTAGTAGACACACGACACTGCTACTAGCAGACGATTTTCATTCACTTTTTTAGGGACCACGCCCCCTCCACCCAACCTCTTCCAGCTGGAACATCTGTGTGCTATGCTTGAAAATATTTGTATGGGTTGGTTGTTTGGATACCCAGGGTTTGCATTTTCACTCTCGCGGACATTTTTGTGTCATTTCAGTGATATATCTGCAGTTTTGTTACTCGTCAACAAAACAAAACCATGATGCCGAGTCATGGGAAGGGGTTCATTGCGGTATTCATTTCACTAAAAATCAATATTATTTTGCCCCGTCCATTAAATGAAGTGTTGAAAGTGTGTTATTTTTCTATCTTTATTAGTATTAAGTCGAAAATGCACATTTTCCCTTTTCATGCGAAACATTTTGGTTGTTTCTATCGCGTGCATGACAGTCTTAACAGATAGTCTGATCGAAGTGTTTACCCGAAGCTACCTCTGACCTTGCATATCATTAACGTCAAAGATGGCTCATCGGCAATGGGCTTATTAGCTAGAGAATGCACAGCAGCCATATTCAATGCAAGGTATCATGATACCTGTTGAAATTTCTTAGAATTACGATTTTGTTTTTCAATGGAATCGTGTGATTTGCGCATGTCTGCAGAGCGTGGAAGCCATCTTCAATAAAAAATGCAGACAGTGTTGTCCTTTTCCAGTTCTATCGATGCATTCGAAAGTGTTTTAAATGCCTAGCTTTGTTATTGCATATCCTAAGCACATTCGGCTACGAGTTGTTCTTGCGAAATATTATTTTATTATCACTTCTGGTACGAATACGATAGCAGACTTCCAGGAACCAGTGGTGCCTGCTATCAAATCTTTGAGTTGAATTATATGTGTTTCGTGTTCTATCCATCCGAACCTTCATTTTGATGTATACTTTGTGTATATTTAATTTGAATTTAAGGAATATCAGAGGGGAGAATTTCAAAATAAACAAAATTCCATTACTTATATAGCCCCTTAAAGGCCATTGGATATCCTATGGGCAAATGCCTATTTTGGGTCACAATTTTATTTTGTGATGGTGTGGATTTTGTATATAACGCTCATTAATGGCCTAGTATGCTCCCCACGCCCCCTCAAAAAAACAACTACTGATGATTGAACCTGTGTACAGCCAGGTGCATTTAAGTTGGAAGAAGAGGTCACTCAATAATGTTTAATGACTAACCCAGACCTGTTTGGGAGTCGACATCTTGCACTTGACAAATGGGACGCTTTTTGTGTAAATTTGCTTTGAGAAATCCTTTTAAAAAATGAATGAGATATTCATGTGTTTCCTTTGTCAAAATATTCATTTTGTGCTGTAAAATTCTCCCTTGGACAAAAAAGAATTTCTACAACATTGTTTTATCATTACCGAAATTTGTCGTCAAACATTTTGACCCATTTTTGAACAAGCAACTGTGTCATTTAGCCAAACGTATTTGAATGATGTACTAATATTTTGATTGTGTTATTTTCTCCATGGAAGCCCACACTGAGAGCTTTCGGAAAGTGTGCACGTTATGAGCATTCTGACTATGGGAGGTAATTTAAGTGCGAAACGTCCTCGGTCGTGTTGATGAGACGTTGCACACTTTTGAAAAAATGTTCAGGTGAATAACTGCAACGAGATCGGGGATGTGACAACCGTTACTTATTCCTAGACCCTTATTCGACATTCGTTATCAACCGATAAAATCGGTTTATAATGAATATCGAATAAGGAACTGAGAATAAGTAACGATTTTCACGTTCGTAACAAGATCTTGGACTTTTGTCACACGCTGTTGGCTATACAAATGGCCGGGCCGGCTGAGATATATTTATTTATTTATTGGTGTTTAAGGTCACATATTTCTGCACAATGGCTAATCATGACCACGACAGTTTTACGGGTGGAGGAAGCCGGAGTACCCGGAGAGAACCACCGAGCAACGGCGAGCAACTATCAGCTCCCCAACATACTAACTCCATACAAGCAGGGTTAGCATTGGTTGAAGACAGGTGCACCATCGACGTGCAGTACGCCTTAGTACACAGCGTCACCGTGCCCCCACATGGGCAATGGGGGTGAAGTGCCGGCTGAGATACCCGACTCGGGTAGTTTGATGTTCAGCTTGACTAACTTGGAGTAAGTTACTTGTTCATTAAATAAGAATTTGCATTGCGACCACCACATGCATATTTGATAACTCCACATATAAATTTCCAAGACTTCATGATTTTTTAACTATATAATCTCCAATAAGGCCTCAAAATGATAAAAACAAATCTGTTTCTCAGGCCTCCCGCATTGTCCATTTCGCTGCCGCATCTCTCTTTCTTTTACTAATGCAACCTTAAAAAAATAATAATTAAATGGTTTACGTCTGATATTTTACCCAAGTTAAGAAAAATTGATAAATTTGTCCTTTGAGTGCAACAAGACTTTTCAATGTTTTAGCATTGCAAAGCCTTCTTGCACTCAGGGGACGAAATATAGCATCGCCCATGATATTCTGTAGATTATGCGGCCTAAAATATAAAACAAACCAAGAACATGATCTTTTGATGGCAAAGAAATGATAACAAAATTAAAAAATAAAACAAAAACCCTGCAATTTTACTCAAAAAATGGCCTGAGAAACATTTGATGTATTTTATGGGGCCTATATCAATTGTCTTCTCATCAAGGCATTCCTTCGATGCCTTAGAGTATGAATGTGTTATCAGCTGGGATTTGAGCCAGCACAGTCCGGCATAAAATCGCTTGGACTGAACAATTATCCTCTTTTGGCGGATACAAATTTAAACATTTTCTTTTTAAAGTCAACATGTGAATCTTTTTTTAATGAAAAGTAAAATTTACCTCCCTTTAATTACATGTTTTTCAATACTTTCCATTGGTTGTTCTCTCTTTTGAATATAGACATGATTTTAAATATAGCCATTAATAGATCTTTCACTCGAAATGATTGAGGGTTATTACACAATTGTCGATTGGGGCGTCAAAGGTGATGTATAACTAAATAAACAATATTAAAACCATTTGATCCTTTCATTACCTTGAGTGTTTCACTCTCTAGCAACAAGCACTCGATAATTTCCTGTATGTAGATAAAATTCGATGGGCGCGCCATGCCTGAGACAATAATTTTCAAATGCAGGGGCGGGGGGTGGGGGGACTTCAGACCCTCCACTTTTTTGCCGGGCCATGTTTTTTTTGTATGCATATATTTTAACACAACCAATGACTTGTGAAACAAGGGGCGGATCCAGAGCCTCTCCCATATTTTCGCCAGCTATGTTTCTCTCGTACTGGTTCAGTTTCGATGGATTTCGGATAATTTTTGTAGTAAGTGGCATCAAATGCTAAAATGTATACAGTCTGTTGAAAAATCGGTTAACTGAAATAGATCGTAATCTTACAGACATACAAGTACCAAATCCATTCCCAAACCCAGACCAAAGCTGATAAATAGACCTCACCTGTATGCTTTACCGACATTTTTTAACGGCTCTCAAAGGGTGAAATCTAGGACAACAAATGGGACCCTCAACGAATTCCAAACCTCCACTGCAAATGTGATCAGACTAAAGTGCTGAAACGGTTGACCTATTTTCGTAACTTGATAATCGCGGGCTGCAGCCATACGGTGGCTGATTTAGGCCACCCTCAATACTTTTTTTTATCTCGAGATCTCGAGATAATATCTCGAGATCTCGAGAAACTATGTCGAGATCTCGAGAAACTATCTCAAGATCTCGAGATAATATCTCAAGATCTCGAGATATTATCTCAAGATCTCGAGAAACTATCTCAAGATCTCGAGATAATATCTCGAGATCTCGAGATAATATCTCGAGATCTCGAGATAATATCTCGAGATAATATCTCGAGATCTCGAGATAATATCTCGAGATCTTGAGATAGTTTCTCGAGATCTTGAGATATTATCTCGAGATCTCGAGATAAAAAAAGTATTGAGAGTGGCCTAAATCAGCCACCGTACAGCCAGACAAGAAATCTGTTTCCACGCTTATTCCAAAATTGATGGGAAGTGACAACCGTTACTTATTCCCGGTCCCTTATTCGGCACTCGTTATCAATCGATAAAATCTCAAGATGGGGGGAGTTTGAGAAGAGGTGTCCACCTCCCATCGGAGGGTTCCTCCTCCCAAACTCCCCCACTGAATTTTGAAAGGTTCCAGAACGAATTTGAGGTGTGTTTTAGCTGTACTTCGAGAATAAATCATTTATAAAAATTGACTGACGAACTTGGGAAGGGCACTGTCTGCTCCCTCTCGACCTCGTGGTCTGAAGGCAGGGTGGGCAGCTCCCCCCCCCCTCCTCTGCACCCGAGCTTCCGGCGTCCCTGTATGAATGTGGTTCTTGTTTTCTGGATATTCTAGATTTATAAAATATTTCCCTGTTTCCGTGTCTTTCAACCTTGCGTTCGCTAAATGAAGATGGATTTTGAATTTGCAGTTACGAACAGTTGAAAGATCGAATTAAGGGGCTACATAAGTAATGGAATTTTGTTTATTTTGAAATTCTCACCTCTCATATTCCTTAAATTCAGATTAAATATACACAAATTATACATCAAAATGAAGGTTGGGATGTATAGAACACGAAACACATATGAAATCAACTCATAGAGTTGACAGCAGGCACCACTGGTTCCTGGACGTCTGTTACCGTATTCGTACCAGAACTGATAATAAAATAATATTTCGCAAGAACAACTCGTGGCCGAATGTGCTTCGGATATTCAATAACAAAGCTAGGCATTCAAAACACTTTCTAGTGCAGCGATAGGACTGCATTTTGGAAAAGGACAACACTGTCTGCATTTTTTATTGAAGATGGTTTCCATGCTCGACAGACATGAGCAAATCACTCGATACCACAAATTTCCATCGAAAAACAAAATCGTAATTCTAAGAAATTTCAACAGGTATCATGACACCTTGCATTGAATATGGCAACTGTGCAGTCTCTATCTAATAACAGTATACTGTATGAAGGCGATCTTTTTCATTATTTGATTTTAGACGGCGTTGTTTTTACATGCTTTTTCCGGCCGATGATCATGACGTCGACCGGAAATCGAAAGTTTACTTGTACGTAAACAAAAGCAAAGGCTTTGGAATTTTTCCCCATGCAGCTCTGTGGCCGTATTTTGAAGAATTTGGATCCCCTAGCTTTGTTCTTGGATATGTAAAGCACATTTGGCCACAAGTTGTTTTCGTGAAATATTATTAAATTATCAGTTCTGGTGCGAATACGGCAGCAGACTTCCAGGAACCAGTGGTGCCTACAGTCGACTCTTTGAGTTGATTACACATATGTTTCGTGTTCTATACATCCCAACCTTCATTTTGATGTACATTTTGTGTATATGTAATTTGAATTGAAGGAATATCAGAGGTGAGAATTTTCAAAATAAATAAAATTTTCATTACTTATATAGGCCCCTAAACTTTTTGAAACTTTGTTTAATGTCTTATTATATGAAGGGTTTGAATCAGGTGTCCACGGAAATTTATATTCACTGTCAACGTAGATGCGACGAAACTTAACGCAGTCTGCAGTGGAACAGAATTTGAACGTCGAATTTACAAACTTTTCTGTTGAACAGAATGGCAAACTCCGAGCAGTGTTGCCTCGCTTCTCTCGATACGTCGGATGTTTAGCGAGCGTTGCAAGGGGAGACAACATTCCTTGTAGTTTCACTGGCAAAGTAAAAAATGCAAAAACTCGTTACTGAGACAAAACAACGAGTGAGCACGATGGTACTACGATGCACATAAATCAACGTTTTTCAAGTGTTTCACGCGCGCCATAGACAGGGGCGCCGGAACGGCCCAAACATTGGCCCGACCATAACACCCGGATCCCTGTTTTTTTCCGAATTGTTGCCATCGATTATGTGGGGGAGAGAGACAAAATGACAGCGCATGCAGTTCGTCTTTCGAGGAACATAATATGACAAAATTCCCTTCCAAATTGCCAAAAGCAATTTGGCAGGGTATTTTGTCATATTATGTTCTGTGAAAGATGAACTTTAATTTGGGCGGAGGGGGGCACAAATGTGGGGGCCCTGGGCGTCCGCCCAGTCTGCCAATTCGTAAATCCGGCCCTGCCCCCAGAAAATGTTTGAAAAATGACCTCTCTCAGACCAATTTTGGGGCTACTTCTTTAGTATTCCAACCGCTTCCGAAGCAGTTGGAATACTACAGAAGTAGCCCCCAAAATCTCCTCATCTTACGTTAACTCGTCATTAATAGCCACCATTGTGTGCCCAATATTAAAGAAACAAGACGATCAATGCGCGCACTATTTTCGGATATCCGCAGAACAAAATAAAAAAAATCATAGCCTAGTTATTTGATATGAATGACGTTCAGCTGAAGGTCGATCACAAAAATGTCATGATCGGCAAATTTTTTGCCCCGACATTGGTCGGGTGGTCGGGGCAGCTCCGGCGCCCCTGGTAGATACAAGTGAAATATACGAAAAACGCCAACAAAGACAAAGGTAGTTGATACCCGTTTCCGTACTCTACCCGAGATGTGTTTTGTATTAATACCACGATATATAAGTGAATAAAGCATATATTTAAAGAAAAAAAGGAGAAATATCACCTCCGTCGCTCTCTTTACTTTCTGGATTGACTCTGTTTTGTGCCGGGGCAATCGTTCACATTACTTGATGGTTTTGAAATCGCAAAGCGAATTTCCAGAACTTATCTTAGAACGAAGCACGCCAACTCCGAACGCTCCAACAATGACGAAAAGGTGTCTGCCGCATTTAACGTACTAAGCCGCTAAACAAAGCATACCCCGTCGCTCGTTTTAACCTTTTACCCAACGTAACGGCCAAAACCGGCCAGCGCTATTCACAAAAATCGCCAATTAATTTTCATTATTTTTTTGTCTCATAACACAGGATATGACTCCTTTTTGGAACGAGCTCGTCAAGCTCGTTCCAATGAGGGATCATAACCTATGTTTTGAAACAAAAATGAAAAAAAATAGTTATTCAAGAATTTTGTTTGCAAGTGTCGTCTGCTTTTCATGTTAGGTAAAGGGTTAAATGAGTCCGAAATAGGCTAACCTTTGAAGTGACGTAAAAACATCAAAATGACTCTAAATCGAATAAAACCCAAACAACAACAGCCATCTCTCAACTTTTGAGCTTTAGGTATTTTAAATAATGACTACATCATAACCCCCCCCCCACCCTACCCTCCCCCACCCCACACCACCACCCACCTCCTCATTACATCACTTAAGAGTTCGACCATAACGGCCGGGGATTTCCAATGACGACCCCACAACTCTAGATATGTTGTTTTTTTGTGTGAAGATTATATTCCCCAAATTTCGAAAGGCTGAGGCTGAAAATGAGATTGAAAATAAAAGGTATATCAAAAAATGTGAAATTTGCATCGTTGGCATCGGCTATGTAAATTTGAAATGGAAAAATAAAATTGCACAATTTCAGATAACTAGAAAACAGTGTGTGAAGTTTGATAGTTGTGTCATTTATAATTACGGAGTTAGGTGAATCACAAGATGGCGTTTTTAATGAAAACTGTCCAAGATGGCTTAAATGATGAAATAATAGTCCCGACACTATTAACGCCATATCCAGTGGCGGCGCTACGGTGGGGAGGGGGATAGGGGGGGGGGGGGGGCAATTGCCCCCCCCCCCCCCCCCCCCCCAACGAAGGCTTTGCCCCCCCCCCCCCCCCCCCCCCAGTTGCCCCCCCCCCCAACCATCTCGCATGCTTTTCCATCCACCCTCACACACAAACACATTCAGTCACTCTCTCTCACACACACACACACACCCCTCTCTTTTTTTATTCCCAATAATTTCCCATACACACTTAGCCCAAAGCCTCAGGGTAGCTGATGAACACATCCAGGCAGTAGAGATTTAAAGACTCGGATGCAAATACTTATAAGTTATAATTAAGTTATGAGCCAACAAAGGCATGTCTATCCATATCCCTTGTCTAAAAAAATTCATGGATTTCGCATTATGACAGACGGGTATTATGAGTCTCTCTCTCTCTCTCTCTCTCTCTCTCTCTCTCTCTCTCTCTCTCTCTCTCTATCTCTCTCTCTCTCTCTCACGCACAGACCCACCAGACGCGGATGCAGGATTTTTTGAAAGGAGGACCGCTAATTACCATTACATTTAGTCGAAACTTGGACCCAAAGTCCGTAATATAATTTTTTGGTTTGGTACGTCCACAGGACGTACCAAACCAAAAAAGTATATTACGGACTTTGGGTCCAAGTTTGGACTACCTCATAACAAAGTAATGATATGATTCTTTACGTATTTGACCCCCTTCATGGGAGTCTGCCCCCCCTAGTTGCCCCACCCCCCCCCCCCCCCCCCCCCCACAAAAAAATTTCTGGCGCCGCCACTGGTCATATCTCAGCTGTTTGAAATCGGATTTTCAAAATTTGTGTACCTGTGTAATTGGAGTGATGCGTACTAAAATATGACTGGAACTAAAATTAACAGAACGGTCACTTGATTTAAACTTGATCCAGTGAAATATAATCGTTGATGTTTTGAAAAACCAGTCTCTAACGTAGTATCGTTAACCCTTTACCTAACATGAAAAGCAGACAACACTCGCAAAAAAAAAAATTCTTAAATAACTAACTTTTTTCATTTTTTGTCTCAAAAACATAGGTTATGACCCCTCGTTGGAACGAGCTCGACGAGCTCGTTTCAACGAGGGGTCATAACCTATGTTTTTGAGACAAAAAATGAAAAAATAATGAAAATTAATTTGCGATTTTTGAGAATAGCGCTGGCCGGTTTTGGCCGTTACGTTGGGTAAAGGGTTAAATATATTAGTGATGAAAAAAGATCAAAATGGCAAGAAATAAAAAAAAAGCAGCTGTCTCCTAATGTTTTTAGATCTACAACATACTAAAAAAATCAGACGAATTTTAGTCTTTGCCCCTCTGACCCTCTATAATGTCCCCTCAGATTTCGACCTTAACGACTGGAAATTTCCAAGGACGGCCCAACATTTTTATATATGTTTTTTTTGCGTACATTATATTCCCAAAATTTCGAAAAGCTGAGGCTGAAAATGAGGTTGAAAGTTAAAATTCAATATCAAAACGTAACATCATTCATATCCCTGGCATGGGGGATCGAAATTTGAAAAACTATAAAAAAGGTTAACGATTTCAATAAGTCATTCCAACTTCGTTCGATGACTTAATAACTCAATCACATGTGTAAAGGCCAATCAGATGTGTTCTCACACGGCGTTCTTGGGGGCGCGGTGGCGTTGCGGTAACCGGTTCTCGTCAGATCACCGAAGTCAAGCAACATCGAGCCCGGTTAATCCCTGGATGGGTGACCGTCTGAGAGATCGGTTCGGAAACCCGCGTAGTGTCCTTGGGCAAGGCACTTAACCCCGATTGTCCACATGGGGGCACTAAGGCGTACTGCACGCCGATGATGCGCATGACTTAAACTAATCTAACCCTGCCTGTGCTGCAGTGCGGAGTTACGATGTTGGGGAGCTGGCAACTACTCGTCGTTGCTCGGTGGTTCTCTCCGGGTACACCGTCTTCCTCCACCCGTAAAACTGTCACCGACACCATATGACCTCGGCTGTTAAAGTGTCGCTAAACTCTAATAAATAAATAACACGACGTTCTCCCAAGTAGGCTGGATTCCACGCGTAGTGTATCTTTCGGGTAACGTTGAATACACTCAGCAAGCAACCGTGGGTGGAGCGCCGGAAGCACCTCAGAGCAGGCGAGAAATCATTGTTTTTAAAATATAAGAAATATTATATATTGCGGTTTTTGTTATCAACTACCCAACAAAAGTACACAGATGTAGCATGAAGTACCCGGATGTAAAGTCCAACTAGTATCCTCAAATAATAAAATGTCAGGTATTCTCGAATACCGAGATGAGGCTAATACCTGTTAAATACTTAAATGAGGCTAAGAGTCGTAGTAAATTATGCCTCATTGAGGGATTTCTAATGTTCCTCATAACCTCAAAATTCAATGAGGCTATGAGGGATAATAAATGAGGACTCATTGAGGGCTTTTACATAGCCCTCATGGCCTCATACGACAAAAAAGGGATTCCACAGTCACAGGCGTTTTCCAAAATGGGATTCCATAGGGTATACCTGTTAAATACTGAAATGAGGCTAAGAGTCGTATTAAATTATGCCTCATTGAGGGATTTTTAATGGTCCTCATAACCTCAAAATTCAATGAGGCTATGAGGGATAATAAATGAGGACTCATTGAGGGCTTTTACATAGCCCTCATGGCCTCATGCGACAAAAAAGGGATTCCATAGCCACGGGTGTTTCCCCAAAATAGGATTCCATGGAATATGGCCATTGGATATAGGCTTTTATTATACACAGGGGAGATAACTCTACATAGAGATTACGGGGGGGGGGGGGGGGAAGCAATCTGATTGGTTAGTTATATAAATGAAACAACAAGAGTACTTGGAATAGGGTCAGTACTAACAAGAATAGACCAGAAATTGCTAAATATAGCAATAATAAGGTAAACTGTTCCAGTTGATAGGCTCTTCTACGCTACTGGAGTATACTCCAGAACAAAGGAACATGACCAGATAGACGAAAACTATTGCATATATAGACAGAAGCAGAGAATTTTGAAAGAATTCGAAATAGTAAAAGTTGGGATAGATTTTGGTGATTTGGAGGGATTGTTGGGTTGTTTGTGGTAATTAGATTTACTCTTCTACAAAGGAACATACCCTCCGAACATACCCTGTCTTATTGCAGAAAAATTGGGTAACATAGCAACCACGTGCTACCATAGAAACCAAGATGGCGGCCTCCAGTATACAAAATGGACGACGGAAACACGTATCACCCTAACAACACGCGCTGCGCATGCGCACTCACACCACTATCACTATGGAGATGACGTCACAACATGGCCGCTCACGCGAGTTACCATGACAACACAACATGGCGGCACTGGGTCACGTGACATGACGTCACTTCCGGGGTCCTGCACCGGGGTCCTGCAACCTAGACCTCAAAACCACATTACATACTACTCCGGTTATTCAGCTAACCGTTTCAATAATCTGTTGGTCTATGTCGCAGCGATATTTGGATACAAATAGCGGTAATAGCCGGGGGCGCAATGAAGATGATCGATTAGTTGGGAGGGGGCTGATTTGTACCGACTCTGTAAAAATACTTCCACTACATCAGCAAGGCATGCCATCTTCGAAGACAAACCTTGAAAATGTACTTAGAGTATTAGTAAGTAAATATCACAGGTGAAAAAGAGGTCGTGAAAATTTGCTTGCTAATAAATACATGTACAGTACAGTCACCGTGGACTGGTCGCATGCGTTTACAAAGTAATAAAATCATCAGCAGCAAACTTTTAATAAATGAAGCACCATTTTGTACCCTGCAGGGCTTGATTTAATCTGAAAATTTTGAATAGCAATTTACTATTCACCCTGGAAAATTGATTAGCAGTTGATCCAAAAGCACTTGAAACTAATAAATCTTGAATAGCAAAATTCAGAAATTGGAGAGCAAAGTGCTATGCTAATCCAGTTAAATCGAGCCCTGCCCTGTGCTTCATTAATTAAGTTTTTGATGATTATTCCTATAATTAGCGTTTGAAATCAAATATTGTTACGTCCGTGGAAATATTGCCCGTCCGTGGAAAGTGACCAGTCCATGGTGGCCGTACTGTAGTAGTCGTAGACGCATGGACTTTCCAACGTCTTGATTAATTAGTACGTACCTTACTCTAAACTGGCCAGATTTGTCCCCCATCAGCCTGAATTGGGAATCGGGTCTCAAGAAATATTTCCACTACATCATCAAGGCATGCCCTGAAGATGTAGTTGGAATATTGTATAAGTTATCTCCGCCAGCATGTATGGTATATGGAGAATTAATACCCGGATGTAGGTTTATAAACAGTGAGGTGTTTAAATGAGACATCCAGGTATTAAATCTCCAGATACCATACATGTTGGCGGAGATAACGTTTTTGTCCTGCTTGAAACACAGTAGAAACATAGTAAAAACAAATTTGTGGACGCGTTTCTCAGACTCCGCGGTCAGTTGGACCAAACTCGTGAATAATTATTTTGTTTTTACAAACGCAGAAGACAACAGAAAGAGTTACATCTATTGAGCTGTTGTTGGAAACGAGTTAACAGATTTTGATAACAGATTTGCTCTTATTTCATTTTTCTCAAGTTGTTTGATTTAGTTACCGGTATTCGACTATTTAATTTATAACAGAAAAATATGATCGAATTGTCAAAATATCGTGATATTTGTGACTATTTTCAGTTTTTTTGGTTCGATTTTTATATCGGGGCGAGCGAAAGCAAAAATCTTTCATATTAATCATATACCCGCGATGTTTCGCATGCCCTTATACCCTGGATGTGGCACGCTCTCATATACATTCGATGTTGGGTGCGCCCTTTGCAGTGGCTATTTGTCCAAGGCATTCTGACCAATCGGAAAACAGGATTTATCGGGGTATAGGGACAATAGCCATTAAATATTATAGTTAAAAAAGCCTCAGAGGACGTGGAATTTATTTGTGGATTTAGTAGTCATAGACACATAGACGTCTCAACGTTTTGCTTAATTAGCACGTACCGTACTCCAAACTGGTCAGACTCCGCCCCATTCAGTCCGAATTGGGAGGTCACAAGTCAGACTTCCATTAGTATCCTGCGAAGCTTCGATTCGATTTCGAATCCTAAGTTGTTATTCGCTTCGATTCGAAACTGGCTGACTGATTCGTCTCATTTTGAATCTTTTCATAGGAATATAACAAGGTATCGGTCATCTACGTCTTCTCACAAAACGTTCAGCTGAGACTGAAATTGTAATGAATATAGCTGAAAATAAAGACTGAGTGTAATTTCTTCAATATTAAGATAAATAGAATCTGCACCCTTGCACCCATACTTATCCTTATCCTGCTAGTGACTACCACCTTTGAAAGCAATTTATAGTTCCCAGACCATGTCGACGTTGAACTGTTGCTAGCGGCTATCCCTGTACAGTATCTACACTGCAAAAAATATAGGTTCTCTTTAGAACCAAAACTGGTTCTAATCTTGTCCCTGAGATGGAACCAGTTCTGTTTAAACAGAATTTATTTCAAATCAAATAAATTTACCAAGATTAGCATGATGCCGTTCAATTCCGTAACCACTGAGCTACCGTGCTCCCGTTAGAAGTGTTGGCCGTTTTGTGGTTCTCAATAGTTCTAAAAGATTTCACCCAAAACTTTGGAAATTTTGACCAGACTGATGATATGAGATAAATGTAATTTTGGTTTGGTATGTTTTGTTTTGATAAGTGAATTATTTCATCTCTTTGAAAGTAGAATATTTTGCTTGCGAAACGTTTGCGAAATATGCCTCTTCTAACCCGCTGAGGAAAACAGACCATGGCACTCGTACTTTTAATTTATGTCAAACCTTTTCCAATTTAACATGGAAAGCAGACGACACTTGCAAAAAAAATTCTTGAATAACTAATTTTTTTCATTTTTTGTCTCAAAAACATAGGTTATGACCCCTCGTTGGAACGAGCTCAACGAGGGGTCATAACCTATGTTTTTGAGACAAAAAATTAAAAAAATAATGAAAATTAATTGGCGATTTTTGAGAATAGCGCTGGCCGGTTTTGGCCGTTACGTTGGGTAAAGGATTAAAACAGTGTGAACATGTTCTATAATCATATACGATTACCTTTACTTTTAGCGGACAAAAATAAGAAATGACACCTGCAAAGTACGATTGTAGAATAATTAAACATAGTAATTCTTTGCCTCAAAAACATTGCCTATGACCCCCTCACTGGGACGAACTCAACGAGCGCAATGAAGGGTTTATAAGTTATGTTTGGAGCAGGGGGAGGCCACCAAAAATTTGTAAGACGTGACGTGGGGGTGGGTGGATCTCTTGGGTGCGCCAAAAATGTGCATTTTCAACATGTGCAATGTTTTGAATTTTTTAAAAATGTATCAATATATCAGCTAATATATACCATCATTTGTGTTTCAAACCTTAAAGATGATGTTGTACATCACACTCTTAACATAAATACAACATCAGGAGGCTTTATATGTGAGAATATTGGGCTTAAACTGGGAAAGTGTCACACGTTAGTAGGGGTGGGTGTCTTGTTCGAAATGTAGAAAATGTGCAGACAATATTTTGGGAACAATTCAAATGAAAATTTGTTCCCGTATAAGTACACCTGCTCTGGCCAAGCCTGATAATCAACAGCTTGTCACGTGTAGATTGGGGCCACAGCAGCCCACAGAGGTTTAAATTGGTGGTAGCAGTTTAACCCTTTACCTAACATGAAAAGCAGACGGCACTTGCCAAAACCCAAAAATGTTTGAATAACTATTTTTTTCATTTTTTGTCTCAAAAACATAGGTTATGATCCCTCATTGGAACGAGCTCGACGAGCTCGTTCCAATGAGGGGTCATAACCTATGTTTTTGAGACAAAAAATGAAAAAATAATAAAAATTAATTGGTGATTTTTGAGAATAGCGCGGGCCTGTTTTTGCCGTTACGTTGGGTAAAGGGTTAAGAACAATATGAAAACCTCCTAAAGACAGCTGTGCCTGCTAAGTTTATAAGTTTATTTTGGATTCTAATGGGAGAGTGGAGGTGGGTGTCTGAGAACGGTAGTAGAAAATTTGCACGTTGTGGGTGGGTGGGTGTAAAAAGGAGCTGAATAAAAAATAGGACGTCAAATTTTTAGTGCCCCCCCCCCCCCCCAACCCCCTTGTTTGGAGGGGAATTTTTTATTCGGGGAATTGTTTTGCAACTATTGTCTACTATCCAGATTACATACACTCTAAAATCTGTTTGGTTAACAATGAACCACAATCTATTGGATTGAGTAAATATGAACACAACTTGGTTCATATTCACTCAACTCAGTTGAATTGGGATGATTTTAGGTTCCGCTTCACAGTTTCGTATGGAAGCATTGAGGCGCCAGTTGAATTTTATTTCTATCTTGCACGTGCAAGTTAGCTATCTTGCATCTGTATAGTAACATGCACGTGCAAGATAGCTAACTTGCACGTGCAAGATAGCTAACTTGCACGTGCAAGATAGTAACTTGCAGGTGCAAGATAACTAACTTGCAGATGCAAGATAGTAACTTGCACGTGAAAGATAGCTAACTTGCACGTGCAAGATAGAAATAAAACTCAACTGGCGCCTCAATGCTTCCTTAGAATTGTTACCAGGCATGTGATTTAAAAATGAGATGGAAACATATAAAAAAAATTAGAAACAGGAGGTTATATGTTCCAGGGTTAGGTAAGTGGAGGTAGTGGGACAATTCTGCTTTTCAGGCTGTTGGGTGGCGGAAATTGACTGGTATCGGCATTTTTTCATGCAATATTGCAGGTTGAAGCCTTGCATTTGTCAATAAATTATTTCACCCCCATTCAGATTGTTTATTTCTACTTAGTCGGATAGTGTTATAAGTTGTAAGTGGATTTGGAAAATGTAATTCAGGCCTGGCATACTGAAAAATGCAGGAGGGCAACAAATCGCTCTCCTCAACCAGCTTAGGAGAGCAATTAGCTTTACACAGCATTTTAAGTATCCAGTAGAACGATCTCATTGAAACTGAAACCAACAGACTACATCAGTGATTTTATTAACTTTACTAAGGTAAAGCGAAATCTCTTAGACATCTAGATGTCTCACTCAACAACCGAACACACACTTGACAAGACCTGTGTGTGTACCCAGACCTGTTGTCCAAGAAAGTCATGCGCCTACCACTACCACCTTCAACCCCCCTTGCAAGGGGGGTTGAAGGTGGTAGTGGTAGGCGTATGAGTTTCTTGGACAACAGGTCTGCTTGAATCTACAGTCACATCCTGGTGCAAGTGCTTCAAGTGACAGGATAGTAGTAATGGTAGTATATGATAGTGTCAATATTCCTTGAATAATTACCCCTCAAACTGTGATGTGAGTTGTTGAACTTGAAACTGACAGAAAAAAATATTTCTGTGACCCATTATGCTTCAAATGATTGCAACTGTGTTTGGGTATGGTTGCAGCCATTACCTTTTACCACTAAACCACTTTCAAAATGAAATTACGTGATGTTATGTGACTTCGAAGTTAAATTACATTTTGCTTTACAACAAAAATTTAATGTGAGCATAATACATGTAATCTCAATCATCCCAGACCAAAATATTTAGGAGGGCAATTTTTCGCTCTCCTTAATTCTTTCAGGAGGGCTGTAAGGAGAGCTAAAAAATCGCTCTCCTGAAATTGCCAAGCCTGGTAACTCATGTTATGGGTTAGATAACTAAGTTAAAGAATATTCGAATTTGAAGACAGTGCATGGCATGTCATTTTTGGAAATGCCTGGAAAATTGTGGAGCGGAACCTTAACCCAACTGATTTTAGAATGAAGATAAAGGGTATAATAGACCGCGACACAGATCTAAAAATGTTTTAATAAATCAAAGGTGGCAGCTCCTTGACTTATTTGTTCTTGACATACAAATGCGACAGTGAAATTTTGCAACAGTATTTAGAAGTATGATATGATCTGTGTGTTTTGGCCCCTTGTCAAGTCCTGACAAGATTATAAAATGTTATACATGCATATTGGCACAATGAGCAAATTGCAGATTCAGTGAATCTTGCCGCAAGATGTTTGCAGTAAGAAGTCAAGTGATGTACGACTCAGCATTTTGTAAGATTAAATATTTGTCAAATGTACCAACGGAATGAGTACAAAGCCAATCTGCACCAAGAAAACATGAGTTGAAAAGACGTGTACATTAGCGTAAATAACACAGGTAGTATTAACAGCATTATAAAATCAAACTGCTTACAAAATTATTGGAGTCAGTTCACCCAGGGTATAATATCCGGCTCGCAGTTCTGACGCGGTCGACCTCCCACACCCTTTATGGCCCGCCTCATTCCAAAATAAGGATGACAGTAAATAACCAACTAAGGACTTCTGGATAAACTGATGGGTTTTAACAAAAGTGTCGCACAAAATATCAACTGGAAACGCCCTAAGTCTCCTTTAATTGCCAAGGGCTTAGGCTCTTTTTCTAACTTTCTACAACACAACAGCCACAGTGTATAGTGGCTTAACAGTGATTTCTAGTCAAGTCTTGTCTTCCTGCAGAGGCAGCCAATACTTGACTAGCACTGCTGTCAAAGTAATGTGACCATTCTATGTGGAACGTCTTTTCAATTGGATGTCATTGTACCTGTTCTGAAATCACAACGTGTGCCAATGTCGGATTTATTTATTTATTTATTTATTTATTTATTTATTTATTTATTTATTTATTTATTTATTTATTTATTTATTTATTTATTTATTATTCATGTTTAAGGCTATATATTTCTCCACAATGGCTTATTGCGACCACAACATGGATATAAAGTCAAGTGCAGCCAATCGTTCATACCCATGTTGCCCATTTAAGAGACTTCCACACAGGCATTAGTTATCGGGTCCCATTTAAAGGTATATAAGGTATAGGTATTTAAAAGTTAATAACTTCAAATAAGGCCCCACAGAGTAGGTGTTCTGTTTCTCCGGCCACATTTTGTAAAATTGCATGTGGGCAGGCGGTTTTTTATTTCATTTTTTATTTTTGTAATTATTTCCTTGGCATCAAAAGTTCATATTCCTGGTTTGTTTTAGGTTTTAGGCCTCATAATCTTCAGAATAGCATGGCCAGTGGTGTGTTTCGTCCCTTGAATGCAAGAAGGCTTTGCAATGCTAAAGCATTGCAAAGCCTTGTTGCACTCAAGGGACAAAATTATCAATTTTATTAACTTGGGTAAAATATCAGACATAAACTATTTAATTTTTTATTTTTTAAGTTTACATTGGTTATAAAAAGTGAGCATACGGCAGCCAAAATAACCCTGCGGGAGGGACTGAGAAATACATTTTTATATGTTTAAGGTCCAAATGGTATTTAAATGGACAGTAAGCTGCTAATTCGAAAACGTATTGACTCTCCGATTTTTCTTGTATGTGAAAGATCAAGTTAAAAACCAGTGTGTGCAAACCGCTAGACGTCAGAGACAACACGAAATTACTTAAATATGTGATTAAAAACTTTAATGCAGACGAAATTTTAGAAGATAAGACATTGCGAAGACATAACGAAGTTTCCCAAAGTGATCGGAAGTAAACATAACAGTGTGTTATAATTTCTGATAGACGTGGAAATAACTTAATACCCTCGCTGCTTTCCGAACGACTGATGGCCACGAATAACACACTGTGTATTATTGTAGCAATAATTGTACATTGTCAGATTAAAAGCATCGAATTATTTCAACCCTTTATCCAAAACAACGGCCAAAACCGGCCAGCGCTATTCACAAAAATCAATTAATTTTCAATATGTTTTTCATTTTTTTGTCTCAAAAACATAGGTTATGATCCCTCTTTGGAACGAGCTCGTCGAGTTCGTTCCAAAGAGGGGTCATAACCCATGTTTTTGAGACAAAAAATGATTAAAAATTAGTAATTCAAAAATTTTGTTTGCAATTGTGGTCTCCTTTTCATGTTAGGTAAAGGGTTAAATAAAGCGCACTTATGCTTCCAATAAAACCCACACAACGTGCATCGACAACACCGATCCGAAATAGATTGCATGGACGCTTATGCTATAAACAGACATACGTGTTCACAAACTTCACCTTTGAACTTCTTGGAGAGCGAATTTTGACAAACACCGAACATGACATTGCACACTGCGATGTCCCGGAAATTTCCGTGAGTGGTCGAGCAACTAGATCGGGATGAAAAAATGCCGTCTGCCTTTCTTGATAAAGTCAATAAACTCTCACCTTCAAGTTATCCCTTTACTTAACATGAAAAGCACACGACACTTGCACACAAAATTCTTGAACTACTAATTTTTTTCATTTTTTGTCTCAAAAACATATAGATTATGATCCCTCATTGAAACGAGCTCGACGAGTTTCAAAGAGGGGGCATAACCTACGTTTCAGAGACAAAAAATGAAAAATATAATGAAAATTAATTGGCGATTTTTTTGTGAATATAGCGCTGACCGATTTTCCCATTACGTTGGGTAAAGGGTTGATTTATCTAATTGGTACGAAGGCTTTCACGCGAATGATATATGAAACAAAAGGGTGCTTTTGCAAAGTGAAAGTTGTGGTTTTGTCAAATGACCAAATTATTTTTTTCAAATTTATTGTCCCTCTAACAAGCTATGGTGTTAATTGCTCTTGGGTCATATTCCGGAAGAATGTTAGTCGTTCTCCTTAGCCTTATTCCGGGAGAGCATTAGTCGCCCTCCAGAACTTTATTCCGATAGGGTGTTAATCGCCACTCAGAGCCTTTCACTGAGGGGAGGGGGAGGGGTCTTAGTCTCCCCCATTAGCGTTATTCCGGGATGGTGTTATCGTCCTCCTTCGCCTCATTCCAGGAGAGTGTTAGTCACCCTCATTAGCTTTATTCCGGGAGGGTGTTACTCTCCATCCTGAGTGTTATTCCGAGAGGGTGGTAGTCGCCCTCATGGAACTTATTCCGCGCGGGTGATAGTCGGCCTCCAGAGCCTTATTCCGGGAGAGTGTTAGTCGCAATCCTAAGCCTTATCCTGGAGGGTTTTCGTCGCCCTCCTGTGATTTCCAAAACGACAGTCCTATAATATAAAAGATGGGTTCACATAACAAGCTTGTGTTACAATTGACGGCGGTTTTATTACCCACTTTGATACCATTGAACTATGAACAATACAATACAAATTGTTGACAGAAGCAAATGAAAATCTGTGTATTTAATGGTGGCAACTTAATGGGATTTTAATGGTAAATTTGATATTCAACAAGGTTTTGTTTGTGTTGAGTACAGCAGTAATCTTTTGAAAAGTTTACTGAATTTTTACCTCCTGTTGATTAACAATCCATCTCCACAATCTGCTTCATTAGTACCCATGTGGGATCACAGTGGAGCAATCGTTACTTCATTGGATTTCAAACTGAAAGGTCCACTGTCAGGGACGTGGCTAGAGGTTTCCGATTGTGGGTAGGGAGGGGGTGTACGGTAGTGAATTTCATCAAGCTGGGGGAGGGACAGGAAGGTGGTAACCCCTCCCAGCCCCCCCCCCCCCCCCCCCAGTTGGAAATTCACTACCGAGAACAATTTTGAAAGTGAAAACGATGCCACGAAAGGCGGCCTAAAATTGATTCTAGTAACTAAAATGCCAACACGTTTTTGATAGAATTATCAGGTTGTTATTATTATTTGGTATTATTCTGGAAATTGAATATGTGTCAACCTGAGAACTTTGAGCAATTCACACTCTCCTAACATTAAATCAGATCTCATGCAGGAATGATCAATTTTCGACGTTTCATCATTTTGTAGCTGTGAATGATGGAATTACCTCAGGATAACGATTTTACATGATACGATTTTCTTGAAGTGCATTTCGAGGATTTTTTTTATTACCGTGAGTAAACGTACTATAGAAATCTCGTACCGATTGACATCATGCATACTTATGAAGCTCGATACTGCATGCAATGTAGTTGTAAATAGTAACAGTTGGAATTTTTGCCGATTTAAAACCGAGTTGGAATTTGGGGAAGTGAAGTAGACATCAGCATCACCAAAGAAGCTTTAAAATCCAGATAGGTGGAATTTCCAACTACTTATGACTGTCCTCCGAATTTCCAACTACAGGAAATTTTGGCCAGGATTGGGGGACACCCCCACCCCCACCGTCGCCACGCCCACTGTCCACGGTTCGATCGGCGGGGTAACTGCGTTGTGTCCTTGGTCAAGGCACTTAATCCCGATTGCCTATGTGGGGGCCCGGTGGCGCTGTGTACCGAGGCATACTGCACGTCAATGACGCACTTGTCTTCAACCAGTACTACCCTGCTTGTGTGGAGTTTGTCAGGAAAGTTTGACAGTTGTTCGCCGCTTCTCGGTGGTTCTCTCTGGGTACTCTCCCACCCGTAAAACTATCCAACACAAGGTGACTCTGCCTGTTGAAAGTGTCGTTAAACTCCAATATAAAGTACCAGTGTACTTTCCGAAACAACTGACTGATGTGGAAATACCACTCACCACCTCTAGCAACCATGTCCACCCCAGAATCGAGACTGTTGTGTAAACACCCAAAACATGCCGTGTATCTAGATCACCTTGCAGCATGAAACAGTACAGTCGCCGTGGACTGGTCGAAATCTACGTGTGGGCAGTGATGTCCACGCATGCGTTTACAAAGTAATACTGTCCACCCGCGGAAAGTGACCAGTCCACGGCGGCCTTACTGTACATGCACACTACACATACCTGTTCTGCGAGTACTGAGTACGCATTCCGATTACGTCAGCCGAATGCTTGTTGATGTGTCCGCGGGTTGACCGCCTATAAGTTTCGCAAAATGCGAGCCAATTGCGTGCGTACAGTGATCAGAGATCAATTAACCACGAGTCAATTATGTCCTGCATGTGGAGACAATAGGCTCGTGCTTTTGTGAACGTTATTGGTTTTCGGACACAATCGCCCTTGCTGTTCAGTGGGAAATGGTTGGAGTAGATGCGACAGGAGCGGACTGGGCCAAGAAAAGTTACCGGGGAATGCACGAAGGGGGTCCCAGACCCGGAGAAAATTTTGATTTTGCGAACTGAACGAACGCGGCTTCCTTGCATCGGAGCGATCAATGGCAGTCTACATACAGGACATTTCGATGGCATTTTTGTATCATCTTCATCGATAATTCGACAAAAGTGGTTATACCGGGGGGGGGGGGGGGGAGGGGGAGGGGGGCATCCATCGTGAGGACCATAGTTCGGCCCAATAGGAGAACACTTTGATTTTTGAAATTGAAGGAACGCTGTTTCCTTTCATCTAAGCGATCAAGGGCAGACTAGACTGCTGGTATATCGAAATGTCATCTATGTCTAGAGAACATTTCGATATACCGGTAGTTTATGCAATCAGATCCATTTCACCTTTTGGTCATTTTCAAGAAATTTTACATACCAACCAGGTGTTGGGCTGCATAAATTTTGGGGCCCCCCAGGGGGAACCCAACAGGGGGCCCACCGGGAATTTTCCCAGTGGACCATACGGCTTCAATTTACGTTATTAAAAGCGATGCGTTGTTTGGTAGAGTTTGAAAAAATAGTACCCCTACCACCTTAGACTACAGTAGGGCCACCGTGGACTGGTCACTTTTCACAGGGTGGGCAGTATTTCAACGGACGCAATAATATTAGATTGCAAACACTAATTATAGGAATTATCATCAAAAATTTAATTAATGAGGCACCGGGTACAACTTTTGCAGAAGACGATTTTTATTACCTGTTAACCCTTTGAGACTTTAATTATCCTGACGTTCAAGCGTCACTGGGAATTCAGTTTCTTCAACATTTTTCAAAATGCGACGTCAAACGTCGGACAGTACAAATAACAAGATATTGTTCATATTAGTGATTAACTGGTTGAGGGCTAGATTATTTTCGGTGGTCTGAATTTGTTATTCAAAACTTGTTTTATTACAAATTATTGGAGAGTGCCCACAGGCACTCTCCAATAATTTGTAATAAAACAAATTTATATAAACAAAATATTATTTGTGTTTGACTGAATATGAAATATAAGCAAGGAAAGTGTTGGCTTTTGCTCTGATATCCTCATTTTTAGAAAGCCCTGACAGTAGCTTCTAGCGCTCAACCAGTTAAGAAGTCTTGACAACAGGATTATATTAGTATTTTAAGCTTCGATAACATATGGCTCAACGGTTGTCACTGTGCACTATTCGGGAGAAAATAGGAACTGAGGTTAAAACTTTGAAAAATCGAAAAATAATAACAAAACAAATGACCACAAAGTATCAACGCGCTGTTTAATTTCGTACGTCATACAAAAGTTTCAAAGGGTTAAACGCATGCGTGAACATCACTGCCCACGCGTGGATTATGACCAGTCCACGGTGACTGTATTGCAGTCTCGTACCTAGCCTCCATACATTTCCTAAAAGGAATTTACGATTCTGGCTCATTAAATGGAAGAACCCAGCGCGTATGTTTTTATTTCATTCGTATTTTCCCGGATTACTGTCTACGACTATCATTTCGCACAAAAATACAACTAGTTTTACTCCCGAAATGTTATTGGATGATGTGATTTTCCGCTGTTAAAGCATGTGTTCTAGAGTCGAAAAAGGGAGAGAACTAAAACGTGAAACAGGTTGTTAGATGTACTTGGTGCTTAGCAAACTTTGAGTAGTTGACAATTAAAAATAGTTTTATCATAACCTTACATTTCGTGATGGAATGTCCTCTTACCATTGAGAGAAAAATTATTTTGCGCAATTTCTGACGAAAAAAATTTACTTCCCTCCAATGGGTACAATGGACAAATATAAAGTCATAATGGCTAATGATAATCCAGTGCTATGCAATGTTATTTGCAACATTGTCCAGCTCTTCCTTCACAAGAGGGACTTATCTGTAATATGATTTATGTATGTCATATGGAATTAGTGTGTTTTATGATTCTGTTTATGTTGATTTTGTGTGTGCATAGCAAACTGCCTTTGTCCGGGTGTATTTGCTGAATAAATCTTATCTTATCTTATCTAACAAAAACAGAAAAAGATGTTCGAATGGGTCGTGATCTCTCTTCGTTTTCACGGAGGCAACACTGCAGAATCTCACCAGTGACAAACGAAATGTGAAAGCACTGAATCTCGGATGTTATTTTCGTACGTTTCTCCATTTCTCCAAGCTCTTAGGCCACCAGACTAATTATCCATCCGGCCATTCTGTTAGGTATTCGACGCTGTTGTGGGATATTTGTTTTCCCTCTTGTTTATAGGGCTGTCACGATTAATCGATTGTCGATCGTCATGCCGAAATCGATTAGTATATTTTTTTGTCGAAGAATCGGTAAATTTTACTCCGTTTTAGACGTTTAATAATTAAAAAAAATTGATGAAAAAACTATTGTTTCTAAAGGTAAAGGGTCAAGAACGTCGACGTTAAACACCAAGAAGCCGTTAGAAGCATTTGACTTTTAGCTACATTCAAAGCTTTGATGTTCTGAACTTTTGAACCGTCAGTGTAATAATCAAGACCGGTCGTCAGTTGCGAACTTGCGAAGTTCGCAACTGACGACCGGTCTTGATTATTACACTGACGGTTCAAAAGTTCAGAAAATCAAAGCTTTGAATGTACCTAAAAGAGGATCGTCTTCGTTGTTTACTTGAGGTAGGTCACCTGACTTGAACTTCATTTTTAACGACTTCAACGAGAGTGAGAGGCGGAGGGGGTCATCTAGGTACGATTAATCGATTATTATCGATTATCTGCGACAATTAATCGATTCCTAAATTAAAAAATCGTGACAGCCCTACTTGTTTACCCACTTTTCGTGGAGTTTGTGCGCGCAGACTACCGTTGATGTAATGTGATATCCTTTTAATCACAGATATACAGATATTCATTCGTGTTCTAGTTATAGATATTTTAATTGATAAGTATTTAATTCACATTTAAAATCATCAAGATATTAACGCAATTGGTGGAACTAGGTGGCGTAATCATCAGATTAGTGAGTCAACATTCCTACTCTCTGAGGTCAGTTGGGTTAAAAATTAACTCAAATCAACCCAGTTGGGTTCATATTCACTCAACCCAATTGATTTTTGTTAGTTTTTAACCCAACTGATTTTAGAGTGTAATGTCAATGTCATCAAAAATTTGGACCACTGAGGTTTCGCTTGAACAAAATTTCAAGTGTTGATTCTAAGAAAATGAACATTTATGATAATTTAGATTCAATCGTCTGGAATAAATCAATGGGTCGGAAAAGTGAATCGTAGGTTTTCACATTTATAGAACTGAAATATTCTAGACAATTGGGTAAGTAATAGTTACTAACTCAGCTGGAGGTATTCATGAATTTGAACAACCTGCCAGCGTGCGGTGTGTGACGTCGAGCCGCGAAGTGTTACAGCACGTTGGCAGATTGTTAAAATTCATGAATACCGACAGCGAGGTTAGTAACTTACTCACACGCCAATTCACAGAACGCTCGGACCCAGGTATGGTAAGTACATGTGTTCAAGTGACTTGGACACCTAGTTTATTGTTGTACCGGGGAGTTCACTTTGCTTACCAACCCAGAGAAGACAAAGGAATTGGTGTGTAAGACTAGTTTCCGGTCATAGCAGCGTCGAATTCCTTACAGAATTAGACTGGTGGTCTGAGTGCTTGTCGTTTCTCTTGCCCCAGTCATTACCTCCGCATATTCTATTTATGGAATCTTGGCCCATTGGTATAAATATGTCGTAACAGGGGCGGCGGAACGGTTTTCAAAGTGTGTGTGGGGGTGGGGGTGGGGGTGGGGGTGTCAGGCGATGGATGGCCGTCGGCATGACAGTTCGGCTCGTCGTACAAAAATTTTAAATTCCAGGGTTCCAAAAGCCCCATTTCCATGCATCTGAACAGATATTTTGAGATTTTTCAGGAGCTGTATTTGAAAGATTTCACACTCTGAGAGCCGTTAAAAACGTCGGTAAAGCATACAGGTGAGGTCTATTTATCAACTTTGGTCGTAACGACCAAAGCTGATAAATAGACCTCACCTGTATGCTTTACCAAGAAGTTAACAGTAATTATACTGTCTGTGGATTATCTTGTCTGGGGTGGATTTGGCACTTGTATGTCTGTAAGATTACGAACTATTTCAGTTAACCGATGTTTTAACAGACTGTATACATTTTAGCGTTTGCTGCCACTTACTGCAAAAAATGATCCGAAATCCATCGAAACTGAACCAGTACGAGAGAAACATAGCTGGTGAAAATATGGGGGAGGCTCTGGATCCGCCCCTTGTTTCACCAGTCATTGGTTGTGTAAAAATATAAACATACAAAAAAACATGGCCCGCCAAAAAAGGTGGGGGGGGGGGGGGGGGGCTTCAGCCGCCCCTGCGTAACGTGATTGCGAGATGATCTTTAAAGCAACCCTTTGTGCAATCAAAGCACCGGAAGTAAATGTAGATTTATTTATTTGTTTATGGTGCTTAAAACCAAACCAGCAGCCAAGGCCATATCATGTCGACAAAGCGGTAGTAAATGCGGAGCATATACAGAGGAGCAAACTCAGTTTAATATACCTTAACTGAAGAATTTTGTGTATTGAATACATTTACCAAACCGTCATTACAAATTTGACTTGTTAATTACTTTTATTACACATCTATTAAACTTTAAACCCTTGTATTTAACGAACTCGCCGCTATGACATAAATGTTTCTGTACTCAACTGGTGATGTACAAGCCGGAACTTTTTTCCCGGCACCTTTTGTACTAGTTCCTTTCCCGTCGAGTCATTAGTTACGCTTCGAAAAGTTTCCAAATTTCGTTATACAATTATCGATCGTCTGTCGCGTAGGTGAAAATGAAAACGTCCAAAGCAAAATAAAGTCGGTTCACAAAAAAAATTAGTTGACTAAAAATGTGATAATATTTAACAAAAAAAAACAATTTTTTTCAACCACAACATTAACCCCTTCCCGTGGCCTTCTCGTTTGCGGATACCGTTATATCTTAATTTGTGCAACTTTATTTCGGTAAATCTTCGGACATCCTGATATGATTCGAACTTCTTTTAAAAATGTTTCTCCCAGCTGTTTTGCAAATCTGCCCAAATTTGTACTTGTATTTTTACTATCAGTAACAGCCACCAAATGGTTTGGCGTGAATGGGCATCATCCGAAGAGAAACAGCGATACGAATTTCAACAAACACGCCCAATAGAAAAGATAACGAATGTAATTTAGCCTGGTTCCCAAAAAGGTTGTTTTGATTTTTATTGATTCTTTTGATCAGAACAGCTTCAAACAAAACAAACGGGCTCTTCACCTTTGGGTTTAAACATCGGAATTAAAATTTGTTTATTTTTTTAAAATGAATTTTAATGAATGGGATGTGTAATAAACACAGAACGCGATGTGTTTGAATCGGTGGGTGTTTTACATAACGAGTTGGAATGGCGTTGTCATATTTCGCGAGAGCCGTAGACGTTCTATCTATATATGCTATAGAGTAAACTCATGTCAAATAAAAAAAAATATGGTGATCTGTTGAAGAATTACCTTGGCAACCACAGAATGTTGCATCTCGTTCGTTCCAGGACTCCATTGTAATGTCGTCAACAGGCCAACGAGATCAGCCAGAAAATGTTTCAGAACATCTACGAACTGACACGTTTATTCAGTTATTATACAAATTCAAAGTAGAACTTGAACGGCGATATTTGCCCAGCAGTTTGACTGTAATGAAAGGTGTCGATTCACTTCTGAGGTTTTCATCAGGTGCCTTTTTAGACTATGAAGCGATAGTACCATTTGTTGAAATTTATTTCTATAGTTTGGACATTGACACTGTTCTGCTGAAAGCAGAGTTAGCTATAGCAGAAAATCTGCCCACACACACAATTAATTCTTACTTTAAACAAGAATTTCAGGTACTTGAACAGACAATTCCTCACCCAACACTGCCAAATTTACATAAAGCAGTTAAGCTAGCACTCACCATACCAGTGTCTTCCGCGTCATGTGAACGCTGTTTTTCAGCTTTCAAATATATTAAAACCCTTTACCTAACATGAAAAGCAGACGACACTTGCAAAAAAAATTCTTGAATAACTAATTTTTTTCATTTTTTGTCTCAAAAACATAGGTTATGACTCCTCATTGGAACGAGCTCGACGAGCTCGTTCCAATGAGGGGTCATAACCTATGTTTTTGAGACAAAAAATGAAAAAATAATGAAAATTCTTTGGCGATTTTTAAGAATAGCGCTGTCCGGTTTTGGCCGTTACGTTGGGTAAAGGGTTAAACATTATCTGAGAAACAAAATGGCCAACCAAAGATTGTCAGACTTAGGGGTCATATATATGTCATCAGAAAGGAGTAAAATGTTACTCGAAAATCCATAAGATGCTGTTGATAAATTTGCAAAACGAAATGGTAACACTTGAATATCTCTACATTGGCCACCTTAGCCAGTTATGGTGTTCTGTACGAGTCGAAACAAGTAGCATAGCCGCTATAAACTAAGTATCCCACTGCCACTACACCAATAACACAAAAAACTCACAGCATTTTCTGGAAAGCCCTGTATGAGAGCTTTCCTGAAATGGTGTAACGTTGTTGTGTTACTGGTGTAGTTAAAGAAAGATGCATAGTTTATAGTGGTTATTACACAACTTTTTTCGACTTGTACTGTACGATGATTGACTTAATGAAAATGTCAATGACACTGTAGCTTAACTTGTCTCTGTGTTGTGTTTGATGATAAGGATGATAATGTTCAACGTTTATGAAAGGATTATGAAATAAGACAAGAATTGTGATAATTGGGAATATGTTAATTTCTGTTCCCTGTATGCTATGTTTTCAATAAAAATAATATAAGGTGTAGACTGTACTAAAGAACTGAGGGATGGGTTAATGTGGCCCAGTTAATGTATGTCAACAAAGGTTTCCAAGTTACAGTGAAATTATTCCAAAATGAGTCATCCTATCAAGTTACAACAATGAAATCCCTTCATAAATACAGCCTGTGGGCTATGCTGAAGGTTTTCGGTCTTCAGACCTGTGTAGTCATCACGTTGACCAATTGCAACCAAAAGGTGACATCCTCATCTTTACATTATACAGAGTCATACTAACAAGGTACAATGAAATCCCCCCCCCCCCCCCCCCCCATAAATACAATCTGTGGTCTGTGATAAAGTGTTTTGGGTTTTGGTCTCGGGCACCCATCTTGGTTGAATGATCACAACCAAAAGGGGATATTCTCATCTTGGCATTATCTGGAGTCATCCTACCAAGTTACAATGAATCCCTTCATAAATATGACCTGTAGACTGTGCTAAAGGCTTTCGGGCTCAGGCAGCCGCCAGGGCCGAAAGAACTCGATCAGAAGGGGATGTTCTCATCTAGACATTATCTGGCGTCATCCTACCAAGTTACAATGGAATCCCTTCATAAATATTACCTGAAGATTGTGCTAAAGGTTTTCGGGCATCGGGCCCCTGTAGCTGTCACAGTTGACCAATCGCGACCAAAAGGGGATGTTCTTATCAAGACATTATATGGAGTCAAACTACCAAGTTACAATGAAATCCCTCCATAAATACGACCTGATTCCTGTACTAAAGGTTTTCAGGTTTGGGCTTGGGCAGTCGTCACGGTTGACAGATCGCGACCAAATGGGGAAGCTCTCATCTTGACATCATACGGAGTCATCCTACCAAGTTACAATGAACTCCCCCCATATTAAATATGACCTGTAGACTGTGCTAAAAGTTTTTGGGTTTCGGGCCTGGGCATCCATCACGGTTACCAGATCATGTCCAAAAGGGGGCGTTCTTATCCAGACATTATACAGAGTCATCCTACCAAGTTACAATGAAATCCCTTCAGAAATACGTCCTGTAGACTGTGTTAATGGTTTTCGGGTTTTGGCAGCCATCACGACTGAATGATCGCAACCAAAAGGGGACATTGTCATCTGGACATTATCTGTAGTCATCCTACCAAGTTACAATGAAATCCATTCATAAATATGACCTGTAGACTGTGCTAAAGGTTTTCGGGTTTTGGGCTAGGTCAGTCGTCACAGTTGACAGAACATGACCAAACGGGGAAGTTCTCATTTAGACATCATACGGAGTCATCCTACCAAGTTACAATGAAATCCCTCCATATTCAATATGACCTGCAGACTGTGCTAAAAGATTTTGGTTTTCGGGCTTGGGCAGCCGTCAATGGTTGACAAATAATGGCCAAAAAAGGACGTTCTCATCTAGATATTATACAGAGGCGTCCTACCAAGTTACAATGAAATCTCTTCATAAATACTACCTGTAAACTGTGCTAAAGGTTTTCGGGTTTTGGGCTTGTCAGCCATCACGGTTGACCGATCGTGACCAAAAGGAGACGTCCTCATCTAGTGCTAAAGGAAAATGTGAACAGACTCACAGACTGACAGGCTTCCGAACGCGTGATGGCAATAGCTTATCTTGACTTTGTCAAGTTAAGCTAATAAAAATGGTTTAAAGTGTGAAGAATTATGTTTTTGGTGCCCCCCCCCCCCCACCCTCCCTTCTATAAAAGACAGACCCTGGTTACGTGCCTGTGTGTAATAAATAAGAAATATCGGATTTTTTAGTTTTACCATGCCCCTTTTGCGCGCTATATATCTAAATTTGGAACATCAACATTAGAACTGAAACAGAATGGTGGTTGAGTGGCATCTCAACAACTAGAACGAAACTGTTGCACCTCTTATTTGGGCATGTCTATCAAATTATAATTGGTCCATATTTTTTTTAACCTTGCCAACGGATGGTAAATAGAAGCCACCAGTATCGTTATCTATCATCCGATGCTGCCCAAAATATGCCACCAGATGATAAAAAGCGCATATCGTGAACATCTTTATTTATCATCCGATGGCAAATAGCCACTTCCGAATTTTCTCACAGCCTTTTTGCCACATCAAACAATTGATGGCGCTTGCTTGTGTTACTTCCAACATTTTGTCAATTCAGTGGATTTGTCTGCTGCAACAAGGGGATCTGCAGTTGGGCAGTATATCATAAATACCATTCAAAATTGGAATTGGTGTGAAGATGTATGTTGTTGATACCGAATCCCGTACTGATCCAGAGGTAAATAGTTTTAAAAATCCCGAAACCGAACTTGATATTTCAATACCGCCCAGCTGTATTTGAGATATGAGCCGTTCTTGCAATAAACAAATGCATGGCTCGCTGCCTCAAGGATGGAAAAATCAAAGAATTTCAAAGATCTTTTCAAACCATTTTCAAGGACTGTTTTGACAAGTTTCTAGACCTTTCTTGCACTGGTCACTAATCCTGAGAATGGTCTTGCCCTGCAATCGATGTAAATAGATTTGTTTGAGAGAAAAGTTTTTATTGAGTAACCCTGTAATACAGTCGTCTCTACAAATCCATTGTTGTGCACTGACCCTCACCACACTGATGTAGAAATATTGAAATTTCAAGGAGCAATTTTTCACATAATGCAGCTAGGAATTTAACCAATTCAATCTTGTTTGACAGAGCTCAACGAGCTCTGTCAAACAAGATTGAATTGGTTAAGTTCCTAGCTACGCTGTGGGGAAAAATGTGCAGCTTGAAATTTGGCTATTTCGACATCAGTGCGTATAGTGTCAACTGAATGTCGGCCTTGCACGAAAAAGGTGCATCAATTTCGGAGGGAGAACTGAAATCCGAGGACTTGCAAGAACACGACTAAATTTTCAAGCACTCACTTCCAATGCCATGACAATGAGTTTCAAAGAAGTTTCAAGGGCCACACTGAACCCCGAGATGCTCGGTCCACGGAGACCTCATTTACTGAATTTGCATAGTAAATTCCTCTAGAAATTGGGAGACTTGTAGAGTCTTTGTGCCCGGAAATGCTCGGCCCACGTAGACCTCATTTACTGAGTTTGCATCGTATATTCCTCTAGAAATTGGGAGACTTGTAGAGTCTTTGTGCCCTGAGATGCTTGGTCCACTGATGCCTCATTCACCGAATTTGCATCGTAAATTCCTCTAGAAATTGGGAGACTTGTAGAGTCTTTGTGCCCTGAGATGCTCGGTCCCCGGAGACCTCATTTACTGAATTTGCATCGTAAATTCCTCTAGAAATTGGGAGACTTGTAGAGTCTTTGTGCCCGGAAATGCTCGGCCCACGTAGACCTCATTCACTGAATTTGCATCGTAAATTCCTCTAGAAATTGGGAGACTTGTAGAGTCTTTGTGCCCTGAGATGCTCGGTCCCCGGAGACCTCATTTACTGAATTTGCATCGTAAATTCCTCTAGAAATTGGGAGACCTGTAGAGTCTTCGTGCCCTGAGATGCTCGGTCCCCGGAGACCTCATTTACTAAATTTGCATCGTAAATTCCTCTAGAAATTGGGAGACTTGTAGAGTCTTTGTGTACCGTATAATATTGAATAAGTGAACGCGATCACATGTATTTAAAATGCATGTGGTATTGCACACATGGGGTTGTACATATATTTCGTGATATGATACTAATTCTTTTTATATCCTTTTCTGATATATCACATATATTACTTAGCGGGAAATATCTGTATTTTTTTATCTGCGCGTTAAACAGCAAATTGATTGTACCAATTACAACGCACAATTGTTATGAACTGAAACTTGAACGACTAAGAAATGAATTTTTGAAAAGCTGTTTGTCTACGTACAATAAGGGTAATTCATATGTCGTGCATTGGTAATGTCAAAATACCAGACTGTATATTTTATTTCCAGTTATTTTACACAAACATTTTAACAATGTCCCTGTTCTGGTGCAGATTTCTTTATTTCAGACAAAAAAAAACATTGGTACGCGTAAATGACTTGATATCAAGTTGCGTGACCATCTGCAGATTCAACAACAGAGCGAATTTGTTGTGTTATTTATTTAATTATTGGTGTTTAAGGTCACATACTTATACACAATGGCTAATCGTGACCGTGACAGTTTTACGGGTGGAGGAAGCCGGAGTACCCGGAGAGAACCACCGAGCATCGACGAGCAACTGTCAACGCCTCAGCATTCTCTGTTCAAGCCCCCTCAAGCAGGGTTACAGCGGTTGAAGACATGTGCACCATCGACGTGCAATACGCCTTAGTACACGGCGTCATCGTGCCCCCACGTAAGCAACCAGGAGTTTCTTGTGTTCGACGGGGATGTGGCCTGGGTGAAATTTCCGCCAAGGTAGGTTGTTTTGGGAAGAAGATATTGGGAGTCTAAGGCACTCACTAGACGATTTTGGTTTAGATGTACTCATAGGCTCATTTACTTGGAACCGAGTCAGTATTTTTCCCACTCTGAGATTACTGTAAAGATCCGGGAAGTGATCTGTGTCACATGAGTTTGAGAAGCCTTTTTCATGTTCAAACCTGCGAAGAAAGTTACCATGTGGTGGCGGAGTACGACCAAAAGATTATCCCAATTTGTCATTCATAAAGCAAATGCCTATTTATGAGATAAAGTAAATATCCTGTTCATTATTTTATTTATTTATTGGGGTTTAACGACACTTTCAACAGCCAGGGTCGCCTCATGTAGGACAGTTTTACGGTTGGAGGAAGCCGGAGTACCCGGAGAGAATCACCGAGCAGCAGCGAGCAACTGTCAGACTCCCCAATTTACTAACTCCAGAGAAGTATGGTTAGCATTGGTTGAAGACAAGAGCACGATCGACGGGCAATACGCCTTAGTTGCCAGCGCCACCATACCGCCACGTGTGTAATCGAGCTTAAATGCCTTGCCAAAAAACACAAAGCAGTTACCCCTGGCAATGATCAAACCGTGGACCTTTCGGTCTGAAGTCCAAACATTTATTTCTCAGTCCCCAAGCACCCACCCCCACCCACCCCCACCCCCGCATGGTCGTTTTGGCTGCCGTATGCTCACTTTTTATAACCAATGCAAACTTAAAAATGAAAGTGTCAATGACACTGTAGCTTAACTTGTGTGTTGTGTTTGATGAAAAGGATAATGTTCAATGTTTATGAAAGGATTATGAAATAAGACAAGAATTGTGATAATTGGGAATATGTTCATTTCTGTTCCCTGTATGCTATGTTTTTGATAAAAAATAATATGAGGTGTACACTGTACTAAAGAGCTGAGGTGTGGGTTAATATGACCTCACAGTTAATGTATGTGGCCCTCACAGTTAACGTATATCAACGAAAGTTACCAAGTTACAGTGAAATTATTCCAAAACGAGTCATCCTATCAAGTTACATTGAAATTCCTTCATCTAGGCATTATATGGAGTCAAACTAACAGGTTACAATGAAATCCTTCCATAAATATGACCTATAGACTGTGCTAAAGGTTTTGGGCTCGGGCAGCCATCAAGGCTGAATGATTGTGACCAAAAGGGGACGTTCTCATCTAGACATTATTTGGAGTCATCCTATCAAGGTACAATGAAATCTCTTCATAAATATCACCTGTAGACTGTGCTAAAGGTTTTCGGTCTTCAGGCCCCTGTAGCCATCACAGTTGCCTAATGGTTTCCAAAAGGGGCTGTTCTCATCTAGACATTATATGAAGTCAACCTACCAAGTTACAATGAAATCCCTTCATAAATATGAACTGAAGACTGTGCTAAAGGTTTTCGGGCTTTGGGCTCGGGCAGCCATCATTGTTGAATGATCGCAACCAAAAGGGGACCAATCACGATCAAAAGGGGATGTCATCATCTAGGCATTATATGGAGTCAACCTAACAAGTTACAATGAAATCCTTCCATAAATACGACCTATAGAATATTCTAAAGGTTTTTGGGCTCGGGCAGCCATAAAGGCTGAATGATCGCGACCAAAAGGGGATGTTCTCATCTAGACATTATTTGGAGTCATCCTACCAAGCTACAATGGAATCTCTTCATAATTATGACCTGTAGACTGTTCTAAAGGTTTTCGGGCTTCGGGTCCCTGTAACTGTCACAGTTGCCCAATCGTGACAAAAGGGGACGTTCTCATCTAGACATTATATAAAGTCAAACCTAGCAAGTTACAATGAAATCCCTTCATAAATATGACCTGTAAACTGTGCTAAAGGTATTCGGGCTTCGGGCCCGGGCAGCCATAATGGTTGAATGATCGCAACCAAAAGGGGACATTCTCATCTGGGCATCATCTGGAGTGATCCTACGAAGTTACAATGAAATCCCTTCATAAATATGACCTGTAGACTGTGCTCAAGATTTTCGGGCTTCGGGCACCTGTAGCCATCACGGTTGACCAATCACGACCAAAAGGGGATGTCATCATCTAGGCATTATATGGAATCAACCTAACAAGTTACAATGCAATCCTTCCATAAATGCGACCTATAGACTATGCTAAAGATCTTTGGGCTCGGGCAGCCATAAAGGCTGAATGATCGCGACCAAATGGGGTGTTCTCATCTAGACATTATTTGGAGTCATCCTACCATGCTACAATGAAATCCCTTCATAATTATGACCTGTAGTCTGTTCTAAAGGTTTTCTGGCTTCGTGCCCCTGTAGCCGTCACAGTTGCCCAATCGTGTCCAAAAGGGGACGTTCTCATCTAGACATTATATGAAGTCAAACTACCAAGTTACAAGGAAATCCCTTCATAAATACGACCTGTAGACTGTGCTAAAGGTTTTCGGTCTTTGGGCTCGGGCAGCCATCATGGTTGAATGATCGCAACCAAAGGGGACAATCTCATCTGGGCATCATCTGGAGTGATCCTAGGAAGTTACACTGAAATCCCTTTATAAATATGACCTGTACACTGTGCTAAAGGGTTTCGGGCGCCTGTAGCCATCACAGTTGACCAATCACGACCAAACTGGGATGTCATCATCTAGGCATTATATGGAATCAACCTAACAGGTTACAATGAAATCCTTCCATAAATATGACCCTTTGCCTATGCTTAAGGTTTTTGGGCTCATGCACCCAGTAAGGCTGAATGATCGCGATCAAAATGGGACGTTCTCACCTAGACATTATTTGGAGTCATCCTAACAAGTTACAATGAAATCCCTTCATAAATATGACCTGTACACTGTGCTAAAGGGTTTCGGGACCCTGTAGCCGTCACAGATGCCCAATCAGGACCAAAAGGGGACTTTCTCATCCAGACATTGTATGAAGTCAACCCACCAAGTTACAATGAAATTCCTCAATAAATATGACCTGTAGACTGGCTAAAGGTTTTCGGGTTTTGGGCTCGGGCAGTCGTCGCGGTTGGCAGATCACGCCCAAATGGGGAAATTCTCATCTACACATCATAAGGAGTCATCCTACCAAGTTACAATGAAATCCCTCCATATTAAACATGACCTGCAGACTGTGCTAAACGTTTTTGGGGTTCGGGCTTGGGCAGCCATGATGATCGATAGATCATGCCCAAAAGGGAACGTTCTCATCTAGGCATTATACAGAGGCATCCTACCAAGTTACAATGAAATCCCTTCATAAATACGACCTGTAGACTGCGCTAATGGTTTTCGGGTTTTGGGCTCGGGCAGCCATACCGGTTGCCCGGTCGCGACCAAAAGGGGATGTTCTCATCTAGACATGACCACAAACCTGCATATGAAATTTTGTGACGATCAGACAAGAACTGCGGGGTAGCCCGTGCTAAAGGAAAATGTGAACAGACTCACAGACTAACAGACTTCCGCACGCGTGATGGCAATAGCTTATCTTGACTATGTCAAGTTAAGCTAAAAATAAAAATTAAATGGTTTATGTCTGATATTTTACCCAAGTTAATAACAATGATAATTTTGTCCCTTGGGTGCAACAAGGATTTGCAATGCTTTAACATTACAAAGCCTTCTTGCACTCAATGGACGAAATACACCACAACCCATGCTATTCTGTAGATTATGAAGCCTAAAACATAAAACAAACCAGGAATATAAACTTTTATGCTTAATGTATATCCATTATAGGCCACTGTTTCTATGGGGTTCTGTTCAAGGTGAGCGCTTCAGGCCCCTTGGGGCCTCTTGTTTTTAAAGAGCTATCACTTTCCAGGGCATGAGCAGAGTATTTGCAGACGCTATAAGATCAAATCTAGGTTGGTAAGAGTAATTTAAAATAAAAATCAGGGCAAATTTTAACTCTTCCCCAACCCATGTCCAATACGCGTATGCAGAAAAACGTTGTTCTAACGACACTTTCGACAGACAGGGCCACCTCGTGTCGGAAGTTTTACGGATGAAGGAAGCTGGAGTACCCAGAGAGAACCGCTGAGCAACATACCAACTCCACACAAGCAGTGTTAGCATTGGTTGTAGACAAGTGCACCATCGACGTGCAGTACGCCTTAGTAAATAGCGTCACCGTGTTCCCCGGTGGGCAATCGGGATGAAGTGCCTTGCCCAAGGACACAACGCAGTGACAACTGGCGGAGATCGAACCGTGGACCTTTCGGTTTGATGTCCAATGCCATACCACTGAGCAGCTCCTTTAATAATATAGCCCAAGAACATTAGGTTTCACTAGGGAAAAAAATCGGAGAAAGCTGATTTTTTCAGGGAATGTCGAGTACATGTCACTGAACGATTAGACAAAAGTCCCCTAAAATCTCAGTTGAGCTTTTTTTTCTACAGCCTTTTTTCGAAAACGCGTTTGAAAAAAATAAAAAAAAATCGCACGAACTTTGTAACCTCGAATTGATCCAACTGTATTTTTTGTTTACGCGTATTTCGAGCTACATAATGTCTAATATACATTTACCTAGAGGAAAATGTGCATTCTGTGACAATTTCTGCGAAAAATTATTGAAAATTCACAAAAAAGTATCGGATTTACGCAAAAAATGACGATTTTCCTAATGGATTTGCCCAAAGGGTCGTAGTACAGAACGGGGTGTTAGGTGGACAGACGATAAAAAATCCACCACCATTTGAAGACTTTTATCATTGCTTACAAAATAGACATTATGGAAGACCCCCTATGCTTCTGGCCGAGTTCCCATTTTGGCATAAAATTCGTCAGCATGAGAACTCAACTATTTTCGGGCTTGGGACCGAACAGACACGTCTGTGTCTGACAGCATTAGATCAATAAATAATATTTACAGAATGTACAAATCAATCAACATGGATTAAGTTACATTGACTATTATCAACGCTATATACAGAAATGACATGACCTATATACATATTATTCATCGAACTCAGAAATTTCCGACAGGACAGTGTTTCTGTGGTTGTTACAAGAATCCGAACTGCAGTTACACAAACCTGAGCAAGAGAGTCCTGCCTTCTTACACCCACACCTTTTTGTACAAGCACTCTTGCAACCACAACTGATCAGATTCAGAAGGTTATCGGGGGCACATGGCTTTGTGGCTGCAGTCGGTACAAGAAGTCCATTGTCTAGCGACCACCCCAATCCGTCGGAGGAAGCGAAGTGCCCAGCCATTGTTGGACCTGGAGATAACATCTGTAGACATGTTGTTGTGCAGCATCGCTGCTTGGTGGGAGTGAGGCTAGGTCGATGGGTTTATTCAGTTTAGATTTTGCTACATAATGCTTGTAAGTGACATATCTATATTGGTCGAGAGAGAAAACAGTTTTACTCCCGTATAAGATCAGGAGAAGTTGTTCCCCGGCAGCGGCTACTGCACTTGGTGTACTGTCATCCGCCAAAATTGTGTTGACATACTGTTGTGAGTCGCTAGTAACATCGGAGACAATTGTACTGAACACTTTCTTCTTACCAATTCGAAAGAGTGCAGAAGTAGTGTCACAACCACTTATAGAATGTGCTACAAGGAGGTTGCTTCTATGGTCACCCATTTTGGTTGCTATTTCACTAATTGAAACTAGTAAGTTTGGGGTAATGGAATACGTCATGTGAATATTACATCCCGGTTGAACTCGAGAGGTAAGAATGACTAACAACTGCCCTCAATAAAAATCCACCATCTACAACAAACAGAGAATGTTCTGGGATTTTAGTTTGCTCGGAACCGTATGTTTTGAGGATCTTACCGAGCGTGCTTTTCTGTGTCTTCCTCATTCCAGCAGAATCAAACAATGCTTGTGGTTTCGGGGCGAGTTCATATTTGAGATACTCTTCCATCTCTGCTTGTGACTGAATAACACATGTGATGCGGTTGAACAGAATTGTGGGGTCAATCACTACCTTACTTCCACGGACTTTGATGCTATTTGCCATCGATGCGAAAGACTTCACAGTGTCAACACGTCGTAGTTTGATGCTGTTGAACGTTTTGCTTACAACATTCGATACGCAACATTCACCAATTTTGCGAACTTGGTCACAGTTCACAGTTTCGTCGGCCACAAGCCCGGTCGCTATAGAGACTAATTGTAGTGGATCTCTACTCTGAAAGGGGGAATGCACTCTGAGCCAGTTCAATAATTTGGTGATATCATTGGCATCAGTCAATTGTGAACTTTGACGGAGATCCCGATGTTGTTCGCCATGACCAGTGTGAACATGAACAAAATTTTCGAGAGCATTACATATCGGAAGGCAAAGAGGTAGTCCATGTACCCATTTCGCAACAGTGCTATCGGTTATTCCCCTGCCATGTGTGAGACCACCAGGGAGCTTGAACATTCTCATTAAACACTGCTCTATGGTCTGATCAGAATATATCCCGTCCCAGAATTTATCTGAGCGCCTTATGGTAAAGTAACCTTTCTCAGTGAACAACTTCAAATCATCCTGTTGCATTATTTCTGTTAGCTCATTCATCTGCTGCAAATAGAGATGAGAACTTTTTGCGTATGCAAAATGACCACCTGCGTGAAATACTGGAATCATATTGCGAACACAATATGTGTGGAGTTCTCAGTCGCCTGTGCGCTCTGCTCTCAAGAACAACTGGAGAAGACCTATTTGCTCGTAGTATTGTACCCAAAGCTTTCCTGTGCGTCCTACGGACGCATTCTGGAGCAGTTCGTGTAATTTTGACAGTAGATGGTTGATACTTTCTTGATTGACAGCGTCAGCTGTTGTACAGTCACCTCTGGCAAGTCCACAGAATATTTCATTGACTTCTGTGCAGTCTATGTTATCTAGTGTTCGGCTTTCTTCAAACACAAGTTTTGTAATGGCAATTTGTGTTTGAATTTGAGTTTAGGGGGTATGGTTAATATTTCACACGTTTCACCGGTTCATTATGGAATAAATGACTATTGTTATATATCATTATAAAGCCACTGCTTTTCTGCAATTTTTGATATATAATTTAACTCCCAAAGTAGTCGTAGATTTGATTTAATGGACGTTGTGTACCGTTGTGTGTATGAAAACAATAAAAATTTTTTCGTAATTTTGTACATTTTCGTGAATATTTCACCATTGAGTGTGAGGATTGGTACAAAGTTGGCATTTTCTGTTGGGGATATGTATTCTCAATATAATTCAGCACGATATTTATGATTCTCACCCTACTAAGGCGAATAAGAATGAGAAATATGGAGCTGGGTCGAATTTTTTTTTAAATTGTTTTTTTCTTCAAAAAAAACGCTATAACTAAAAAAGCTCAACTCGGATTCGCGGGGACTTTTCACACTTTATCCGCAATGTGTGTCCCGGAAACATATAAAAAAATCAGCTTTCTCCGATTTTTTTCCTTACTTTCTCATTTTTATGTCTAATGTGCCTGGACTAATAAATAGCCAAAATGAATAGCAACAGCTAATGCACAATCTCGTCAAATAGAGATTGTGCGTTAGTTTTTGCTATTTGATTAGAAATTCTGTCGAGACCTATATATTATTTATTTATTTATTGATGTTTAAGGTCACATACTTATACACAATGGCTAATCGAGACCGTGGTAGTTTTACGGGTGGAGGAAGGCGGAGTACCCGGAGAGAACCATCGAGCATCGAAGAGCAACTGTCAGCTCCTCAACATTATAACTATGTAAAAGCTCTGCTCAAGCATGGTTTCAGCTGTTGAAGACATGTGCACCGTCGGCGTGCAGTACGCCTTAGTACACGGCGTCATCGTGCCCCCGTGTAAGCAACCGAGATAAAGTGTCTCGCCCAAGGACGGGGATCGAACTCAGGACATCAAGCATAGAAGTCCAACAGTCTCCCACTGAGCCACCGCGCCCCGTATCAAGACGTAAGCAGCACAGTTGGCGTAGCAAAAGCAGAGAAGACGGAAAGCATCACAATATTTGCTTTCCGATAAGTTACTATCAGGGCCCTGAGAATATTCGGTCTTTGAAATGATATTCGATTCAACGACAGTCTTCGATTCGAATTCGATTTGGCAATCGATGTCGAATATCTACTGAATCTCCCCGTTTATCCTTTCAATCGTTCTCTCTGTCGGAATGCACCGGATACCAGGAAAGTGTGTTTTAAAAATAGGGACACATCAGCTTAAAACGAATTTCATCTCATGCAACTCCACATTCAGAGTAGGCGAGGGATCTGTCCGTCGCTCGTACTTCCTATTCCATGTGCCGCTGATGGATATATCTGTCGCCAGCACATGGAATATGGAGTACGGCCCAACATTGTTATGTTCCGGACTAAAGCACGATGTTTTTTTCCCAGTAGCGTTACCAGTAATCATTCTATTAAATTCGATTCGATTTTCGATTCGATTCACGAATAGTGAGCAGTATTCGATTCGATCTCATTCGAATATCTGCAGGGTCCTAGTTACCACCATGTTATATAGCGTAACCTACTAACAGGTTAACCCTTTACCTAACATGAAAAGTAGACGACACTTGCAAACCAAATTATTGAATAACTAATTTTTTTCATTTTTTGTCTCAAAAGCATAGGTTATGACCCCCTCATTGGAACGAGATCGACGAGCTCGTTCCAAAGAGGGGTCCTACCCTATGCTTTTGAGACAAAATAATGAAAAACTAGAGGTACTGTGAGCAAGCTCACAAAGTGATACCCCCCGCGCCTGAAATGTATAAGTTAGATTATCTCCCCTTGGAAATGTCAGAACGGAATTATATTGCTTCATGCACATCTTCATATGGAGTTCTTCCATTGTGTAAAGTTTCATGAAAATTCTTCAAACGGTTTAGGAGGAGTTTCGCTTATAAGGATGGACAGACACCTGAAATGTATAAGTTAGATTATCTCCCCTTGGAAATGTCAGAACGGAATTATATTGCTTCATGCACATCGTCATACAGAGTTCTTCCATTGTGTAAAGTTTCATGAAAATTCTTCAAACGGTTTTGGAGGAGTTGCGCTTATAAGGATGGACAGACGGACGGGCGGAGGGACGGACAGGGTGATTCCTATATACCCCCCCCCCAAACTTTGTTTGCGGGGGGGGGGGGGGTATAATAATGAAAATTAATTGACGATTTTGTTGAATAGCGCTGGCCGTTTTTGAACGTTACGTTAGGTAAAGGGTTAAGATGTAAGCTCTTTATATCCAAGACAGGAGCCTGAGTAACATAATACATGTCAAATCAACTTGAAATGAGAAACAACGAAAAGTAGTATCCCAATAAAATAGTTTATATTTTCTAATCAAAAGACCTCAATCTTTGGGTTCACCAATGCATACCGCTAAATACATGTTAAATTAGTACAATGAATTTCTATTCCAATAATTCAACCAAAATCGGTTGTAAAATCAACAACGAACAATGTAATAAAAAATAACAACTAAATATGCAGTCAACTGTATCAGAGCCTGGAACCACATTTTGTATCATCCTGGATAAAAAGGATTTTCAGACATGAATGTCGGCCAAAGCTAGGATATCAACATGAAGGAGCGGGGAGGTAAAAGTATCCGACAACTACCGGCATACTGCAATGTGCAAAACTTTCGGTTGGGGAAAGAGTCTGTCATTCATTGGGCAAACCTGGTTCCACTTGGGAAATATTGTTATTTATTTATTGGTGTTTAAGGTCACATACTTATGCACAATGGCTAATCGTGGCCGTGACAGTTTTACGGGTGGAGGAAGCCGGAGTACCCGGAGAGAACCACCGAGCATCGACGAGCAACTTTCAGCTTCTCAACATTCTAACTCTGTTGAAGCTCCGCTCAAGCAGGGTTACAGCGGTTGAAGACATGTGCACCATCGACATGCAGTACACCTTAGTGCACGGCGTCATCGTGCCCCCAAGTGGGCAACCGGGATAAAGTGCCTTGCCCAAGGACACAACGCGGGTCGTCCCGGACGGGGACCGAACTCGGGACCTCTAGCATAGAAGTCCAACAGTCTACCTCTGAACCACCGCGCTCCCCTTAAACTTGTTCAGCCCGCATCTAAATCAGGGCTTATATTTCCACGAGAATCCAGGAATAAATTCACGTAAAGATTCCCGTCACAAATCCGTGAGAATATTGGCGCATTTAACTTTATTTCTCGCCTGTAAATTGAAGAAACTTTTCGACCAATGATAAATTTAGATGAATTTTTCATCAAATCTAGTCATGGCTGCTTCACAGCAGCCATGTCTAGATTTCATGAAAAATATTTTGAAAATACTCAGCAGGTTAAAGAGTTAAGGTCACTTTCAGCATGTATCGCGTCACAACCACAAGTGCAAAATCACCACTCACTCATTTATAATTACGTAATCAAAGTGCTGCTGAAGAGGATACATGAAATTTGTTCATGTTTTGCTTCATATCAAAAGGTCAGGGATCTCATACATCAACAAGCTGCGGTCAAAACAATCAGTGTTACTAAATGTGGTCCAAGGAACTGAGACGGTTAAACGAAAACCATTATTTTAATGATGCTGTGAATGATACATGTATCCCATATAGTGCTGAAACAGACAGGAAATCCTATGTCCTGTTAACCCTTTACCCAATGCACACAATATCAAAATTTGTAATTTCAATCAGCTTTTTTCAAATTTTTCAAACCACACAACCATTAATGAGTGGTCATATAAGCATTTGGTGGATTTTTTTAATAGGTAGAGTGCTAAATTATCTTTCAAAGGTGATCTGAAACAGAAGTATATTTTTTCAGATACAGCAGAATCCTCTTAATTGAATATCCATTTTGCCAGTGAAAATTATTCAATTAACAGGAGTATACAATTAACAGGGATTTGGTCAATTTCCTGTGTTCTGGGAGGAAATTGAGCATTTATTCTATTATATCTTGTTTGACAGAGCTCATAGAGCTCTGTCAAACAAGATATAATAGAATAAATGCCTGTATTGGATGTAGTGAGGCCAAAATGGTTGATAAATAGGGGGAATTTGGTGCGTGTCACAGTGATTTTTTCGACATATTACAAAAATTTATACGATTTACAGGAGTTTACACTACAACCCATATGCAATTAACAGATCAAATTTGTACTGAAGGTATGGTAAATGGTTTTGTGTTTGAAAATTATATTCAATTAACAGGGATATACAATTAAGAGATATCCAATTAAGTGGGCTCCACTGTACCATGCTACCAGCAAGTGGATCCTCAGTTTAGCAAGATTTTGTTCATAAAAAATTGTTCTGTTACTATTTATTGGAGTGTCTTCTAGCACTCTCCAATACATTGTTACAAAATAATTTTATATGAACATTTTTCATCTATTGCTGCAGCAATGGCAAGCTTATGCACTAAGTGTAAGCCACTAAAATGGCTTTCAGCACTTTTCAATAAAGCCATAATAGTGGCTTCTAGCACTCATCCAGTTAAAAATATCAATTTGTAAAGCAAAGTGTAAATTATGCAGATGAGTGTGTCCAATTTGTTGGATAAAGGGTTAACTGTTTGGTTGTAACCACTCCATTATAGATTAACCTCCCATTATGTTGGAGATGAGAATATGCATATCCCATACGCATAGGAACAGTGATAATGTAGGTTGGTTCCAGATGGAAGTAGCAGATAGTTATAGTCAGTATAGTTAACAGATTCAGAGTATAACACACTATTAATTGAAAATAAAATATGTTTTCATTTTTGGAATGGACTAAAAACTAAAAACTTTCCACAATCCAACCAATGAGAAGTCATAAGTTGTTTTTGAACACTTTTTTGAGAAGAGTACTGGCTGGTTGTGTTCATTACGTTGGAAAAGATTATGTACATATGAGATTTTCACTAAGGCTGTACAGTGCACAGTGTCTGTTACTTAGTTTAATAATGAATCTTTTTATAATCAGAAAATGTAACTAACCCAATGCAAAGCACATGGATAATCACACCTGGTTATTAGAAACTGGTAACTGCCATATCACACACTACATGAATCTGTACTCTCACCAAAGCTGGGCAATGCACAGGGTCAGTCACATAATAGATATGGTTTATAACCAGAAAGAAAATATATCTATCCCTGTGCATTCCACAGAGTTAGTTTGCAAGCTAACAAACACTGCATTGAACAGGAATACGCTGGCATATCACACACTACATGAAAATATACACTTACGGTACAGTTGCCATTGAGTGGTCATGATCCACGTTTGGGCAGTGATGTCCACGCATGCATTTACAAGATATTAAAAAATCATCAGCAGCAAAATTTTAATTAATGAAGCACCGGGTTGTACCCGGTGCTTCATTAATTAAATTTTTGATAATTATTTCTATAATTAGTGTTTGAAATCTAACATTACTGCATCTGTGGAAATATTGCCCACTCATGGAAAGTGACCAGGCCCCGGCGACCATACTGTACTAAGGCTGTTAAAATGCACAGGGTTAGTTGGTTACATGTTACACGTGGCGCGGGATTCAAGGAACTAATAGAAATACTTATACTGGATTGTGGAAATAATATTTTTAAAGTGAATTTCAAAAATGAAAACATATTTTAATTTTCAATTAATAGAGTGTTGTATGAGGAAAACAGAGAATATAATTTATTTATTTGGGTTTAATGACACTTTTAACAGTCTGGGTCACATCATATTGAACAGTTTTATGCGGTGGCTCAGTGGTTAAGGCAGTGGACTTCAAACCAAAAGGTCCATGAGTCAATCTTGACCAGCAATAATTACATTGTGTCCCTGAGCAAGGCACTTAATCCTGACTGCCCATGTGGAGGTGCAGTGGTGTTGTGAACAAGAGTGTACTGCACATTGATAGTGCAATTGTCTTCAACCAATGCTAACCCTGCTTGTGCAGGGTTGGTATGAAGAGTCTTACCGTTGCTCACTGCTGCTCAGTGGTAATCCAACTTCTTCCAAACATAAAACTGTCCAATATGAGGTGACCATGGCTGTTGAAAGTGTCATTAAACCCCAATAAATAAATAAATTCTGGGTGGCTAATCTGTAGCTAAAAATCAAAACCAGAAAAGCTTGCGACCATTTCGGTACAGGTTAACCCTTTACCTAACATGAAAAGCAGACGACACTTGCAAAAAAAATTCTTGAATAACTAACCTTTTTCATTTTTTGTCTCAAAAACATAGGTTATGACCCCTCGTTGGAACGAGCTCGTTCCAACGAGGGGTCATAACCTATGTTTTTGAGACAAAAAATAAAAATATTTTGAAAATTAATATGCGATTTTTGAGAATAGCACTGGCCGGTTTTGGCCGTTACGTTGGGTAAAGGGTTAATCAATTAATCATTTCAACACTAATGCAGTAGGTATCTAAATACCCTGAATGTGTTTATCCCAAGAAAATATACTACCCCAACACCATAACAGTTCAGTGTTCCCTCAATACAAGCTTGGAAATGAGCAGACTGACTTCTGCAGAATGAGGTCCCACAGGATGGTGAATTTGGTGATGCTACCCTGCATAGCAGGGTAGCATTACTAAATTTACCCTCTCTGAACCTCAATCTGAATCAAGGTCTCAAGTGTAAGCAGAAAGAGGCACCCAGAGAATAAATTGAGGGATACTAGCCCACTGTACAGGATGGCATCAGCAAATTCACCGAATGAAGACCTCATTCTTCATATGACAGACTGCTTATTTCCAGGTTTGCCTCAAAATCTGAATATGTATTTTGAAAACAAACAGAACTCAATGAACAGGATATAATATTCAATTAACACAAACTCTGTTGTTGCGTGAGCTTACGTGCTTATTTACAATATTTTCAAGGGAAATGGAAGAAACCAAATAAAATATCCACAGTGACTAACCATTATATACATTGGTTATAAAATGCAAATGAATGTTGAAATATTTTTCCCACTAAAAGAACACAATTTTACACAGTTGATTTTCAGGAAAAATGTTTAATGTAACATTTAATAGTTCTTTCTGAAGACTACTCCAGATAATCTGATCATATGAGGGGAGATAATTATATTTTACGAGACACCAGAACAGGGTTCATACACATTTCCAAAAGATGAAATTTTTTGGAGTTTACCATGACTTAACCCTTTGGTATCCACCCCAACCTTACCCTCCCACACCCTCACCCCCAAACTGCAGTGCCCCTCCCCCTCCACTCCCCAACATGCACCAAACTGCCTAAACATGATACAAATTAGATGTGATAGACTGAAAGTGCATAGAAGATATTCTGTTTTTGGCGCATGACAAGCCAAGTGGTACACATTGTGACTGAATTTTTTGTTAAGGGTTAATTATAAGAGAATCAGCTTGTCATATTTCCACCATCACAGGAACTTCCCCATTCCCAACCCACCCCACCACTAAAAAGAACAAAGCAATGGAGACAGATGATATGGTGAATGTGACTAGAATTGAGAAGAGTGTAAAAATATTCTTCAAGTGTCATTTGGGAACATGATATACCATGCCAGGCCTGAAAATAAGCAGTCTGACATTTGCAGAATGAGGTCCCCAGAAGGTGAATTTGATGATGCTATTCCATACAGTGGGTCAATTTATCCTCTGGGTAACTCTTTCTGTTTAGTTTTGAGACCCTGATTCAGATTGAGGTTCACAGAGGGTAAATTTAGTGATGCTATCCTGCTGTGCAGAGTAGCATCACTAAATTCACCCTTTGGGGACCTCATTTTGCAGATGACAGTCTGCTTATTTTCTGGCTTGTACCATGCCACAGCAAGAGGATCCTTACAGTGGAGTCACTGGGGACTGGTCATAATCCACACGTGGGCAGTCAGTCCACGCAGGCATTTACCAGGTAATAAAAATCATTATCAGCAAAATTGTTATTAATGAAGCACTGGGTTGTACAGGGGAACCCTGTTAATTGAATAGCCGCTTTGCCAATGAAAATTATTCAATTAACAGGAGTATTCAATTAACAGGGATTGTCACTTTCCTGTATTCTAGAGATAAACTTGGCATTCATTCTATTATATCTTGTTTGACAGAGCTCCATGAGCTCTGTCAAACAAGATATAATAGATTAACCCTTTACCCAACAAATCGCCCGCATCCACCCACGTAGTATGCAAATTCAGCAGCTGAAAAAATATTATTTTTCGAAAAATTTCAACAAAACCATATCATGTGACCCCCTCTTTGGAACGAGCTCGTTCCAAAGAGGGGTCACATGATATGGTTTTGTTGAAACTTTTTGAAAAAATTTTAAAAATGATATTTAAAATAATAAATTTTGAAATTGTCTGCGTCTGCGTTGTGTAAAGGATTAAATGCCTGTATTGAGAATACTTAGGCCAAATAGGTCTACAAACAAAGGAAAACTGGGGAGAGTCAGGGTAATTTCTCAACAGGTTACAAGATTTTTTATTCAATTAACAGGAGTTTTCTCTATATCCCACATTCAATTAACAGGTCAAATTTGTACTGGAGGTATGGTAAACGGTTTTGTGTTGGAAAATTATATTCAATTGACAAAGATATACAATTAAGAGATATCCAATTAAGTGGGCTCCACTGTACCCGGAGCTTCATTAATTAAAATGTTGATGATTATTCCTAAAAACAGTGTTTGGAATCTAATATTATTGTGTTCATGGAAATATTGCCCACCAGTGGAAAGTGACCAGTCCACAGTGGCTGTACTGTAGTTCAGAAACACAATGTTCATAAACAATTGGTTTGTTACAATTTATTGTAGAACATCTGTTGCTACCATCCAATAAATTGCAGCAATACAATTATAAAAAAAACTTTTTTTTCCCCACTGCTGCGCTAACCACAACCTAATGCATACAGTGTAAAACCACTAAAATGGCTTCTAGCACTCGGGCCAGTTAGTAATTTACATCAGATAATGGCAAATAAAACAATATGAATAATGTAATATAAATGATATAAGGAAGTATAATTTTAATAAAACATTTGGCAACAAAATGTAGATGCAAAGTGATAGAAAATGAGAAAAGATTTACAATTTTAAAAAATATGCACAAGAAGGAGACACAGAGATGTAAATAACCTATTTTCGGTAAAATAAAATGCAAATTCTGATGAGGAGAAGAAACCCATTGCTTCCCCCACAATTATTATTATTTATTTATTTGTGTTATCGTGACCACAACATGGGTACGAAGTCAAGTTTAGCCAATCATTTACAGTACATGGAGAGTGGATTGTAACTAAATCACCCATGTAGTGGAGTTACCACCCAAAGTATCACGTTCAAATTCTGAATATATGGACAAAAAACAAGCAATGTTTCAGTCAATGGACTGCCAGGTTTAACCTGGAGGTCCATTGGCTGGAACATTGCTTGTGATGGTTATGCTTTGCAACAAATTTGCAATTATTGCTTGGATGGAATCTCCACTCTGTGGGTGATTTAGTGATAATACACTCTCCACATACTGCATACCCATGCTGCCCACTTAAGAGGACTTCCATCTCAGGCTTTGGTTACCACAGTAAACAAGCACTACACCACTTCCCAGGGATCCTCCCCATAGGGGGTGTTTACATTGATATTCAATTATCAAATATCAAACTAAGTTGATTCTATCAAATTCCAGTATGTGATGTAGATATTTCTACACTTCTTATCAGTCTAATATAAAATTCCAGCTTGTTTTATTCACATTCAACCACAAAAATGACTCTTATGTAATTATTGTAACATTATAAAATTACAACCAAGACAATCAAACAATTGTTTCAGCATCCAAAACCATTTTTAGATCAATCCGCAACTAAAATTCAATTTTAAAGCAAGAGCTTACTCTGGTCAGTTTTATTTATTTATTTATTTATTTATTTATTTATTTATTTATTTATTTATTCATTTATTTATTTATTTTTTTATTTATTTATTCTTAGAATTGCCTCATTGAAGATGTGTGTGATGGCACATTTATTTATTTATTACTTCTTAGAACTGCCTCAAAGAAGATGTGCGTGATAGCTCATTTATTTATTTATTACTTCTTAGAACTGCCTCAAAGAAGATGTGCGTGATAGCTCATTTATTTATTTATTACTTCTTAGAACTGCCTCAAAGAAGATGTGCATGATAGCACATTTATTTATTTATTCTTAGAACTGCCTCAATGAAGATGCGCGTGATAGCTCATTTATTTATTTATTACTTCTTAGAACTGCCTCAATGAAGATGTGTGTGATAGCTCATTTATTTATTACTTCTGAGAACTGCCTCAATGAAGATGTGTGTGATAGCACATTTATTTATTACTTCTGAGAAATGTCTCAATGAAGATGTGCCTGATAGCACATTTATTTATTACTTCTGAGAACTGCCTCAATGAAGATGTGCATGATAGCACATTTATTTATTACTTCTTAGAACTGCCTCAATGAAGATGTGCGTGATAGCTCATTTATTTATTTATTACTTCTTAGAACTGCCTCAAAGAAGATGTGTGTGATAGCACATTTATTTATTCTTAGAACTGCCTCAATGAAGATGTGTGTGATAGCTCATTTATTTATTACTTCTTAGAACTGCCTCAATGAAGATGTGCATGATAGGAAATTTATTTATTACTTCTTAGAACTGCCTCAATGAAGATGTGCGTGATAGCACATTTATTTATTACTTCTGAGAACTGCCTCAATGAAGATGTGCATGATAGGAAATTTATTTATTACTTCTTATTTATTTATTACTTCTTAGAACTGCCTCAATGAAGATGTGCATGATAGCACATTTATTTATTACTTCTGAGAAATGTCTCAATGAAGATGTGCGTGATAGCTCATTTATTTATTACTTCTGAGAACTGCCTCAATGAAGATGTGCATGATAGCACATTTATTTATTACTTCTGAGAAATGTCTCAATGAAGATGTGCGTGATAGCACATTTATTTATTACTTCTGAGAACTGCCTCAATGAAGATGTGCGAGATAGCACATCTATTTATTACTTCTTAGAACTGCCTCAATGAAGATGTGCGTGATAGCACATTTATTTATTACTTCTTAGAACTGCCTCAATGAAGATGTGCGTGATAGCACATTTATTTATTACTCCTTAGAACTGCCTCAATGAAGATGTGCATGATAGCACATTTATTTATTTATTCATAGAACTGCCTCAATGAAGATGTGCGTGATAGCTCATTTATTTATTTATTACTTCTTAGAACTGCCTCAATGAAGATGTGCGTGATAGCACATTTATTTATTACTTCTTAGAACTGCCTCAATGAAGATGTGCGTGATAGCTCATTTATTTATTTATTACTTCTTAGAACTGCCTCAATGAAGATGTGCATGATAGCACATTTATTTATTTATTCATAGAACTGCCTCAATGAAGATGTGCGTGATAGCTCATTTATTTATTTATTACTTCTTAGAACTGCCTCAATGAAGATGTGCGTGATAGCACATTTATTTATTACTTCTTAGAACTGCCTCAACGAAGATGTGCATGATAGCAAATTTATATTATTACTTCTTAGAACTGCCTCAATGAAGATGTGCGTGATAGCTCATTTATTTATTTATTACTTCTTAGAACTGCCTCAATGAAGATGTGCGTGATAGCTCATTTATTTATTTATTACTTCTTAGAACTGCCTCAATGAAGATGTGCATGATAGCACATTTATTTATTTATTCATAGAACTGCCTCAATGAAGATGTGCGTGATAGCTCATTTATTTATTTATTACTTCTTAGAACTGCCTCAATGAAGATGTGCATGATAGCACATTTATTTATTTATTTATTCTTAGAACTGCCTCAATGAAGATGTGCATGATAGCACATTTATTTATTTATTCTTAGAACTGCCTCAATGAAGATGTGCATGATAGCACATTTATTTATTTATTCTTAGAACTGCCTCAATGAAGATGTGCGTGATAGCTCATTTATTTATTACTTCTTAGAACTGCCTCAAAGAAGATGTGCGTGATAGCTCATTTATTTATTTATTACTTCTTAGAACTGCCTCAATGAAGATGTGCATGATAGCACATTTATTTATTTATTACTTCTTAGAACTGCCTCAATGAAGATGTGCATGATAGCACATTTTTTATTTATTACTTCTTAGAACTGCCTCAATGAAGATGTGCATGATAGCACATTTATTTATTTATTACTTCTTAGAACTGCCTCAATGAAGATGTGCATGATAGCACATTTATTTATTTATTACTTCTTGGAACTGTCTCAATGAAGATGTGCGTGATAGCACATTTATTTATTTCTTCTTAGAACTGCCTCAATGAAGATGTGCGTGATAGCTCATTTATTTATTTATTACTTCTTGGAACTGCCTCAATGAAGATGTGCATGATAGCACATTTATTTATTCTTAGAACTGCCTCAATGAAGATGTGCGTGATAGCACATTTATTTATTTATTTATTACTTCTTAGAACTGCCTCAATTAAGATGTGCGTGATAGCACATTTATTTATTTCTTCTTAGAACTGCCTCAATGAAGATGTGCGTGATAGCTCATTTATTTATTACTTCTTAGAACTGCCTCAATGAAGATGTGCGTGATAGCTCATTTATTTATTTATTACTTCTTAGAACTGCCTCAATGAAGATGTGCGTGATAGCACATTTATTCATTACTTCTTAGAACTGCCTCAATGAAGATGTGTGTGATAGCTCATTTATTTATTACTTCTCAGAACTGCCTCAATGAAGATGTGCGTGATAGCTCATTTATTTATTTATTACTTCTTAGAACTGCCTCAATGAAGATGTGCGTGATAGCACATTTATTCATTACTTCTTAGAACTGCCTCAATGAAGATGTGCATGATAGCACATTTATTTATTACTTCTTAGAACTGCCTCAATGAAGATGTGCGTGATAGCACATTTATTCATTACTTCTTAGAACTGCCTCAATGAAGATGTGCATGATAGCACATTTATTCATTACTTCTTAGAACTGCCTCAATGAAGATGTGCATGATAGCTCATTTATTTATTACTTCTTAGAACTGCCTCAATGAAGATGTGCGTGATAGCACATTTATTTATTACTTCTTAGAACTGCCTCAATGAAGATGTGCGTGATAGCACATTTATTTATTACTTCTTAGAACTGCCTCAATGAAGATGTGTGTGATAGCTCATTTATTTATTACTACTTAGAACTGCCTCAATGAAAATGTGCGTGATAGCTCATTTATTTATTTATTACTTCTTAGAAATGCCTCAATGATGTGCATGATAGCACATTTATTTATTTATTGGTGTTTAAGGTCACATACTTTTGCACAATGGCTAATCATGACCACAACATGGAGATAAAGTCAAGGTCAGTGAATCATTTATACCCCATGTTGCCTATTTTAGAGGACTCTCACCCTAAACATTAGTGACTGGGTCCTATTTTACCAGTGAAAAAGAGCTTGTCACCGCTTCACTTCCTGGGGTTCCCACGGGGGACATTTATTTATTACTTCTTAGAACTGCCTCAATGAAGATGTGTATGATAGCTCAGAATCAATGGTGTACGGAACTGGTAAGATCTGAGTTGATGTTAAAACTAATCTTGGTTACTGAAACAATTGCACCATAAAATACCATCACAACCACCACACAAACGAACATTCCAATACATTTTTCACAACACTAATTTCCTAACTATTCACAACACATTAGTTTACCCATTATCGAAAAAAGTCGCATTCTACTGATATAAAACTGTCAAAATTCTTCAAAAATTTTCTTTCCTTAACACTCTGAATAGTGATGTCAAAATACTGAAATTTCAAGCAGCATATCTCTTTTGCATAATGCAATTTGGAATTTTACCAATTTAATCTTGTTTGACAGAGCTCAATGAGCTATGTCAAACGTGACTAAATTGGTTAAATTCTTAGTTGCATTATTGAAAAAATTTGAGCCTTGAAATTTTGATATTTTGACATGCGGTGCAGATTGTTAATCATTTACCTAACGAATTGCCCACATAATATACAAATCGAGCAAATGAAAAATATTTTTCAAAAAATTTCAACAAAACATATGTGAAGCCTCATTGGAATGGGCTTGTCAAGCTACTTCCAGTGATTGGTCACATAATATTTTTTTTTTGTTGTTAAAATTTTTTGTTAGATTGGAAAAAATATTTAAAATAATAAATTTCGATATCATCTGCGTTGGGTAGAGGGTTAAGGAAAACAAGCTTACTGGGGTTATTCAATTAATTGTATCAATCTGTGGTACAGACGAAATGGAAGAAAAATTATTTTGGAAGACACAATTGTATTATCATTTCTAAGTCTAAAACAAAGTGTACTTAACTCACTCCAAACTAACCACTTATTCTGCAATATTTTCCTCTGATGGAATATTACCAGTCAACAATTTTTGCGACATTCTCTGCTCAGAATGAGATGCCCCAAAGATACTCATGGAAATGTTGGTTAATCAGAGACATCATTTTACTGGCAATAACTATTGATTCACTTCCACGTTCATAAAAACTGGATGACAATGGAAGGAGGTTTGCCTCAATTGCTCTGGAAGATTCAATTGTAAATGAAAGCAATCTAGTGGGGGGAGGGGGGGGGGCGGGGTTATATCAGACTATGTTTTATATAAATATGGATGCATTGTAAATGTATATATACAGAGTTACACCCAAGTAAAATATACACCCAAGTAAATTAAAAGCTATTTTTTTCTAAATCTGATAAATTTGAGGTGAGGGATTGATTACTTAAATATAGGGGTGGGGGATGATTAATTTTTTTCAAAGGTTGTTAGTGTCGTGAGTGCATTTATTCCAAAATACTATGCCATTAGCAAGTAGAGACAGAGTATAGCAAGAGTTTTTCATAAATAATGGTTTTGTTAAAATTTAATGGGAGTTCCAATTGGCTTTCTTCCATAAATTATAACAAAACAATTCTATGGAAACTTTTTTTCTTCTGCTGAAAAAATTGAAAGTAATACATACAGTGTAAAGCCACTATAGTGACTTTCAGCAATTTTCAGTAGAGCTATGATAGTGGCCTATAGTACTCAACCAGTTAACACTCTGCACACTAATGTCAAAATAACAAAAATTCAAGCTGCAAATTTTCCCCACAATGCACAGCTGCAATGCATCTAGGAATTTAACCAATTCAATCATGTTTAATCTCGAGCTCAATGAGCTCTGGAAAACAAGACTGAATTGGTTAAATTTCTAGTTGCATTATGGGACAAATTTGCTGGTTGAAATTTTGAGATTTTGACATCAGTGTGCAGAGGATTAAAATATTTAATTATTTTTTGGTGTTTAAGGTCACATATTTCTACACAATCGCTTATCATGACCACAACATGGATTTAATGTCAAGTCCAGCCATTTGTTAATACCCATGTTGCCAATTTTTAAGTACTTCCACCCAAAATATTGGTGACTGGGACCTATTTTATGTTATTTATTAATTTATTTATTGAGGTTTAACGACACTTTCAACAGCCAGGGTCTCCTCATGTCAGACAGTTTTAGGGTGTGGAGGAAGCTGGAGTAATGGAGGGAACCACCAAGCAATAGCAAGCAACTGCCAGACTCTCCAACGTACTAACTCTGCACAAGCAGGGTTAGCATTGGTTGACAATATGTGCACCACTGACGTGCAGTACGCCTTAGTACACAGCACCACCGTGCCCTCACATGGGCAATCAGGATGAAGTGCCTTGCCCAAGGACACAACACAGTAACTCCTGGTGGGGATCGAACCATGAACCTTTCAGTTTGAAGTCCAAGTCATAACCACTGATTTGCCGCACTCTCTATTTTACTTGTAAAACAGAGCTTATTTACCACAGTAAACAAGCACTGCTTCACTTCCTGTAGTTTCCACAGAGAAGAGGGTTAAAAAGGGCTGATTATAAATTCCAAACTGGGTAACATCAAAGATTAAGTGATGCTGTCCACTTTGGAATGTGTTGCTGATAACTAGATGCATTACATTTATATAATACAAAAAACACAATGAGAACAAATTATATTATTGGTTAATCATACATTACATAGACAGAGATTACACATAAACTAATATTACATTCAATATTATCTGATATTATTTGTGATGCATTGCATAGATTTTCATTATGGCTTGAAAGACACTTTCAGAATCAAGTTAACCCTCTACAGACTGATGGCAAAACATCAAAATTTCAAGAAGCAAATTATTTCCAGGTGCAACCAGGATTTTAACCCTTAACCCTTTACCTAACACAGCTTTTTTTAAAAATAAATTAAATTTAACATTTTTCGAAAAAATTCTCACAATTTTTCAGTAAAACCATACAAATATGGATATCATTAGAACCGACTTGCTGAACCGGTCCTAATGATATCCATATTTGTATGGTTTTATCGAGACATTTGTAAGATATTTAGGGCTGTCGTAGGCTTATTTTGGTCAATTTCCTGGCTGTTTTTGGCTGCTATGTTAAGTAAAGGGTTAACCCTTTACCTAACACAGTATTTTTAAAAAATAAATTAAATTTCACATTTTTCGAAAACAAATTCCACAAGTTTTCAATAAAATCATACAAATATGGATATCATTAGAACCAGCTCGTCGAGCTGGTTCTAATGATATCCATACTTGTGTGGTTTTATTGAGCAATGTCAGAGATATTTTAGGCTGTGGTAGGTTTATTCTGTTCAATTTTCTGGTCGTTTTCGGACGCCATGTTAGTTAAAGGCTCTTTCTGACTTTTACAACCTAAGAACAGATGCCCTTAACATGCCATCATGAGGAGGTTCTGCTGACAATAGGCAAATTATCTGGGCAGTGGTTTCTAGTTACAGTCTTGGCTGCCTGTTAAGACTGCCAAGACATAACAAGAAATCACTGCTAAACCTCTGAACGTATAAATGCTGTGGACTAGTGGGAATTCAGGATACTTGTCAAAGCTCTTGAGGGTTAACCAATTCAGTCTTGGTTGATTCACTGAGCTGTGTCAAACATGACTGAATAGGTTAACCCTTCAACCAAAAAACTGGACACATCTGCCCTCATTATTTACAAATTAAGAAGTTGGAAAAAAGATATTTTTCAAAAAATTTCAACAAAGCTATATCATGTGACCCCTAGTTGGAACAAGCTCACTGAAACATTTTGAAATATTTTTTTTTTAGCTGCTTAATTTGGAAATTGCTCAACTTGTAGAGTGCTGGAAGCCCATATTTGGGCTTTATTCAGAAGTGCAGGTACCATGTGTTTCATATTATCTTTGAAGTGAAATTATTTAGTCTGTATAGATTTGCCTTGTTACAATTTATGTGGGATTGCCTGCAGACACTCTTACATAAATTGTAACAAAGTGCCTGCAGGCACTCTCTCATAAATTGTAATAAAAAGAAATCACATGTGAACAAATTTGGGTGTCCCCCCCCCCCCCCCCCCCCCAAAAAAAAATTAATTTAGTTAATTCGTAAATTGGAATGAGAAAGTTGAGCTCATTCCAAAGAGGGCCACATGATATGGTTTTGCTGAAATTTTTTGAAAAAGTTTAAAAAACAAAAATTAAAATAAATTTGATACTGAGTGCTTAGGGGAAAGGGTTAAATACCTCGCTGCACATTTGAAAAAATGTGTTGTGTGAAATTTTGTTATTTTGACACTGGTGTTCAGAGGGATAAAGGCAGGAATTACTTCATTAGAAATATTGGAATTAAAATTATTATTTAGTAGCATTTAGGGTTTCATTTAGCAGAGAAGAAAATATTTAAAAATCCTTTCTATTCAGGCCGAATGGGGTTAGCGTGCGTAGCTTGCATATCCATTGGATTTCTTCTGTTTTTCTCCTGGTCTCAGAGTGATCACTTTCAGGGTCTGAGCGGAGCACATAAATGATGCGAAATTGAACATCGGTGATCGAGTGGTTAGTGTCGTTGAAGTGTACAGCGACAGGTGTCTATCGGCTGTGTTTTATATCGGCTAGATGTTCACGTAGGCGTATTCCGAACTGTCTTTTTTGTTTCGCCCACATATTGTTTTTTGCAATGGCGGCAGTTAATTAGATAAATGCAGTTGCGGGTCATGCAGTTCACATGGTGTGGTCCTTTGTATCGTTTCTTTGTGGTTGAACTGGGGAACCATGCGTGTTTTGGTAGTTTGGTGCAAATGGTGCAATAATCCTCGACACATAGGGGGTATATGGATTGAGTATGATGAAACCACTGTTTTGGATTGGTTTGGGCAGTTTCGCTCTAGTGAGTGTGTTAGCAAGTGACTGATTTTGTCGTCTTGCAAGCAATGGTCTGTCGCCGAATATTGCGTGGCCTTAATTTTTCTGAGTGGGGGGGCTAACGTCCACCTATGTTTTTCTCTTCTCTTTGGGGGGCTAATGTCCAACTAAGAAACTCTTCTGGGGGGCTAGTGTCCACTAAGACCATTCAGCTCTGGGGGGCTAACATCCTGGGGGGCTACTGTCCATATACCGATCCCTCACTGGAATGGGCTTGTGGAACTTATGACCCCTAATTGAGTATATTCCAATGAGAGGTCATCAGCTGGTTTACCCCATTAGACAGACTCCCAACTGTCATACACTCGAGCTGTCAGACTGTTATTTAGGGATTAGCCGAAGTTAAAAAAGATGATTACCTTTTGTTGTAAATGGAACAACCAGAACATATAAATCACACATATATTGTGTAATAACACTGATAACTTTGATCTAAAATTTGAAAAGAAAATATTTTTTTCCAAACAGTTTGCTGTTGTTTATTTTTGTATTTTCTTGCAAAAACGAAGTTTGACTATTTATTGATATAGTTGGATTTTGAAATAGCTGCCATCTATGCTTTCTTTATTGTACTTCATATTTTTCATTTTATTATCTTTTCTGTTTATCACAAAAAACTATTTTTTTTGTATGATTATTCATGTCTAGAAATCTTTTTTTATTGTACTTCATATTTTTCATTTTATTGTCATTTACTTCCTATTTATTTTCGTTTCATAAAATATAATTTTCTGTTTATCATCACAAAAACCCCTTATTTATTTGTTCATGTTATGGTAATTGATTTCATAATTTTAATTTATTTTGTCATAAAACACATTGGTGAAGAAATAAATCATTAAAAGCTAATTAATTGTTTCTTTTCTGTCTGACTTATTGGCATATCCCACTTTATTCTGGAAGGTGATAAGTAAGGGATTAGCTGTTCACTCAACCCAATAATCTGTGATTATAAACTGTCTGAAAACCAGGGTGTCTGACTAATGGGGGGGGGGGGGGGGGGGGGAAGGTACCCATCAGCTATGTTTGGGAAGTGATTATTTAAAACAGAACAAGCTCTGAAATGTGGGTTTTGTGTGTGTACTTAGCATTAAACCGATTGGGCCAATTTTGTAGGTAATATGGTGGAACCCTGTTAACTGAATAGTCACTTTGCCAATGAAAATTATTCAATTAACAGGAGTATTCTTTTACAGGATTGTGTCACTTTCCTGTATTCTAGAGATAAACTTGGCACTTATTCTATTATATCTTGTTTGACAGAGCTCCATGAGCTCTGTCAAACAAGATATAATAGATTAATTGCCTGTATTGGATGTACTGAGGCTAAATAGGTCTATAAACAATAGAAAACTGGGGAAAGTCAGGGTAATTTCTTGACAGGTTACAAGATTTTTTATTCAATTAACAGGAATTTATAACCTAGATTCAATTAACAGGTCAAATTTGTACTGAGGGTATGGTAAATGGTTTTGTGTTGGGAAATTTTATTCAATTAACAGGACTATTCAGTTAAGAGAAATCCTATTAAGTGGGTTCCAGTGTATTTCCCAAACATCTCCAGGAATTTGTGAGAGATACTGTTCATTTCAGGCACAATCCAGGACATAAAAAATAATTTTTGAAATTTGGAGTTATTCAAGATCTTTAACCCTTTTACCTACCATAATGCCTGGTGTATTTTACACACTATATACTGATGTCAAAATACAAAAAAATTCAATGAGCAATTTTTCCATTAACCCTTTACCCATCCTAGCACCCAAAACCAGACAGCGCTTTTCACAAAAATCACCATTCAATTTTCCTTCTTTTATTTTTCCATTGGGTATTCTACCAGCAACAGGGTTCCCACTGATATCACAAAATAAAATGTAAGCACTATTTAATAAGTACGTTTTAAGGACTCTGACCACTATTTTCAAGGACTATTATAATTTTTATATGAACTTACAACACAATGAGCAGCAACACAAAGAATTTCAGCCCCAAGGACCTGATTTATGGAAAATGGAACAAGCTAGATATATATCATCCCTTAACCCTTTACCCAACAAATCGCCCGCATCCGCCCGCGTAATATGCAAATTCAGCAGTTGAAAAAATATTTTTTCCAAAAATTTCAACAAAACCATATCATATAACCCCTCGTTGGAACGAGCTCATCAAGCTCGTTCCAACGAGGGGTCACATGATATGGTTTTGTTGCAATTTTTTTGAAAAATTTAAAAAAATTATATTTAAAATAATAAATTTTGATATCGTCTGCGTTGGGTAAAGGGTTAAGTGCAACAAGGCATCATCTGCAATGCTAAAGCATTGCAGATGATGCCTTGAGTTGCACTCAAGGGACAATATAGAGATCAAATAAATGTGATTCATGGCTGATTCTGTGACATTACATGTATTTGAGGAGGGTTATCCGAAGACTTATTTTCTCTGAGGGGAGTAAGGGAAAATCAAGTACTTATCAAGGCTAGAAACAATTTCCAGCACTTTTCAAGGAAGGGGACAAAATTAATGGACTTTTTATTTGAGTGGGAACCCTGAGTAAAGGGGGACTTGTTTACAGTAAACAAGCACTGCTCCACTTTCAGGGGTTCCCATTAGGTAGTTTACCAGTAAAGCAGTATACAAGCTCTGCTCCACTTCCTGGGGTTGCCTTGGGGGTTGAAATGTTGATATTTCGACATAATAAATTTGTATAGTAACAAAGTGTTTTCAAGCCAATTATCAAATATGTGCATATAAATGTTTCATAAGTATTTATCACAATTCTGAAATAATTATTCAATGATTGATATGGAAAAATATGTAAATTTTATACATGAATATGAATATTTGCATATAACTGCATATAGATGATCAACTCCACCATATGTACAGAGCAAAAGTTTCACATACAAAACCAGCAGCAAATAAAATACTCATAGCATACACAGTTTATGGCACATTTTTATTCATGACTGTTTAATACTGACTTCTACAAGCAACTTAATACTGATTAAAAACCTCATGTGAAATGCATTCATCTTCTAAAACCAAGCCATTTACCATATATCCAACAGGAATATGCCTTCTTGTTGAATATTGCTAATGGAAGACATTCTTGTTAACTGGTTGCGTGCTGGAAGCCCATATTTAGGCTTTATTCTAAAGTGAAGGTGCAATAACTTAAAAACATCATGAGTGGTGGATATGTTTCATAGTATCTTTGAAATAAAATAATTTACTTTGTATGGATTTGCCTTGTTACAATTTATGGGAGAGTGCCCAAAGGCACTCTCCCATTAATTGTAACAAGGCAAAGACATGTGAAACAATTTTGATGATCAAAACTAATTTAGCACTCTACAATTTAACTCTTTCCCTGCCATTCAGCACCATAGCAGTACATGTCACTGTCATGTACTCAGTAGAATTACACAGTAATAATACATATAGTTTGGATGTACGGGAATAACTTTTTTGTTTAGAGGAATATCTTGCTGAAACTTGGTATGCTGGTAGGTATAGGTCTGGACATTGAATTGCATATGAAACCTGGTCATGTAAGGTCACATGACCATGGCAACCAAGATGGCCACTATGCTAAAGTAAGGAAATATGACCATATTCTTGTGTCTTGTGTGACGTAGTCAAACTATTTGAAACCAAATAATGGATTTTTATACTAAATGTTGTACTACTATTGTGGTGATAGTAAAAATGGATCAGCATATTTGAAAAAAAAATATTACAGATAGTCCTTATAGAGTGGAGCCCATTTAATTGGATATCTCTTAATTGTATATCCCTGTTAATTGAATATAATTTTCAAACACAAAACCATTTACCATATCTTCAGTACAAATTTGATCTGTTAATTGCATATGGGTTGTAGAGTAAACTCCTGTTAATTGTAAAAAAATTTTGTAATATGTCGAAAAAATTACTGTGACACACACCAAATTCCCATTATTTATCAAACTGTTTGGCCTCACTACATCCAATACAGGCATTTATTCTATTATATCTTGTTTGACAGAGCTCTATGGGCTCTGTCAAACAAGATATAATAGAATAAATGCTCAGTTTACCCCAGAACACAGGAAACTGACCAAATTCCTGTTAATTGTATACTCCTGTTAATTGAATAATTTTCACTGGCAAAATGGATATTCCATTAAGAGATTCTACTGTATTGATTTAGGGGTGAGAGATATTGAAAACCAAGATGCCTTGTCATGGTCGGTATGGCTGAATCCAGAATGGTTCAAACGGATCTTCTAAATTATATATTTGCAAAATTTCGACATCAGTCGCGATCGGCAGCGATTGGGTAATTTGACGTTATTCGCGTTCAGCAACGAAAGAGTTAACAGAATGCAAAAACTCCTCTTAACTAAAAATGTGATGAAAATAATGACATATATATTGGCACTCTCCCATAAACTGTAACACGGCAAAGATATATGAACAAATTTTGATGACCAAAAATAAATCAGCACTCTACCATTTAAGAACACAAAGAAGCTACCTTTGGTGAGGATCAAACCATGGACATTTTGGTTTGAGGGCTCCTCTCCATGGGTACCTCCCACCATAATAATTTTTCTAGTCAGGACATTTCATCTCGATTTGAGGGTAAGATATCAATTTTCTCTTGCCAGCAGTCCTGTACTTTCTTACAAGACAAGATTTGATACAGTGGGGCCCACTTAATTGGATATTTCTTAACCGATTAACTCTGTTGATTGAATATAATTCCCAACACAAAACCATTTACCATACCTCCAGTACAAATTTGACCTGTTAATTGAATACAGGTTACAGAGTAAACTCCTGTTAATTGAATAAAAAATCTTGTAACTGGTCGAGAAATTACCCTGACACACCAGTTTTCCTTTGTTTATAAACCTATTTCACCTCAGTACATCCAATACAGGCATTTAGTCTATTATATCTTTTTTGACAGAGATCGTGGAGTTCTGTCAAACAAGATATAATAGAATAAATGCTAAGTTTATCTCTAGCGTACAGGAAACACAATCCCTGGTAATTGAATACTCGTGTTAATTGAATAATTTTCATTGGCAAAGTGGCTATTCAATTAACAGGGTTCCACTGCACTGCAATTTATGTCACACATACAGTCAGCCACAGAATCGTCAGCCATACAAACAGATGTCTGTAGTACCCGCTTTGGAATTTTGGGCACTCAGATTGACCAATTTGGAGAACTGTTATGGTATGCATTAGTAAAATAAGATACTGCACTACAACTACTACCTGGCACATTTTATATTTTATTTTTTATACGCTAAACGATAGATTATTAAAAAAAAATTGCGGAAAGATAGAAATCGTTTTCCCCCCTGTGAAGATATAGAAATTTTCACTTTCACGGTATCAATCAAAATGTGGCTTTCAAAGCATCACTTCAAGGTGAATATGCGTCAAATTATCACTGGAAATGATCAATTTGTTCTAAAAACATATAATGAATAGAAAATCTTGTGTTTTTGAGAAGATACCGAACATTTCCAGCAATAATTCAACACGTATTCACCTTGAATTGATTTATGAAACCCACCAGCTGAATCAGATTGCAAGACACTACCTGTTCCAAGTATCGATCAAATCACTTCAAGGTATCAATGCGCATCAGTTGTTAACTTTCATGCATCAATTCAAGGTTGAAACAAGGGGAATTATCGATAGGAATGATCAGATTCTTATAAACAGATTCTTATAAGATAATTATCTCACTCGAGACCAAGACAAATGGTTATTTTCCTGAGTGCTTAAAATAAACATTTGTCTCGGTCACTCATGAGATAATTTTTTGTATCCACTCAAAAAATAAATTTCAAATAACTTTTGAGTTTTTTAGCTTTAATCCCAACTAATTACAATTCCAATGACATCATGAAGGCATGCCTTGATGAGTTAGATGGGCTATTTGATCAGAGACTTGAACCATCACATTTAGGACAAATTAGATTTACACCCCCACAACTGATCATTTTCGCAGCATCACTGGCCCCCCTCCAATGACTACATATGGTTAAGCCACACAAAGTAGATCATCTGTTTCTAAGACCATGTTTTGTAAAAATGCATGTGGACAGTAGAACATATGGGTGGGAGTTTTTTTTTTTTTTATAAATTTTTCTATGTTATGTTTAAGACCTCAATTTATAGAATAAATGGACAGTGGCGAACATTTATTTACGTATTGAAGTTTAATGACACTTTTGACAGTCAATACCTCCAGTCGGAGGGCAGTGATAAAGTTCATCCCTTGCATGCAACAAGGCTCTAAAATGCTAAAGCAATGCAGAGCCATGATGCACTCAAGGGACGAATTTATCTTATTAACTTAATTTATTTTATTAACTTGGGTAAAATATCTGACATAAACTAATTTATTTTTATTTTTAAGTTTGTATTGGTAACAAAAAAGAGAGCATGCGACAGCCAACAAAACCAAGTGGGAAAGGCCTTACATGAACATCCAGGTTGAGAGATATTGTATGCAATATTTACTATTTTAACGACACATTACAATCATTTATACCATGATTACCTATTCTACTATATATGAAAAGCCTATGTCATAAATTTTAGCTTTACACACCAACCGTGGTGAACACGCCAGCAATGTCTCATGTTAATAAAGCATCCATAACTCAAAATGGTATGATATTATGCTATTAAAATGAAAAAGGCCCCCGTTTCATTTTCCATTTCGTTTTGGCGATAAAACTGACAGCAGAAGTACCGCCCACTGATGCTCGTGTAAACAAAAACAGATTTGCACGTATGTACGTCTGGTGCTCAGTAAAATCGAGAAAAACTGATAGCAACTCTTAATAATCTGACGATCATGGTATAAATAAAATATACCCAAAGTAGCTTGGTGTACCAAATGTTCACCACTCGTGGTGAAGTGGTGTTAACCACACGCCAAAGTCTTGTGGTTAACACAACTTCACCACTGGTGGTAAACATTTGGTACACCAAGCTACTATGGGTATATTCAGACACGTTAACCTCCAGAATAATTTTTCAGGGAACCTGAGGGTGATTTTCAGGGAAATGGGATGGATTTCAGGGAAAAGTTCGCGCGGGGGGCAAAATAAAAGAAAAAACCTTGTGAATTTTCAGCTCACGGACCACTATTAACACAAGGTTATATCCAGAACTAGTTGTCAACTATGCTGATGCATTTATGCTATGTTGAAAAATTAAACAAATCATAAAATAACTGTTGATTTGACCCCCCCCCCCCCCCCAGTATCCCCTACTTCCTGAGTCCCCCCCCTCCCCTCCCCACCCACCCACACTGTCCCACAGAGCACATCCACCTGTGGTTTGCTCTTATCAATGTCTATTTAGCTAATAATTTCCAAAGTCTGGGAATGTTAAAAGGAAAAGATGTCCTGTTGTTCAGTTACTTCAAGAACATTAGTACTCAGAAAGTATCTTTATCAAACTTCATGCATGTGGGACGCTTATGCCCTACACAAAACTTTTCTTTTCATCACTGAAGCATTTTTGTTCAATTCCATTCAAAATTTTCTGGTTACAGATGGCCAACAGTTAACAGTTCTGTAGTCAGCACAACAGAATAAATGTGGTGTTAGAAAAAAAGTCCATTGTGTTTAAATATGCTGTCATAATTTTTCGGCATCCTAAGCGACATTAACCTACTTTTAAGCTGTGCAAAATAGTTGATGTTTACGTTTTGATTTTAGAAAAGGGATGAGAATTAAAGCTATTCTATGAAGGAATAAATAAATATATATTATTTAATTCCTTTTCATATATTTTAATTTCCAAAAACTGCATTTAAATGAAGGTGGAGTTTTCAATTTTTTGAAAGTAAGTCACCTATTTTCACTTCGACACTCGCACATTTATCACAAATCTCCGAAGAAAAACCCCAGAAATAAACATGAACACAGTTGAAATATATATCGTAAAATAGCCTTTTCTTAAATAAATTTAACTTAAATCCATATTTTACTGCTTCGTGAGTTTTTACCAGAGTTTGAAATGCATGTGATTTGACTCCGAACGTTTTTCATAAGTTACAACGGGAACGAAATATTTGACTGTTGTTTTCCGGGATTTTTGGTCCAAAACTGATTCCCGTCCGGGAGGCCGGGAACTACACTGAAATTCCGGGATTTTCCCGGGCATTCCGGGAGAGTTAACATGTCTGGGTATATTCTATATATCTACAATCTTATGCATGTTCTCATACTCTTAGCCTTTAAGATCCGTTTCAGCAACATTTAGTTTGCTATGAGACAAGGTGAATATTGATGAAATAAATCTCCTCCTCTTATATTTAATTTTTCAGGGATTTTCAGTATAGATGTGCAATACACCAAAAAACGGAATCGATACTGATAACATGAAGATACAGTAGAATCCTCTTAATTGAATATCCATTTTGCTGGTGAAAATTATTCAATTAACAGGAGTATACAATTATCAGGGATTTGGTCAGTTTCCTGTGTTCTGGAGGTAAACTAAGCATTTATTCTATTATATCTTGTTTGACAGAGCTCATAGAGCTCTGTCAAACAAGATATAATAGAATAAATGCCTGTATTGGATGTAGTGAGGCCAAAAAGGTTGATAAATAAGGGGAATTTGGTGCATGTCACAGTAATTTTTTCGACATATTACAAAAATTTATATACAATTAACAGGAGTTTACTCTACAACCCATATGCAATTAACAGATCAAATTTGTACTGAAGATATGGTAAATGGTTTTGTGTTTGAAAATTATATTCAATTAACAGGGATATACAATTAAGAGATATCCAATTAAGTGGGCTCCACTGTACTGAAAAACCAAACCAAACCAATCACTGAATACCAATACCATCAGAATTTATCAATTTTCCTACATTTGCTATTTAGAAGTTTCTGTTGAGGCTTGATAAGAGTTGAAAGGTTCATTTTCAGGACAGAAGTGGCAGATTTTCTTTTCAGTTTTGTTCACCCTCAATGGACTGGGCAACTGGCCTGAATTCCCACTAGACTACAACCTTACATGTCCAACTGCTCAGCAGTAATTTCTAGTCAAGCCTTGGCTGCCTGTTACCTAGCCAAGTCCTGACTAGAAATCACTGCCCAGGTGTTTTGTCTATTGCAAACAGGACATCCTAAAGATGGCATTATCAGAGCACAAACTCTGAGATCACAAAAGCCTGAAATAGGTCTTTAAACATTAAGGTGCATTTATAACAATTAGTAAAATTACTGTAGATATGATTTGTGGTCGTAAAAGAATGCCACTGTTGAGATCATTGGCAGTGTCATTTATAGCATTGTGGTAGAATGATACTACAACAACTTTATTCTGTTTTTCCTGATGTGAATTCCTTTTTGGTACTATTAGAAAATCTCAGTCAAGTCAGATACAAAAACCAAAATGATACCGAGGTATACCCCTTTAAAAATACCGAAACCGATCTCAAAATTCCAATACCGTCCATCTCTAGTTTTCAAGGAAGATTTCAATATTCAAGGGCTTTCCATGACCTTGGAAAGGAATGTCTATATTCCAGGACTTTCAAGGAATTGTGGGAACCCTGGGAAAGTAAATAACTACAAAAATACTCTTTGAACGGAATCTCCACCCAGGCAAAATTTTTTACCCCAGGTAATAACACAAGAAACAGAAAGGAAAGTATTGGCAAAGAGATCACTGGGTTCAACAAGGAAGTCTCTGGCTGCAATTTTACTTGTGCTGCTTATGCCTTTTCATGCAATTTGAGAGGAACTGTTTGAGAGGATGTTGCACTCCATAAGTGTGTCATAGTACAGTGCAGAACACGTAATTAGATATCTCTTAATTGAAACACCCTGTTAACCCTTTACCCAATGAATCGCCTGAATCCGCCCACGTAATATGCAAATTCAGCAGTTCAAAAAATATTATTTTTCAAAAAATTTCAACAAAACCATATTATGTGACCCCTCGATGCAACGAGCTCGTCGAGCTCGTTCCAACGAGGGGTCACATGATATAGTTTTGTTGAAATTTTTTGAAAAATTTGAAAAAATGATATTTAAAATAAATTTTGATATCGTCTGCGTTAGGTAAAGGGTTAATTACATATAATGTCCAAACATCAAATAATTTACCATATCCTGTTAACTGAATGTTTTTTCACTGGCAAAGTGGCTATTCAATTAATTGAGTTCCACTCAACCTAAAAATGGCGACAATGTTTTTTTTTTTTAAGTGCTTTCACTGACCTTCGGGTTCAAGTCATTTTCAAGAACAGTAAAGCCTGTTTTGAGAGACCACTGTTGTGAGAGATGACCTGTCTTGATACCGCTATGACCTTGTACCATTTGGTTGTTTTACTCTTGTAATGGACCTGTCATGAGAAACCACCTGTTTTGAGAGACCACTTTTGCCTGGCAAAAAGAGTGGTCTCACAAGACAGGTTCTACTGTACTTTCAAGGCCTTATTTATTTATTGGTTACAAGGTCCTATTTTGTCAGTAAAACAGAACTTGGTTCCTACAGGAAACAGGTATTGCTCTCCATTTCCCTGGGGGAGCCACAGGCCTTGAAAATTTATTTCTCATTTCTGATACATGTGTAAGAATTTTCATGGATTTGAAGGGTCCATGATTACCCTAAATAATAACGATAAGGTCACATTGACTTGTAATGCATGTTCTATTTATCAGTATTGAAGATTACTTTCAGTATCTGTGACTTCAACGCGATTATAATGCCAAGTTTTGCCAATCATTTATACCAATGCTGCCCCACTTTAGAGGTCTTCCACTCCAGGGGTTGGTTATCAGATCCTAATTAATCAGAAAAATAGAACTTGTTTACCATAGTAAAGCATCATTGCTCCACTTTGCAGAGTTCCAATCGGGGAATGCAAGTTCTGGAATAAAACCAATGATGGGATTTCACATGAAACAATTGATCAACTATTCCCCTTAGCATTGACTAGATTAAATACAACATCACAACAACATGACTCTCAAACTTTTTACATTAACAATATACATATAGCAACAAAAAATGGCCAGCAATTTTTAGAAGACAAAACATATCTAACTTTAACCCTTAGGAGCCTGGAGATTTTTATACATTTTCACTATACTTTGAAAGTCTACCTCCTATGGCTTTGCAGTTGTTTCTAGTCAAGTCTTGGCTGCCTTCAGAGGCAGCCAAGACTTGCCTAAAAACAAATGACAATGTACTTAGAAAATAAGTTTGAGTTTACCCAAACAATGTATCTTGGGGCACCTGTTCCTTTGCATTAAAAGGCTATCAAACTCGGAATTAGGCCCTTAATGGTTAAAACAATGAGTAGGATATGCATTAAATAAAAAATTCTTTCAATAAATAATATCTAAAACTATTTTGTGTCCACATATTTTTGTTCGATTTGTTGTTTTTGTTACAGAAAACAATGCTCAAACAAAAAAATTTAACAAGAAAATGGTGAAATGAATTGTTAAAATTGTACAAATAAAAAGGCAATATCATTTATATCCCTCAAACATATCTTTAGATTTATTAAAAAAACAGGTTAATTAAGGCTCCTGTTACATTTTCCTTGCCTGCGGTATACCGGTACAAAAACATCCTGGATATGGCCCTGGGAAGAGTTGTTAACATTTACTAGGCATTTTGTTTTAAACCTTTACCTAACACAAATTGCTTATGACACTTGAAAATAAACATCTTGATTTAGGCCTAAGAAAAAAAAACCTCTTATTCTTCAGGCAATTTTGCTTCAGTTTTAGGATGAGGAGGGGGGGGGGGGGGGGGAGGCTTTTCCTTTTTTTTATTTGTTAATGCACAACAGTCCTGTAACCAGTTGGAATTAAAAACTTTATGAATTCCACTATTATGTGGAAAAAATGTTTTCAGTAGTGGAAATTTCCCATAATGCAGTTGTTGTAAATTTAACCAACAATATCTTGTTTGATAGAGCTCAGTGAGCTCTGTCAAACAAGATATAGTTGGTTAAATTTTTCATCCTATAAATGCAAAATAGTATCATTAAAGACATTTCCAGGTAAAAAATGAAGTGATGACAGTGGTTTTCAGTGACGAGCAAGGTATCTGAGAAACAAGAAATTTTTTTTTAATAGCTTTACTAAAAAAATTTCAACTTTGCCTCAAAAGCACAGCTTATAACCTATTATGGGAACATACATGTTGAGTGCATTCAAATGAGGGGTCATAAGGCATGTTTATGAGGCATTATTTATTTATTACTGGTGTTTAAGGTCACATATTTCTGCACCATGGCTAATCATGACCATGACAGTTTTACAGGTGGAGGAAGCCGGAATATCCGGAGAAAACCACCGAGTAATGACGAGCAACTGTCAGCTCCCCAACCAAATTAGTTCACAACATCACCATGCCCTCATGTGGGCAAAGTGTCTTGCCCAACAACACAACACAGTTGATACTGGTGAGATTCAAACCGAGGACCTCTCGGCTTGCACCCTGCACCTCTACCTACTGAGCCACCGCACCCCCGTTTATGAGGCATAAATTTATAAAAACAAAACCTGAATGGCAATTTTTGTGAACAGTGCTGGTGAGTTAAGGTCGTTATGGTAGGAAGCGGGTCATTGAAGATATAAATTAAACAGGAAATTCCATAAATGACACACTTATACCCAATGTCTTTAAATGCATTAATCTGTGTTGGCAAGACAAAACTGGCAAGATTTGTACAGGAAAACATAAAAATGTTGTTTGATTTGATTATATAACAAGAGCACCACTGGGCAATGGTATCATTATACGGCCACTTAATGTAAATTCAGTCATTTTGTCTTGCAATATATATCTCATACATTTCAAGTTAATTTTAAGTTCATTAACTGGTAAAGTGCTGGAAGCCCATATTTGGGCTTTATTCTGAAGTGCAGGTACCACAGCTTGAAGGCTCACATTCAATGCATGTGCTTTGTATTATGTTTGAAGTGATATTATTTAGCCTGTAAGGGTTTGCCTTGTTACAATTTATGGGAGAGTGCCCATAGGCACTCTCCCATAAATTGTAACAAGGCAAAGACATGTGTACAAGATTTGATGGTCAAACATAATTTAGCACTCTACCAGTTAAAGTTAAATCACAAAAAATCCAAGATGGCTGCCATGGTGGCCATATTGGATATGGAAGAAAACTGATTATTGAAAAGAACCTTCCCCTAGTCACCACTAATCCACCACAAAAAAATAGGACCCATGGTTACTTCATTTTCAAGTTATTGCACGGACAAGCAAAAATTACAAAAAAATCTGAGATGGCTCCCATGGTAGCCATATCAGATATGGCAGAAAACTGATTATCGAAAGGAACCTTCCCTTAGTCATCACTAATCCACCACAATCAATAGGATCCATGGTGCATTTCATTTTCAAGTTATTGTGCAGAAAAGTAAAAGCTAATGGACAGACGCTCCAGAGTGCAGCCAGATAAAAATATTGTTTTCAAGCAAAATTCAATTCCAGTGGCTCAGCGTATCAAAACTCCATTCCTCTATTGTTGATGTAACAAACTCAATGGTTTACCAAGAAAAAGGACAGTCCTGTTGGACAGGATTTGGACACATTTTTCGAAGTGAAATGCTAGTGCTTTTCCACCACTAAATAATCAAAATTCAAGTATTTATTAGTTGCAAAATGAACTCTTTGTATGATACCAATTACTGGTACTAAGCATGTACTTAATACACAGAACGACACATGTATGTAAATGGGTTAATCGATATGGCACAAGTGCCAGCACGGTAGGATAAAGTGAGAAGCCAGAGGCCTCGAGTTTTATCCTTCTGCATTGGCACAAGTGTGAATGGGTTAATCGATATGGCATGAGTGCCAGCACGGAAGGATAAAATGAGAGGCCGCAGGCTTCGAGTTTTATCCTTCTGCGATGGCACAAGTGCCATATCATTTAATCCATTTGCATGCATGTCATTCTGTGTTTATTACATGCCTTCATGTCTATAAAAACAATTCTTAGAAGGACATTCAGCAATTCATTTGACAACTATCAACAAAAGCAACACATTTTATTGCCAACCAAATTTGTGAGGGGAACCTGTGTTACCAATTCGTCCCCTGTATTCCAATGTGCTCTATGTGCCTACTGGCACATAGAACACATTGGAACTCAGGGGACGATTTTCAACTATCGCTAGCAATTCAAATTAAGGGCCTTAAGGGCCTGGATAAGTGTCCTGAATTCCTAGCAGTCCACAGCCTTTATACATCCAGAGGTTTAGCAGTGATTTCCAGTTACATCTTGGCTGCCTTAACAGGCAGCCAAGACTGCCACTAGAAACCGTAGCTAGCAGAACCTCCTCATGATGGCATGTTAAGGGCACCTGTTCTGAGATTGTAAAAGTCAAAAATAAGCCTTCATGGGTTAAACTAGTTCTCAATTTAAATCTCGATCGAAAAATGTCCAAATCATCTTCAGCTTCAATAAGTAACAAAATAATACATCTCGCATTATTCTGCTGAACCCGTGTTTTCCCAACCACGTTACGAATTTACTTGACATTTGTTATGTATACATAGCTACACTTCTCAGTGAGCTATTCAGAAAAGGAGACTACAAACAACAAATTCAGCCATATCTATCAGCAATGTGGTGGTGAAAGAGTTTATCACTGTATTGCCGATTGCTGCAGCAAATTTCTAGTGCTGGTCTGACTCACTTATCACCAACTAGGAACCACTTGTGACAGTTTAATGCCTTTGCAGGAGGACTCTGAACAGGCCAACTATCAGGCAATAGTTCTCCACTCAAAAAGACAGTGCAGTGGGAGGGAGTAACCTCCCCCACCTTAGGATATAGGCCCCTGGCTTTGTCCTACAAAATCAAATGGAACAAGGAAAAAATTCATATGGCATTAAATGGGATGCCATGTCTATCGGAAATGTGGTGGTAAAAGCTTTTATCACTGTATTGCCGATTTTATCACTGCCCCAAAAGATCGAGAATTGGTGGGGAGATCACCTCCACCCCTAGGATGTAGGCCCCTGGCTTTGTCCTACAAAATCCAATGAATCAAATTAAAAATTCATCTGTCTTTGAATGGGATGCTTGATTGGTTTGACATTTTGCCTTCAGAGCCAAGAAAATTAAGAAAGGCACATTAAATTGCTCATGAATCAGTTCATCATCACATCTTCAGCAATGGCAGATACTGTTTCACAGTTTATTTCATTATGAAACATAAAATTATGTCAGATGGTTTATCAGACCAGTGACAGGAAATTATCCTACCTACAGCAGAAGTACTCTTCTCAGTACATGACTGGATCTGATAAAATCAAGAAAAAAAATGGACTGCAGAAAATGTACCCAGTATATATTAACATGTTAAATCTTGTTTGAAACGGTTCACTGAGTTTTGTCATGGAAGTTATAATCTGCTCTATCTACTCAATGGCAATGTATCATTGATGAGCAACTGATCTTTTAAAACCTGAAGTCCATCTGTGTCTGTCTGTTTGTCGGTCTGTCTGTGTTGTTAATCATGGCATCCAGACAACCTTGTCTGCAATCTCTCTATTCTTTCATCCATTCACTCACCCGCTGACCCATCCACCACACTCATACCCACATTCACAACACAGAAAATAGAATAGAAAAAAAACTTAACATTAGAATATTAACAGATTCATCTGAAATACTAATAAAATTGTGTTGGTTGGGTTAAAAGAGTTCAATATACAAAAAATAAAGAAACTCAACAACAGTTTAACCCCTTGAACACTGATTTCAAAAGATTGAAATTTCAAGCAGCAAATTTTACTCACAATGCAACTAGGAATACATAGAAAATATCTACGCTGTTTTAGTGAATATCCCGATATTCACTAAAACAGTGTAGATTTTCTTTTTGTTATATGCTACAGGACATTTTACTACACAATATTCAGCCCAATTCAAATTCAAACAGTTTCAAGACAACAACGAAAAGCTGCTGATCGTTCCTTCAAGGTGATGTTCAAGGCAACATAATGTGCCAAAGCGTAATGTCATTCAGGAAGCTATTGAACGAATTCATCGCGAGGACCTGAAAATATTATTTTTCACTCGCACAAGCACTTGTGAAAAATCAAATTTTCAGGTCCACATTCATGAGATAATTCTAGATACTGAATAAAATAGAGTAGATTTTCATTTTTATTATATGCTACAAGACATTTTATTGCAAAATATTCAGCCCAATTCGAAAATAACAAAGATCAGCTGATCGTTCCTTCAAGGCAACATGATGCAGCATAGCTTGATGTCATTTAGGAAGCTACTGAGGGATATTCTTCGATATCCATCAAGTTGATGGATAATGAGAAATATCTTTTAGATAATTGCAACAATTCACAGGCTAGCAAAAAATAAAACCAATTCAATATCTTTTTTTGACAGAGCTCTTTGAGCTCTGTCAAACAAGACTGAAGTGGTTAACTCTTAACCTGCGGAGTATTTTCAAGATAATTTTCATAAATCTAGTCATGGCTGCTATAAAGCAGCCATGACTAGATTCGATGAAAAATTCATCAAAATTTAACTCAAGAAATCATTGGTACAAAAATCCAATCAGTTTACAGGGGGAAATTTTATTAACTGTACCCAAATTATACATATTTCAGTGACAAGAGGAATTCTGTCCTGGACGGGAATATCCGGCAGAAGTATGCAAGGAGTTAAATTACTACTTGCATTATGTAAAAAAAATTATAGCTTGAAATTTTGATATTTTTGCATCAGTGGACAGTGGGTTAATGGTAGACAAGATAGTGGCCTGTTATCTGTGCTGTAACAATGAAGAAGTTTCTCTGTCATGCTCCTCTTCAGACTCATTGTTCATGACTGCACTTGTATTTTTCTCGGGGTCAAAATGACTCAAATCAGAACCGAAGCTACGAATGGAAGATCTGAAGATGTTCAGCCAGTCCTTCAAGTGAAAAGGTCGTCTACTGCTGGATGACAAGTGTCGATAAGAATCACCAGACGTCATGTTATCGGCCATCATCTCAGTGATGTCTTGTTCCTCATCACTTTGATTTCTCTCAGCACCATTTATATTTGGATAAGTCACTGAGCTTGAAGCAACATTACCATGACAATGTGACCCAACTGGTTGCATTTCAGTCAAATCACCATGAGATTGGTCAATGAACCTTACCCTAGGTTTAGCTAGCAGATCATCAGCTCGACGAGCAAGTTTAACAAGGCGACGATGTTCTTTCTTCTCATTGTTGTAACAAAATATGTATTCAAAGGATTCATACACAGCCATAACCACACAAAATGCTCCAGCCAATACCAGTATCTAAAACAAAAGAATATTTATATTATTTAGAATTTCATATATTGTGCTTAACGCTTTAACCCTTTACCCAACGCAGATGATTTCAAAATTTATTATTTTAAATATAATTTTTTAAATTTAAAAAAAAAATTTCAACGAAACCTTATCATGTGACCCCTCTTTGGAACGAGCTCGACGAGCTCGTTCCAAAGAGGGGTCACATGATATGATTTTGTTGAAATTTTTTCGACAAAATAATAGCTTTTCAGCTGCTGAATTTGCATATTACGTGGGCAGATGCGGGCGATTCGTTGGGTAAAGGGTTAGGCAAAAAAAAAAAAAGGAAGAAAGCAATTGATTCTCCAGCCAAGCTGCATTGAATACAATGGACCATGTTCATTTTCACCATTATTTACCTTTTGTCACTACCGGTTGGTTGTAATAAAATTTGGGACTATAAAACAATTGTCAACTGCAGCTAGAAACAATAACTTTGAATTAATAAAACTGTCCTATTTCTGCTTCCACCTGTTTTGTAGCTCCTGATCACATTCAAGCCTGGAAATAAGCAGAATGAGGTCCCCAGAGGGTGAATTTGGTGATGCTACCTTGCACAGCAAGGTAGAATCTCTAAATTTACCCTCTGTGACCCTCAATCTGAATCAAGGTCTCAAGCCTAAACAGAAAGAGGTACCGAGAGGATAAATTGGCCCACTGTATGGGACAGCATCTGCAAATTCACCCTCTAGGACCTCATTCTACAAATGACAGATTGCTTATTTATTACACGCCTGTTCCATGAAATCACAATCTACAGCAAGACTAAAACATGATATGGAAAGTTAAAAAATTTATAGTAATTTATATATTTTTTATACTTACCAATGACCCAGACTTAGCTGGTGCTAACTCCACAAAAACCAGGGCCAAACACAAATTTTGCCCCCCAATCCCCAAAATTTGCATCCAAAACAAAAAGAAATCATGTCCTAAAGGACCTCCATAGTACGACTCTACTGCGCATGCGCAGTGACGCAGTCGTCCCGAAATTGGCGCCAAATATCATTCTTACTGGCAGTGCCTGGTCAGCGCTATGTACTCAGCGGGGAGGCAAGAGTTCCCAACTCAGGGAGGGCCATCCCCGTCTGGGTCATTGGTAAGTATAAAAAATATATAAATTACTATAAATTTTTTAACATTTTTATACTGTACCAATGACCCAGACTTAGCTGAATAGTAAACAGGCTGGAGGGCCTAGGACATAGAGGAAAATCCAATAAGCTCAATTATAAGATAAAGAGGTAACCCCTTAAGGAGAAAAGGAGTATTAGGCTTTACATGTATCTTTCTTATTTAATATTTAAATTAGAAAGATACACTACCCTTAATAATTGAGCACAATAACATTCATGTTCTCTATTAACATCCAGTATAACCTTTATACTAATTATTTTTAAAACAAGCCAATAAATAAAGTAGTCCAGAGAATTGAGACTCTTTATAATCATTTAAAAGTGTCCGAGTATTGTATATTAAAGCCCGTTTGACACTTGACATATACAAATGCTTCACACCGAGCTACACTTTAAAAATAAGACATGAATGAAATTAAACATTAATATTACACTTTAAAACCATCCCGGAAGCGACTCAGAAATACTGTCTTGGAGGAGGCATTCCCTTGCTTTTCACTATAAAGCAGGTGACCTAAGGGAACACCCGCCCCCCCCCCCCCCCCCTTCCCCTTGCCCTGGGTCAAATAGCCCAGAGCGAAGAGGGCAGCCAGACGGAGTCACTGCCGGAACAGAAAGCCTGCATAACTATAGTTGCAACTGTTTAGTGGACGACATTCTGAGCAACAGATAACGGACCTAAACAATGCAGGTCTCCAGAAATGGACTCAATATTTCTGAGATAAAAATTAGTAAATGTGGATGGCTGAGACCAATAAGCAGCCTTCATTAAATCTGTAATAGCAACACTATTAGCATAAGCCCAGGAAGTAGAAAGAGCTCTTACTTCATGAGCAGAAATCTTAAGCACAGACTGCTGAGAAGAAGATAAATCTTCATACGCAGTACGGATAGTTAACTGAATCCATCTAGCAATAGAATGGACTGAAATGTCCTTTCTATTAGGCATCAAAGACAGAAAGAAACGTTTCCGTCCCTTTCTGATGAACTGAGATCTCTGTTTATAGATACGTAGTGCTCTAACAGGACAGAGTAAAGGCCTACGCCCGTCTGAAGACGGAAGAGCCTTAATAACAATAGGTTCCGGATATTTATTAGGAGCCTGATTCTTAGCTAAAAAACCGACATTAGTAGTGAAGGTGATAGTGTTCCCAACACTACGATAATGAGAATCATCCACCGATAGTGCATGAAGCTCACTGACTCTTCTGGCAGAAGAGAAAGCTAAGAGAAAAGCTGTCTTATAAGATAAGAATTTGAAATCTACTGTCCCAAGAGGTTCAAATGGCTTTTCCTTCAATTTAAGGAGAACCCAAGCTAAATTCCACTTAGGAATTAATCTAAGAGTTCTGGGTCTATTTATCGAAAAGTTTCTAACCAATTTCGATAAAGAGACATTAGATCCAATTTGTAAACTATCATGATGTGCATAGGTATCAGATAACATAGATCTATAACCCTTTATAGTAACAGGTTGCAGTTTGATTTCGTCAAACAAGTATACTAGAAAATTAGCAATGTCTGGTATAGAGGGATCAAATATATCAACAGAATGATCCCTACACCAACGACGGAAAACCTTCCACTTAGCCGCATAGTTTAGCGAAGAGGAGGTCCTCCTACAGTTAGAAATCGTGTCCACTGCTCGTCCTGTAAAGTGCTTGCCATGCAAGAAGGACCGCACAACGGAAAAACGTGAAGGTTGAGACCTTGCGGGTTGTGATGCAGTTGGCGCGATTTCCCCTGCCAAAGAAGATCCTCTCGTGGAGGGAGCTTCCGCGGTAGGTCCCACAACAGACACCTGAGTAGATTTATCCACGGTCTCTGTGGCGACAGAGATGCTACCAACAGAATCTTGCATTGAGATTGTTTTATCTTTAGCAATACTTGTTGAATTAACGGCGCTGGAGGATACGCATATCCTATCATTCCGTCCCAAGGGATCGATAGAGCGTCTACTGCAAATGCTCTTGGATCCGGACACGGGGACACATACGTCTGCAACTGATTGTTGAGATGTGTCGCAAATAAGTCTATCATTGGCCGTTCCCATTGGTAGCAAATCTGATTGAATACTTGTTTGTTGAGAGTCCACTCCGACGGCAACAAGCGACCCTTTCGTGAAAGGGAGTCTGCTAGCACATTCAGACGACCCGGTATGTGACGGACCGAAAGAAGAACGTGATGTTCCAACGCAAACAGAAGGATTCTTTCCGTTAGATTGAACAACGGAACTGAATGAGTGCCTCCCTGATTCCGTATATACGCCACTACAGTCGTATTGTCGGATAGGATTTGGACATGAGCATCGTGAATAATGTCCATCCAGTGACGTAACGCAAGCCAAATTGACATCATTTCCTTGATGTTTATGTGCTTGCACAGGAATTGCGGATCCCAAAGACCCTGGCATCTCGAATCCGTTGGGATTAATGATGCACCCCAACCTGTTTGACTGGCATCCGTCATAATGGTAAAACTCGGATCCGGCAACTGCAGCGGAACTCCTTGAGTTAACCACTGAATGTTTGCCCAAGTCTGAATCTCTTGTTTCACTTGATCTGACAAGAGAACGTCTACATCGAGCGAATGAATTTTCACACTCCAATTCTGAGTCAGGAAAATTTGAAGAGGCCGTGTGCGTAGCCGTCCCATCGGAATGAGATCCGCGGCGGCTCCGCACAGACCCATCAGTCTCATAAATTCTCTCGCTGTGACTTTGTCTGTATTTAGACAATAGCGAGCGTAACAACTGACTAATTTCGCTCTGGTTAACGGCAGACGAACGAGATTGTTGTGCGTCTCGAAGCTCATTCCCAGATGAGTGAATGACTTGGACGGCACCAGATCCGACTTCTCTTCGTTTACTATGAAACCGAGACGTCGGAGCAATAGAAGAAGATTCTGAACATCGTTCTGAAGCGTTAACTCGTTGCCGTACCTCTGAAGAATGTCGTCCAGGTAGGCCGACGTTACCGCAGACGAATGAGCTCGGAAGTAGATCATTACCGAGTTCATTACCCGAGTGAAAGCCCAGGGTGCTAGATTCAATCCGAAGCACATGGCCCGGAACTGATACACCACTCCTAGGACTGCGAAGCGTAGATACTTTCGGAATGTCGGATGTACCATGACGTGAAAGTACGCATCTTTGAGATCTATGCTCGTTGCATAATCGTTCACCCGAATACTCGCTCTGACCGATCGAATCGTCTCCATATAAAACTTCGGAGCGACGATCAGCTTGTTTATCCAGCTCAAATCTATGACTGGACGGAACGAGCCGTCTGGTTTCGGAACCAGAAACAGATGGCTGTAGAATCCCAGCGATTCCTGGTTTTCTACGACCTCTACCGCGTTCTTCATTAAAAGAGACTGCACCTCTGATAGCAGAGCGTCTCTTTTCTGAGGGTTTGACGGAAGATGAGTCCACTTTGGACTTCGAGTTAAAGGAGGCTTTCGTTTGAAGGATATCTTTAGACCTTCCGAAGTCACTCCTCTCACCCACGGGTCGTCCGTAATCGACGCCCACTCTTGAGAAAAACTCGACAACCTTCCGCCAACCGGAACGCGATAGAGGTTTGAGCCATCACCTCCTGGATCTGCGAGGCCTGCGGTAGGAGAAACCACGTCTTCCACGACCCGCACCTCGCCTCGTCGACCTCGGGGCGTCCGACCGATTGTCCCGGCCTGAAGGACGTCCCGAACGAGAGTCGCTATCCTGACGGTCTCTCGAATAAGAGCTAGAGGACGCACCGGAACCTCTATAGGCACCTCTCTTGGGCGGATAAGACCCAGAAGTGCCCGCCTTATTCGTGTCTGCTGTATCCGACCTTTTAGGAGCGGATCTGAACAACAGAGAATCACTAGCTTTCTTTTTAATATTATCATAAATAGCGGAAAGCTTGCCGTCAAAGAGAAGATCTCCTGAGACCGAAGCGACTCTAAGAGAGTTCTTCACCTTAGAATCCACTAGTGTGGATGTAGACAGGGCTGCGTCACGTCTAACCAACTCCAAATTTGCCACTGAAAGGGCGGAGTTACACGTGGAATAAGCTACTGCCCTTGAAAGAAGTCTTAAGGAGGATTGTATATCCTGAAACTCTTCCCCTTGAAGACGCAGTGATAACGCCTTCGTAAGGTGATCTGCGTAAGATAAGGCATCTAAATTGGCTCTGTTAGACGCAATAGCTGTTTCCAACACTGCGGTTGGAATAGAAGCTGACGACGGTAATGATAGCTCTAAGTCTTCCGCCTCGTCGTCCATACGCAGAGGAACTCTCGGTATACCCTGACCTGCCGTGTCGAATTTATTCCTTGCATTAATGAAAGGCAGGTTGAGAGTATTTGCGGACAAGAAGCCTGCTTTCCCTGTCCTGGAAGCAAGTTTAAAAATAGCGTCGTTCAATAATTCAAATGTTCTTGCAACATTATTGGACTGCGACGGAAACTCGGGAGCGATGTCCCTGAACCGCTCGAAAAAATCAGAGTCCAATGACGCTATAATTCTCCTGTCCGGAAGCGCAGCAGTCTGGCCCGACGGAACAACTTGAGGAAGAAAGTGCCGGATGAAGTCTACGGCAGCTTTGTGTTGTTCCGAAAGGGATAGCTCCAATTCATCCGTATCCCTTTCACCATCCGGTCGGACCTCCCGATGTTCCCGGTCGTCCGCCGCCGATGCTTCGGCGGAGCGTACCGACCCAGCGCCGTCGGATAATTCTCGATCCGACACCGTCTCTGTCGGCTGCTGGGATGCTGCGATAAGCTGTGCTATCTGCACTAGAATGTCCGACGTCGAGACCTGCGGAGGAGCGGTCTTTCGCTGCTTTGCCGAGGGCAGCTCCGCATCAGATGGCTCCCGCATACTTTTCCTATGCGAACGTCCGGAGTCCATCGGTCTCGAATCCCTGGCTGCCGGATGGTGTGACCTGGTCGCCGAATAATCCTTCATCGGCGAAGCTGGCAAAATATCGGAGGTCACGCAGCCAAGGTGCGGTCGTGTGCGCCGGCGAGAAGAGGAAGCCTTAACAGTCTCTGCGGACTGCTTATACAACGGAGCGTCCCGAGCGACGGACGTATGCTCCGCTAAAGACACATATTGTACCACAACATCTGGTCCCAGATGTTGTTGTACGAGAGAGGGGCCTCTCTCGCTCGCGGCCCGGCTGGACCTGGACGAGCTAGGAACCGGACTAAAAGGCTTCCTCCGTTCTCGTTCACTATCCGCCGTCACTGGGTGTGCATCTATTATTTTTATAGTGCTCGCATCACCCAAAATTTCCTCTTGGACCGCATCGGACGAACCCGGCTGCCGAACCATTCGGTGAATGGACGCTACACCGGGCGAGCTAGCGGACGACATTTGTCTAATCTCCATGAGCACTTTTGCCGCTAGCTCTGTATTTAATTGTGACGACGGACGCACACTTGAAGAAGATAACATGGAAACATCACCCTGTTCTGGTTCCTCTGAAATAGAAACTGAGAGAGTAGAGTGACCTTGTGGAGAAAGAGCCGGCATCGCTCTTTCTCCAGAAACAACATATCGTGACACACGTTTCCAATGTTTCTCATCCCAATGTTCACATACAGGACAGGGATTAATGCGAGAACACTGACTACAATTAATGCAATAATCATGAAAGTCAGAGGAAGATTTCTTCCTATTACAATTTGAACAAGTTCCCTTCATTGTGAAAGAACAACAATAAGTCCTAGTTACTCGCAAAAACCCCTGACACAAAGATACATAATAACATGATCCATTAATAAATGAAAAAACAATTGCAAAACAAAATAATTTTGAAAAAATATTTTTTCAGAGAAGCCCAAGTTGCTGAAAAGTAACGTTGAGCCCCGATGGATCCGATGGCAAAGTGTGGTCAAAAATTTTAAAATTATATAAAATAATTAATGAGACACTTTCGGATAATATAAATGTATCTTATAATGAGATAAACTACCTCAAAGGCAAACAGTCCCCCTCAAAAAAGGCTGTTGCCAATGAAAACAAACAGTGTAAACACAGAAGAAAACATGACTCCAGGCACTGAAAAAACTGGCCCGGAATCAGTCATCAATTACACTCTATCTGATGCAAAACAGAGACTCCCAGGGGAGAATCTGCAGAACATCAGATAGAAGATGCAGAACACAAACGTTATACACCCATGGGTGAAAACGTAACTATGGGGAAAATAACAGAAAACATTCTGTAACCAAGCAACTCTCCCAGGGAATTTTTAGAAATGAAACTTCTCAAAAATATGCCAAAAGCATGGGAGAATTGCAAGGGGGGACTTTAGAAGGTTAGGGGAGAGGAAAAACTGAATAAGCAGTGCAACAATTAGCAAGAATGACAACAAGAGGCATTTGCCTCGAAAATAGGCAACTTAACATAATTTCAACAAAAAATTTTAAGTACAGCCCTGATTATTTTTTGCCACTTCTTTTTTCCTCTCCTCCTTCTATCCTCCTTAGAATCACATTTTCTCCAAGAATTACGTGTCTGGCATCCTTTAAACTGAGATTTACAAGCACAAAGATCAGTGAGATGTTGACTGATGAAGGGCCAAACAGAGAATGATATTTGGCGCCAATTTCGGGACGACTGCGTCACTGCGCATGCGCAGTAGAGTCGTACTATGGAGGTCCTTTAGGACATGATTTCTTTTTGTTTTGGATGCAAATTTTGGGGATTGGGGGGCAAAATTTGTGTTTGGCCCTGGTTTTTGTGGAGTTAGCACCAGCTAAGTCTGGGTCATTGGTACAGTATAAAAATATGAAAATCTGTGCGGAACAGAAATCGTCGACAGACTATTTTTAAATAGAAGCAAAATTTCATTGGAATTTTCTACAAATCGTGCAATGCAGTTCAGAATTCGTAAAAATTATTTAATTAAGGTCCACAACTCCGTAATGACAAATCAGACCAGGCCAGTTTTTGAACTCACATGAGATATTATTGAAAGAGACCTGTATAACAAATATCAGTCAAATCGGAGAACACTGTTCAAGTTTTTGCACTAACAAGGTCAAAATTCGTAAAAATTGACTAATTGAGGCCCAAAACTCAGTAATGAGAAATCGGACTGGGCCAGTTTTCAAAGATGCACTTTAGACTTTAATGCAAACGACCTGTATAGCAAATATAAGTCAAATCAGAGACTGTTTGTTCAAGTTGTTGTGCTAATAGTGTGCGGATGCCCAGACACCTGGATGCCCAGATGCACACCAATCATCGCCAAACCATAGGTCTTAGTTGTTAACACAACTTGACCAAAAAGTATGTACAGTTATCAAGTCGCGATCCTGTCAAAATTATCTTTGCACTTTTCTTCCTACACCACAATTGACAGAGAAATAATGTGAGAACACTGAAACCGAAAAATATTTTCATATTTTTTTTTTTTTGAGTTGGTTTTGATTTTGCATAATTTTGTTTATGAAATCTCGACACACTGATGTTTAATCTTATTATGCCTCAAAGCTAGTTTGTTCAATCAATACCATCTAAGGGTTCCGCTGTATCAGGTAACTCACCTGATATTATTTGATATCAGGTTAGTAGCAGCCATTACTACTTTGATCAAATTGACGCATTTCCACTCGCTTCAAATTTTCAAAATTTGAATTAAAACAAAATAAGAGAATTTTAGTACCAAAAATATTTCCAAGGTACCGTATTTATTGATTTAAAACATTAAATATTTAAAAAGTGGACAGAAAATATTATTTGTAGTCCCAAAAGTTTTTTGGTGTTTTTCAACTCTGTACTACAGTAGAACCTGTCTTGAGAGACCGGCCTTTGGGCCACACAAAAGTGGTCTCTCAAGACAGGTGGTCTCTCATAACAGGTTTCAGGTTTTCTCAAGTCAGTGAAAAACCAACCACAAAATTCAGAAATGGAGAAGAATGGATTTTTGTAATTACTTTGTAGTTGTTCTTTTTTATGAAGTTTTTGTAACAAATTGAAATGGACTGTTATAAAAATTATAAAAATAAATTAGTGTTGAAAATCTTCATTGCAGATTTTCAACACTCATTTATTTTTATAATTTTTATAACAGTCCATTTCAATTTGTTACAAAAAAATTTTCAACACAAATGTATTTTTATTCCTATCTGTCACATTTCAGGTTTGTATTCAAGAATAATCCTAATCTTTTCACAGGGGTCTTATAAAAACATCTCAATCTTTAATGAGTTAGCAATTGAAACCCAATTAAGAGCTTTTAATACTTTTAATTATGTTAGTACAACCACAATGGATTTTCCAATTCCAGAACAGGTAAAAAGTTTTTGTCATGGTTTCAGTCTTCAAAGGGGCGGTCTCTCAAGACAGGTACATTATGGCATAAAAATACAAGTTGGTACGAGGTCACAGTGGTCTCTCAAGACATGTGGTCTCTCAAGACAGGTGGTCTCCCATACCAGGTCCATTATAGAGTAAAACCAATCAGTGCCTGGCAGATGTGGTCTCTCAAGACAGGTGGTCTCTCAAGACAGTGGTCTCTCAAGACAGGTTTTACTGTATACCTACTATACATGTCTATCAATTTTTTATGCTGAAGCAAACATTTTCTTTACAGTTTACTCAACAGATTAAAAGTGATTTTTTGAACATTTAAAAGTGCTTTGTTAACTCTCATTAGGTGGTAATTCCAGTAAATGTATGTAAGGGTATTTCATGTATGCCTGTAGTGATAATTTTATTTTGTAAACAGATATCGCACTTCGAACAGCGAAGATTGTTTACTGTCACCACAGGATACATACCAGTGCCTGGCGGTTTCTGAAAAATAAAAGTCTGGTTGTTCTTTGTTTCTCGTGAAAATTTATTAATTCCTTGATTTACATGGACTTTGCGACATAATAAATATGTTACATGGTGTGTAGCTGGCTGATACATTTCCATACAAGGCTCTGAGAATTCACATCAGGTTTGGCTTTGCCTCACCTGTTATGAACTCTCATCGCCTTGTATGGAAATGTATCAGCCAGCTACACACCATGTAACTTACAGTACAGTGGAGCCCACTTAATTGGATATCTCTTAATTGTATATCCCTGTTAATTGAAGAAAATTTTCAAACACAAAACCATTTACCATACCTTCAGTACAAATTTGATCTGTTAATTGCATATGGGTTTTGAATAAACTCCTGTTAATTGTATATAAATTTGTGCCATATGTCAAAAAAGTTAAAAAATTTATAGTAATTTATATATTTTTTATACTTACCAATGACCCAGACATAGCTGGTGCTAACTCTTAAAATATAGGGCCAAACACAAATTTTGCCCCCCAATCCCCAAAATTTGCATCTAAAACTAAAGAAAACATGTCCTGAGAGGCCCTCCACACTTCGCCCCTACTGCGCATGCGCAGTGTCAAGGACGTTCCGAAATTGGCGCCATTTATCATTCTAATAACCAGTGCCTGGTAAGCGCTATGTACTCAGCGGGTAGGCAAGAGTTCCCAACTCCTGGGAGGGCCATCCCCGTCTGGGTCATTGGTAAGTATAAAAAATATATAAATTACTATAAATTTTTTAACATTTTTATACTGTACCAATGACCCAGACATAGCTGAATAGTAAAAAGGCTGGAGGGCCAAGGACATAGAGCAAAATGGAATACGCTCAATAAAATAAAATAGAGTCATCCCCTGTAGGGAAAAGTAGTAATAGGCCTTACATGTATCTTTCTTATTTATGATAAATTAGAAAGATACAACACCTTCCAAAAATTGAGCTTCATACATCCATGTACTCTATTAATATCCAATAATCCTTATACTAATAATTTTTAAAGTAAGCCAATAATAAAGTAAGTCTAGAGAATAGAGACTCTTATACTCCTAAAAGTGTGTGAGAATTGCATAATCATGTCCGTTGACATATGCAATATTCAAAAGCTATACTTTAAAAACTAAGACTTGAATGAATTTTATAAACTTAAACTTCTCACTAAACAACCATCCCAATAACAGCTCAGAATTACTAACTCCGGAGGAGGTATCCCCTTGTTTTCATAGTAAAAACAGGTGACCCAAGGGAACACCCTCCCCCCCCCCCCCCCTTTTTCTTGCCCTGGGTCAAATAGCCCAGAGCGAAGAGGGCAGCCGAACGGAGACACTGCCGAAACAGACAGCCTACCTAGCTATAGTAGCAACTGTTAAGTGAATGACATTCTGAGCAGTAGATAATAGACCTAACAATAGAGGCCTCCAGAAATGGACTCGATATTTCTGAGATAAAATTCATGAATGGATGGCTGAGCGCAATGAGCAGCCTTCAAAAATCTATAATAGAACACTATTAATGTAAGCCCAAGAAGTAGAAGAACTCTTACTTCATGAGCCGAAATCTTAAGCACAACTGCTAAGCCAATGATATACCATAAGCAGTACGCTAGTTAATAGAATCCATTAACAATAAAATGGAGCGTAACGTCCTTCTACTAGACATCAAAGACAGAAGAAGCTTACGCCCTTGTAATAAACAGATATCTGTTTATAAATACATAAACTGTACCCGGAAAGAGTAAAGGCCTATGCCCATACGAAGACGGAAGGACCTTAAAATAATAGGTTCCGGATAATAGGAGCCTAACTCTTATGCAACAATCCAACCTAAATAGTAACGGAAGTATTGATTCCGAAACTATGAAAGTGAAAATCATCCATCGATAGTGCATGAAACTCACTGACTCTACAGTAAAAGAGAAACCAACATAATTACTGTCTAAAAGGTCAGAATTTGAAAACTACTGTTTCCAGAGGCTCAAATGATTACTTAGCTAAATAAGAACCTGAAGTTAAAATCCGTATAGGAATTTAATCTAAAGATTCTAAGTCTATTTATCAAAAAGTTACTAACTGACTTAGATAAAGAGACAAAAGACTCAATTGTAAACTATCGTAGAGTGCATAGGTATGAGGTAACATAAACCTATAACCTAAATAACAACAGGCTGCAGTAGATCTTGTGAAACAAGTATACTAAAAAATAGCAATGAGTAGTATGGAGGGATCAACCATATGAACATAATGATCCCTACACCACGACGGAAGAGCCTCCACTTTAGTCGCATAGAATAGCGAAGAAGAGGATCTCCTATAGTAAGAAATCGCGTCCAAAGCTCGTCCAGTACAGTGCTTACAATGCAATACGGACCACACAACGGAATACATGAAGGTTGCGACCTTGCTGGTTGTGATAAAGATGACACGATTTACCCAGTGAAAAAAGATCCTCACATAGAGGAAGATTTCACGTTAAGATCCACAGTAGACAAGAGAGTAAATTACTCATGATCTCTGTGAAGATAGAGATGCTATCAACAGAAATGTATTGTGGTTGTTTATCTTAGCAATACCTGCTAAAAACAACAGCGCCGGAGGATACGCGTATCCTATCATTCTGTCCTATAGATCAATAGAGCGTTAACAGTATTAGCTCAGAGATCTGGACAAGCCAACACATACGTCTGCAATTGATTAGCCAGCTGTGTCATAAATAAAACATCATTGGGCGCTCCCATAGATAGCAAATCTGATTGAATACTTGTTTGTTGAGAGTCCATTCTGACAGCAACAAGCGACCCGTAAGAGAACGGGAGTGCGATAAAACAATCAGACGACCCAGAATATGACGGACCAAAACTGAACTTGGTGTACTATAACCAACAAACGGATTCTTTCCATTAAATTGAATAACGGAAACGAAAGAGTGCCTCCCTGGTTCCGGAGATACGCCACTACTGTCGAATTAAAGGACAGGAATTTGGGCATGCGTTTCTGAATAATGTTCATGCAATGACATAAAGCAAGTCTAAAAAACATTATTCCGCGGAAGTTAACTGATAGCTAAAAGACTGCGGAACCCAAAGACCCTGGCACTTCGAATCCGTAGGGATCAGTATATATCCCAATCTGTTTGACTGGCAACCGTCATAACAGCCACACTCGGGTCCGGCAACTGCGGCGGCACTCTCTGAGTCAACCACCGAATGTTTGCCCCAGTCTGAATCTCTTGTAACACTAGATAGACAAGAGAATGTATAAATCAAGCAATTCATGGATTGCCGGAAAGTTGCCGTCGAAGAGAAGCTCCTCCGAGAACGAAGCGACTCTGAGAGAGTTCTAAACCTACTATCCACGCGTGGATGTAGCTAGGGCTGCCTCACGTCTAACCAACTCCAATCAGCCACTGAAGGGCGGAGTTATACGTGAACAAACTACTGCCCTCAAAAGAAATTACATTGAGAATAATATCCCGTAAATCTTTTCTTGAAGACGTAATGATAACGCCTCAGTAAGGCGGATTACGTATAATAAAGCGTCTAAGTTAAGTCTAATATACATAATGTCGTTCCCAACATTGAAATTGGAAAAGACATAAACGGTGAAAAAGAATATATGCAGTCTTTAATCACACCGTCTAGACGCATATGAACTCTCGGTATGCCCTGCTCTGCCAAAATAAACTATATGTAAAAAAAGATAAAATGGCAGAAATGAGCCACGCGGACAAGAAACTAAACTATCATGCTTAGTAGCCGTCTTGTATATATATATAAATATATAGCGTCGAAAAATAAAACACATGTTGTAATGACAATATTGGACTGCGTCGGTAAGTCAGGGACAAAGTCCCTGTACCGATCGAAAAATCCGAGTCCAATGACGCTATAAGTCTCTTATCCAAGATCACAGCAATGAAGTCCGAAAAATAATCACTGGAAGAAATGCCAGAAGATATGAAAGGCATCTTCCGATACTACTAAAGGGAAAACTCGAAATCTTTCGAATCCCTTTCGCCATCCTGTCGGACCCTATAAAGCGTTCGGTCGTCCGTAGCTTGATGCAACCGCGGACCGCACCGACCCAGCGCCGTCGGATAATTCCTGATTCGACCGAGAAACCGTCAATTGCTGGGATGCTGCGAAACAACTGTGCTAACTCGGATAGCACGTCCGTCACTGAGGCCTGAGGAGCAGCGGTCTTACGATGCATTGCCGCAGGAAGCTCCGAGATCGTTACCCCGTGCATACTTCCAATATGCGAGCGAACGGAGTGTATAGGCCTCGTGTCCCTTGGCTACCGGATGGCGCGACCTATTCGCTGTGGAATCACTGAATGCCGAAACTGATCGGATACTCGAGGTCACGTAGCCAATGTGCGGTCGTGTGCCCTGCTGTGAGGATGAGGAAGCATTAAAGACAGTCTCTCGGACTGTCAATATAACGGAGCGTCCCGAGCAACGGACATATGCTCCGAATGTAAAATATCTGAACCACAACATGCGGTCCCCTATGTTGTTGGCTTCCTCCGATCTGTCCTCAATCTGCCGTCACTGGGTGAGAACTAAAGTAATTAAAGTGCTCGCATCACCCAAATCTCCTTCCTAGACCGCAACGGACGAACCCGGCAGCCGAACCATTCGATGAATGTACGCTACACCGGGTGAGCTAGCGAATGTCACTCCGTAAGCGATAGACATATTCCATGAGCACTTATTGCCGCTAACTCTTCATTAACTATGACGACAGAGGCACACTTTTGAAAGACATCTCCATAACTCTTCGAACAAGAAACCAGAAATGCTTGGATAGCAAGCATAAAATAATAATATATATAGCGTCGTTCAATAATTCGAAAGTTTGTGTGACATTATTGGACTATGTCGGAACTGAGGGACGATGTCCCTGAACCGAACCAAAAATTTCTAAGTCCACCGACGCTATCAGTTTCTTATCCGGCATCGCAGCATATGTTGTTCCGAAAGGGAAAGCTTGAAATCCACCGAATCCCTTTCGGTATCCCGTCGGACCGGATGAAACTTTCGGACGTCCGTACCCGCTTCCGCGGAGCGTCCCGACCCAGCATCGTCGGATAAAATATATGCGACAGATTCAGTTGATGCTGGGATGCTGCGATAAACTGTGCTATTAAGGAAAGCACGTCCGTTCCCGAGGCCTGTGCAGTAGCGGACTTACGATGCATTGCCGCTGGAAGCTCCGTGTACGTTGACTCCCGCATACTTCCTATGCGAACGTCCGGAGTCTGCAGGCCTCGAGTCCCCGGCTACCGACCCAGCGCTGTCGGATAATTCTCGATCCGACACCGTTTCTGTCGGCTGCTGGGATGCTGCGATAAGCTGTGCTATGTGCACAAGAATGTCCGGCGTCGAGACCTGCGGAGGCGCAGTCTATCGCTGCTTCGCCGAGGGCAGCTCCGCATCAGATGGCTCCCGCATACTTTTCCTATGCGAACGTCCGGAGTCCATCGGTCTCGAATCCCTGGCTGCCGGATGGTGTGACCTGGTCGCCGAAGAATCCTTGATCGGCGAAGCTGGTAATATATCGGCGGTCACGCAGCCAAGGTGCGGTCGTGTGCGCTGACGAGAAGAGGAAGCCTTAGCAGTCTCAGCGGACTGCCTATACAACGGAGCGTCCCGAGCGACGGACGTATGCTCCGCTAACGACACATTTGTACCACAACATCTGGGGCCAGATGTTGTTGAACGAGAGAGGGGCCTCTCTCGCTTGCCGTCCGGAAGGACCGGAACGAGCTATGAACCGGACTAAAAGGCTTCCTCCGTTCTCCCTCCGATCCGCCGTCACTGGGTGTGCATTAAGTTAATTTTATAGTGCTCGCATCACCCCAAAATTCCTTCTAGACCGCAACGGACGAACCCGGCTGCCGAACCATTCGGTGAATGGACGCTACACCGGGCGAGCTAGCGGACGTCAAAGGCCGTCGAACCTACTAGGGTCCTCTTAGGCAATTGGCGTATTACATGAGCACTTTTCCGCTAGCCCTTCATTAATTGTGACGACGGAGGCACACTGTTGGAAGACATCACAGATACATCACCCTAATCTTGATCGTCTGAAATAGAAATTGATAAAGTAGAGTGACCCTGCGGGGAAAGGACCGGAGTGTCCAAATCCCCAACAACATACCGTGACATACGCTTCCCATATTGTCATCGAAATCATACGAAACAGAACCGGAGTTAATGCGAGTACACTGACCACATATAGAATGATAATAAGGTCAGAGGAAGACTTCCTCTTAAAACAATAGATCAATATCCTTTCAATGTGAAAAGAAAACAAGTCCTGGTACTCGCACTAACCCCTGGCAATCAAAATACATAATAATAATATGATCCATTAATATAGAAAAAATAATTGAAATCAAAATATTTTGAAAAAGTATTTTTTCAGAACAGCCCAAGTTTCTGAAAAGTAACGTTGAGCCCCAATGGATCCCAAGCCTAAGTGTGGACAAAAATTTTAAAAATATTTTAAACAATTTATTCAACACTTACGAACAATAATAATGTATCTAGTTATGATTGAAATAACATAAAGATATTATTATTTAGAAATCCCCCCCTCACACAGAGGGCTGTTGTAAATGTAAACAATGAGTGTAAAAACACTAAAATAAGACTCCAGGCACCCAGGCCCGAAATCAGTTACCAAAAATACACCATCTGATGCAAAACAGAGACTTCCAGGGAAGAAACTGCAGAACATCAGATGGTAGATGCAGAACACAACGCCTAACCACCCGTAGGTGAAGACGTAAACATGGGGAAAGAACAGAATTCATTCTGTTATTCAGCTAAACTCCCAAGAAATTTTAGTAATAATAATTACAGAAATTATGCCAAAAGCATGGGAGAATAGCAAGGGGGAACTTAAAGGACAGGGAGAGAGGAAAAATACTTGTAAAAACAGTGTAACTAAATAATCAGAATGACAACAAAATGGCTGCTGCCTTGAAAATAGGTAACTTAACATAATTTCATTAAAAAATTTTAAGTTACAGCCCTGATAATATTCTGTCACACATTCTTTTCCTCTCCTCCTTTTCTATCCTCCTTAGAATCACCATTTCACTAATATTTATGTGTCTGGCATCATTTAAACTGAGATTTAAAAGCACAAAGATCAGTCAGATGTTAACTGATGAAGGGCCAAACTTAGAATGATAAATGGCGCCAATTTCGGAACGTCCTTGACACTGCGCATGCGCAGTAGGGGCGAAGTGTGGAGGGCCTCTCAGGACATGTTTTCTTTAGTTTTAGATGCAAATTTTGGGGATTGGGGGGCAAAATTTGTGTTTGGCCCTATATTTTAAGAGTTAGCACCAGCTATGTCTGGGTCATTGGTACAGTATAAAAATATGACTGTGACACGCACCAAATTCCCCTTATATCAATCTTTTTGGCCTCACTACATCCAATACAGGCATTTATTCTATTATATCTTGTTTGGCAGAGCTCTATGAGCTCTGCCAAACAAGATATAATAGAATAAATGCTCAGTTTACCTCCAGAACACAGGAAACTGACCAAATCCCTGTTAATTGTATACTCCTGTTAACTGAATAATTTTCACTGGCAAAATGGATATTCAATTAAGAGGATTCTACTGTATCATGACCCAATCATGATGTGATCGAGAAAAATACCACCTCAGTGAATACACTATTGTTCATATGTAAAATCCTTACTTTGAGTGTTCTTTGTGAGACAGGAGAATCTGGAATCGAGGTGACAGGAGGAGCACTACATGGAAGACTAAACTGATCATTAAGTTTTTTGCCATCCATTGCTTCTTCAATAGTCCTGAAAACAATAAGAAAAATAGATAAATTCATCTCCACAAAAGAATTTTTTACAGAACTATTAACCCTTTACCTAACATGAAAAGCAGACGACACTTGCAAAAAAAATTCTTGAATTTCTAATTTTTTGTCTCAAAAACATAGGTTATGACCCCTCATTGGAACGAGCTCGTTCCAATGAGGGGTCATAACCTATGTTTTTGAGACAAAAATTGAAAAAATAATGAAAATTAATTAGCGATTTTTGTGAATTGCGCTGGCTGGTTTTGGCCGTTACGTTGGGTAAAGGGTTAATTGAAAACAGAATGTTTTCATTTTTGGAATTTACTAAAAAGTTAAAAAATTTATAGTAATTTATATATTTTTTATACTTACCAATGACCCAGACATAGCTGGTGCTAACTCTTAAAATATAGGGCCAAACACAAATTTTGCCCCCCAATCCCCAAAATTTGCATCTAAAACTAAAGAAAACATGTCCTGAAAGGCCCTCCACACTTCGCCCCTACTGCGCATGCGCAGTGTCAAGGACGTTCCGAAATTGGCGCCATTAATCATTCTAATAACCAGTGCCTGGTAAGCGCTATGTACTCAGCGGGGAGGCAAGAGTTCCCAACTCCTGGGAGGGCCATCCCCGTCTGGGTCATTGGTAAGTATAAAAAATATATAAATTACTATAAATTTTTTAACATTTTTATACTGTACCAATGACCCAGACATAGCTGAATAGTAAAAAGGCTGGAGGGCCAAGGACATAGAGCAAAATGGAATACGCTCAATAAAATAAAATAGAGTCATCCCCTGTAGGGAAAAAGAAGTAATAGGCCTTACATGTATCTTTCTTATTTATGATAAATTAGAAAGATACAACACCTTCCAAAATTGAGCTTCATACATCCATGTACTCTATTAATATCCAATATAATCCTTATACTAATAATTTTTAAAGTAAGCCAATAAATAAAGTAAGTCTAGAGAATAGAGACTCTTATACTCCTAAAAGTGTCTGAGGATTGCATAATCATGTCCGTTGACATATGCAATATTCAAAAGCTATACTTTAAAAACTAAGACTTGAATGAATTTTAAAAACCTAAACTTCTCACTAAACAACCATCCCAATAACAGCTCAGAATTACTAACTCCGGAGGAGGTATCCCCTTGTTTTCATAGTAAAACAGGTGACCCAAGGGAACACCCTCCCCCCCCCCCCCCCCTTTTTCTTGCCCTGGGTCAAATAGCCCAGATCGAAGAGGGCAGCCGAACGGAGACACTGCCGAAACAGACAGCCTACCTAGCTATAGTAGCAACTGTTAAGTGAATTACATTCTGAGCAGTAGATAATAGACCTAACAATAGAGGCCTCCAGAAATGGACTCGATATTTCTGAGATAAAATTCATGAATGTGGATGGCTGAGCGCAATGAGCGGCCTTCAAAAATCTATAATAGCGACACTATTAATGTAAGCCCAAGAAGTAGAAGAACTCTTACTTCATGAGCCGAAATCTTAAGCACAACTGCTAAGTCAATGATATACCATAAGCAGTACCGATAGTTAATAGAATCCATTAACAATAAAATGGAGCGTAACGTCCTTCTACTAGACATCAAAGACAGAAGAAGCTAACGCCCATAGTAATAAACAGATATCTGTTTATAAATACATAAACTGTACCCGGAAAGAGTAAAGGCCTATGCCCATACGAAGACGGAAGGACCTTAAAATAATAGGTTCCGGATAATAGGAGCCTAATTCTTATGCAACAATCCAACCTAAATAGTAACGGAAGTATTGATTCCGAAACTATGAAAGTGAAAATCATCCATCGATAGTGCATGAAACTCACTGGCTCTACAGTAAAAGAGAAACCAACAGAATTACTGTCTAAAAGGTCAGAATTTGAAAACTACTGTTTCTAGAGGCTCAAATGATTACTTAGCTAAATAAGAACCGAAGTTAAAATCCGTATAGGAATTTAATCTAAAGATTCTAAGTCTATTTATCAAAAAGTTACTAACTGACTTAGATAAAGAGACAAAAGACTCAATTGTAAACTATCGTAGAGTGCATAGGTATGAGGTAACATAAACCTATAACCTAAATAATAACAGGCTGCAGTAGATCTTGTGAAACAAGTATACTAAAAAATATCAATGAGTAGTATGGAGGGATCAACAATATGAACATAATGATCCCTACACCACGACGGAAGAGCCTCCACTTTAGCCGCATAGAATAGCGAAGAAGAGGATCTCCTATAGTAAGAAATCGCGTCCAAAGCTCGTCCAGTACAGTGCTTACAATGCAATACGGACCACACAACGGAATACATGAAGGTTGCAACCTTGCTGGTTGTGATAAAGATGACACGATTTACCCAGTGAAAAAGATCCTCACATAGAGGAAGATTTCACGTTAAGACCCACAGTAGACGAGAGTAAATTACTCATGATCTCTGTGAAGATAGAGATGCTATCAACAGAAATGTATTGTGGTTGTTTATCTTAGCAATACCTGCTAAAACAACAGCGCCGGAGGATACGCGTATCCTATCATTCCGTCCTATAGATCAATAGAGCGTTAACAATATTAGCTCAGAGATCTGGACAAGCCAACACATACGTCTGCAATTGATTAGCAAGCTGTGTCATAAATAAATCATCATTGGGCGCTCCCATAGATAGCAAATCTGATTGAATACTTGTTTGTTGAGAGTCCATTCTGACAGCAACAAGCGACCCGTAAGAGAACGGGAGTCCGATAAAACAATCAGACGACCCGGAATATGACGGACCAAAACTGAACTTGGTGTACTATAACCAACAGATGGATTCTTCCATTAAATTGAATAACGGAAACGAAAGAGTGCGTCCCTGGTTCCGGAGATACGCCATTACTGTCGAATTAAAGGACAGGAATTTGGGCATGCGTTTCTGAATAATGTTCATGCAATGACATAAAGCAAGCCTAAAAAAACATTATTCCGCGGAAGAAAACTGATTGCTAAAAGACTGCGGAACCCAAAGACCCTGGCACTTCGAATCCGTAGGGATCAGTATTATATCCCAATCTGTTTGACTGGCAACCGTCATAACAGCCACACTCGTGTCCGGCAACTGCGGCGGCACTCTCTGAGTCAACCACCGAATGTTTGCCCCAGTCTGAATCACTTGTAACACTAGATAGACAAGAGAACGTGTAAATCGAGCAATTCATGGATTGCCGAAAAGTTGCCGTCGAAGAGAAGCTCCTCCGAGAACGAAGCGACTCTGAGAGAGTTCTTAACCTTACTATCCACGCGTGTGGATGTAGCTAGGGCTCCGTCACGTCCAACTAACTCCAATCAGCCACTGAAGGGCGGAGTTATACGTGAACAAACTACTGCCCTCAAAAGAAATTACATTGAGAATAATATCTCGTAAATCTTTTCTTGAAGACGTAATGATAACGCCTCAGTAAGGCGGATTACGTATAATAAAGCGTCTAAGTTAAGTCTACTATACATAATGTCGTTCCCAACATTGAAATTGGAAAAGACATAAACGGCGAAAAAGAATATATGCAGTCTTTAATCACACCGTCTAGACGCATATGAACTCTCGGTATGCCCTGCTCTGCCAAAATAAACTATTTGTATAAATGATAAAATGGCAGAAATGAGCAACGCGGACAAGAAACTAAACTATCATGCTTAGTAGCAGGCTTGTATATATATATATATAGCGTCGAAAAATAAAACACATGTTGTAATGACAATATTGGACTGCGTCGGTAAGTCAGGGACAATGTCCCTGAACCGATCGAAAAATCCGAGTCCAATGACGCTATAAGTCTCTTATCCAAGATCGCAGCAATGAAGTCCGAAATAATAATCACTGGAAGATAATGCCAGAAGATATGAAAGGCATCTTCCGATACTACTAAAGGGAAAACTCGAAATCTTTCGAATCCCTTTCGCCATCCTGTCGGACCCTATAAAGCGTTCGGTCGTCCGTACCTGATGCAACCGCGGACCGCACCAACCCAGCGCCATCGGATAATTCCTGATTCGACCGAGAAACAGTCAATTGCTGGGATGCTGCGAAACAACTGTGCTAACTCGGATAGCACGTCCGTCACTGAGGCCTGAGGAGAAGCGGTCTTACGATGCATTGCCGCTGGAAGCTCCGTGATCGTTACCCCGTGCATACTACCAATATGCGAGCGAACGGAGTGTATAGGCCTCGTGTCCCTTGGCTACCGGATGGCGCGACCTATTCGCCGTGGAATCACTGAATGCCGAAACTGATCGGAAACTCGAGGTCACGTAGCCAATGTGCGGTCGTGTGCCCTGCTGTGAGGATGAGGAAGCATTAAAGACAGTCTCTCGGACTGTCAATATAACGGAGCGTCCCGACCGACGGACATATGCTCCGAATGTAAAATATCTGAACCACAACATGCAGTCTCCTATGTTGTTGGACGAGAGAGGGACCTCTCTCGCTCACAGCCCGGACGGACCTGGACAAGCCAGGAACCGGACTAACAGGCTTCCTCCGATCTGTCCTCAATCTGCCGTCACTGGGTGAGTACTAAAGTAAATAAAGTGCTCGCATCACCCAAAACTCCTTCCTAGACCGCAACGGACGAACCCGGCAGCCGAACCATTCGATGAATGTACGCTACACCGGGTGAGCTAGCGAATGTCACTCCGTAGGCGATAGACATATTCCATGAGCACTTATTGCCGCTAACTCTTCATTAACTATGACGACAGAGGCACACTTTTGAAAGACATCTCCATAACTCTTCGAACAAGAAACCAGAAATGCTTGGTTAGCAAGCATAAAATAATAATATATATAGCGTCGTTCAATAATTCGAAAGTTTGTGTGACATTATTGGACTATGTCGGAACTGAGGGACGATGTCCCTGAACCGAACCAAAAATTTCTAAGTCCACCGACGCTATCAGTTTCTTATCCGGCATCGCAGCATTCTGGTCCGACGAAAGAAGCTGTAGAAGACCACGTCAGATGACATACACAACAGCATATGTTGTTCCGAAAGGGAAAGCTCGAAATCCTCCGAATCCCTTTCGGTATCCCGTCGGACCGGATGAAACTTTCGGACGTCCGTACCCGCTTCCGCAGAGTGTCCCGACCCAGCATCGTCGGATAAAATATATGCGACAGATTCAGTTGATGCTGGGATGCTGCGATAAACTGTGCTATTAAGGAAAGCACGTCCGTTCCCGAGGCCTGTGCAGTAGCGGTCTTACGATGCATTGCCGCCGGAAGCTCCGTGTACGTTGACTCCCGCACACTTCCTATGCGAACGTCTGCAGGCCTCGTGTCCCTGGCTACCGGATGGTGTGACCTGGTCGCCGAAGAATCCTTGATCGGCGAAGCTGGTAATATATCGGCGGTCACGTAGCCAAGGTGCGGTCGTGTGCGCTGACGAGAAGAGGAAGCCTTAGCAGTCTCAGTGGACTGCCTATACAACGGAGCGTCCCGAGCGACGGACGTATGCTCTGCATACGACACATTTTGTACCACAACATCTGGGGCCAGATGTTGTTGAACGAGAGAGGGGCCTCTCTCGCTTGCCGTCCGGATGGACCGGAACGAGCTATGAATCGGACTAAAAGGCTTCCTGCGTTCTCCCTCCGATCCGCCGTCACTGGGTGTGCATTAGGTTAATTTATAGTGCTCGCATCACCCCAAAATTCCTTCTAGACCGCAACGGACGAACCCGGCTGCCGAACCATTCGGTGAATGGACGCTACACCGGGCGAGCTAGCGGACGTCAAAGGCCGTCGAACCTACTAGGGTCCTCTTAGGCAATTGGCGTATTTACATGAGCACTTTTCCGCTAGCCCTTCATTAATTGTGACGACGGAGGCACACTGTTGGAAGACATCACAGATACATCACCCTAATCTTGATCGTCTGAAATAGAAATTGATAAAGTAGAGTGACCCTGCGGGGAAAGGACCGGAGTGTCCAAATCCCCAACAACATACCGTGACATACGCTTCCCATATTGTCATCGAAATCATACGATACAGAACCGGAGTTAATGCGAGTACACTGACCACATATAGAATGATAATAAAGTCAGAGGAAGACTTCCTCTTAAAACAATTGATCAATATCCTTTCAATGTGAAAAGAAAACAAGTCCTGGTACTCGCACTAACCCCTGGCAATCAAAATACATAATAATAATATGATCCATTAATATAGAAAAAATAATTGAAATCAAAATATTTTGAAAAAGTATTTTTTCAGAACAGCCCAAGTTTCTGAAAAGTAACGTTGAGCCCCAATGGATCCCAAGCCTAAGTGTGGACAAAAATTTTAAAAATATTTTAAACAATTTATTCAACACTTACGAACAATAATAATGTATCTAGTTATGATTAAAATAACATCAAGATATTATTTTTTAGAAATCCCCCCCTCACACAGAGGGCTGTTGTAAATGTAAACAATGAGTGTAAAAACACTAAAATAAGACTCCAGGCACCCAGGCCCGAAATCAGTTACCAAAAATACACTATCTGATGCAAAACAGAGACTTCCAGGGAAGAAACTGCAGAACATCAGATGGTAGATGCAGAACACAACGCCTAACCACCCGTAGGTGAAGACGTAAACATGGGGAAAGAACAGAATTCATTCTGTTATTCAGCTAAAACTCCCAAGAAAATTTAGTAATAATAATTACAAAAACTATGCCAAAAGCATGGGAGAATAGCAAGGGGGAACTTAAAGGACAGGGAGAGAGGAAAACACTTCAAAAAAAACAGTGTAACTAAATAATCAGAATGACAACAAAATGGCTGCTGCCTTGAAAATAGGTAACTTAACATAATTTCATTAAAAAATTTTAAGTTACAGCCCTGATAATATTCTGTCACACATTCTTTTCCTCTCCTCCTTCTCTATCCTCCTTAGAATCACCATTTCACTAATATTTATGTGTCTGGCATCATTTAAACTGAGATTTATAAGCACAAAGATCAGTCAGATGTTAACTGATGAAGGGCCAAACTTAGAATGATTAATGGCGCCAATTTCGGAACGTCCTTGACACTGCGCATGCGCAGTAGGGGCGAAGTGTGGAGGGCCTTTCAGGACATGTTTTCTTTAGTTTTAGATGCAAATTTTGGGGATTGGGGGGCAAAATTTGTGTTTGGCCCTATATTTTAAGAGTTAGCACCAGCTATGTCTGGGTCATTGGTACAGTATAAAAATATAACTTTCCACAATCCATTCCAATGAGGGGTCATAAGTTGACCTGGAATGCTTTTTGAGAATATTATTGGTCAACAAATTCAACCTGGCAACTGCGAATACATTATGTAAGGATAAATGTCTGGGAGCATGGTGGCTCAGTTTTTACGACACTGGACTTCAAACACAAAGTTCCACGGTTCGATGCCCACATAGGGGTGCATTGGCACTGTGTACTAAGCCGAACAGCATGTCGATGGTGCACTTGTCTTCAGCCAATGTCAATCCTACCTGTGCTGAATTAGTGTGGGGGGAGTCTGACAGTTGCTTACCACTGTTGGGTGGTTCTCTCCAGGTACTCCAGCTTCCTCCACCCATAAAACTGCATGAGGTGACCCTGGCTGTTGAAAGGGTCATTAAACCCCAATAAAAAAGGGTAAACTCCTGTTAACTGAATATAGAATCTTAAATCTGTTGAGGAATTATTCTGGCAACCATTAAATTCCATACAATTATAGACCTGAATGGCCTCATTTTATGCCATGATTACCTATTCTACTGTACATAAAAAGCCGTTGACATAAATTTTAGCTTTACACACCAACCGTGCTGAACATGCCTGCAGTGGAATTTCAATAGTTAAAATTTACACCTACAGTGGAACTATATCCAAGTTGATCTTTGGTGACCTCACCTTCAATGCAAACTTGTCTAAACTTATCACTCATCGCCTCGTGAGGTTTACCTCATAAGATACCAAAAATTAACAAACATACGTTGTCTCATGTTAATAAAGCATCCATAACTCAAAATAGTATATTATTAAAATGAAAATGATAAATTTTAAGTAATTTGTATATTTTTTATACTTACCAATGGCCCAGACTAGCTGGTGCTAACTCAAAAATTAATCCAGGTCAAACACAAATTTTGCCCCCAAACCCTAAAATTTGCATGCAAAACTGAAAAAATCAAGTCCTATCTGGTCCTCCATACTTTTTAGATCTGCGCATACGCAGTATCCAGGAAGGTACGGAAATTGGCACCAACCATCATTCATTCTACAGATTGCCTGTTAAATGTTATAAAGAGCAGGGAGGTATTAGTGTCCACTCATGGGAGGGCCATACCTGCCTCGGCCATTGGTAAGTATAAAAAATATACAAATTACTTAAAATTTATCATATTTTTATACAGCAATCAATGGCCCAGACTAGCTGAATCATAAAAAGGCTGGAGGGCCTAGGACTTAAAGGAAAATCCAATCTCTCAATTACTTCAGTAAAGGATAGCTCCTACAGGAGAATAGGAGAAGATAGGAATCTTTACGAGAAAAGAGAAAGGCATAACACCAACAATGTAATTGAGTATTATATAAAATATAATTTCTCCATTTAATGCCAGCATAACCCATTATGCTAATTCTGTGAAGGAAAACCAATATATGAAGATAGTCCAGAGAATGAGACTCTTTATACTCATTTAAAAGTGTCCGAGGATTGTATATTAACGCCTGTTTGACTTGTGACATATACAAATGCTTCACAGTGAGCTACACTTTAAAAATCGTACATAAATGAGACATAGTTATTGCTTCATACCAAGCTACACATTAAAACCATCCCAGCACCGACTCAGGACTACTGACACTGGAGGAGGTCTTCCCTTGCTTTTCACTATAAAGCCAGATGATAAGGGAAAAAACCATCCTCGCCTTCCCCTTGTTCTGAGGTAAATATCCTCAGAACAAAGAGGGCAGTGGAACAGCATCAATGCTGGAACGGACTGTCTAAATACCAAAAGATGTAACCATTAATGGACGACATTCTGAGCAACAGAAAGAGGACCCAAAGATCTAAGGTCACCGGAGATGGACTCTAAATTTCTCAGGTAAAACTTGGTAAATGAAGAGGGCTGTGTCCAGTACGCAGCCTTCATGAGATCAGTAATGGCTATACTGTTAGAATAAGCCCAAGAAGTGGATAGTGCTCTAACCTCATGTGCTGATATCTTATTAACAGATCGTTGATCTGAAGATAGATTTTTACAGGCAATGCGTATTGCCAACTGAATCCATCTGGTGATGGCATGAACAGAAATATCCTTTCCATTGGGAATCAATGAAAGAAACAAACATTTTCTTCCTTTTCTAACAAAATCTGATCAACGTTAATAAATGTGCATCGCCCTGACTGGACACAGTAAAGGTCTACGGTTAACGGAGGATGGTCAAGCCTTAATGACAATAGGCTCCAGCCGCTTGTCTGGAATCTTATTCTTAGCCAAAAATCCCACTTCCATAGTGAGGATAATGGTATTACCCACACTATGGTAGTAAGATTCAACAACAGATAAAGCATGACGTTCACTGACTCTTCTAGCAGATGCTAAGGCTAAGAGAAACGCCGTTTTATAGGTCAAGAATTTGAACTCTACGATGTCCAACGGCTCACAAGGAGCTTCTTTGAGCTTCAACAGAACCCAAGCTAAAATTCACTTAGGAATTAATCTGAGGGTTCTAGGTCTATTGGTAGAGAAATTTCTAACTAGCTTGGACAAAGATGTATTTGGTCCAATAGACAAGTTATCATGATGAGCGTAAGTATCTGATAACATAGATCTATAGCCCTTAATAGAAACGGATCGTATACATCTATCGACTGATCCTTACACCAACAGAAAAAAAAACCTCCACTTTGCTGCGTAGTTCAATGAAGAGGAGAACCTCCTGCAGTTAGAAATTGCGTCTACTGCGCATCCTGTAAACAGTTTTCCGTGCAAGAATGACCGCACAACGGAAATACGTGAAGGTTGAGACCTTCTGGGTTGTGATGCAGTACGCATGACTTCCCCTGATAAAGAAGGTCTGTGGAGGAAGCTTCCGGGGAATGTCCCATAACAGACACCTGAGAAGACTGATCCAAGGTTTCTGTGACGACAGAGATGCTACTAGCAGAATTTCGCAACGAGACTGTTTGATCTTTAACAGAATCTGCTGAATCAATGGAGATGGAGGATATGCATATCCTATCATTCCTTCCCATGAAATTGACAGAGCGTCTTCTGCATATGCTTGATGATCTGGATATGGCGACAGGAACATCAGTAACTGATTGTTCAGGTGTGTCGCAAAAAGATCTATCATGGGACGTTCCCACTGGAAGCAAATCTGTCTGAATATTCGCTTGTTGAGAGTCCATTCCGATGGCAACAAGTGACCTTTCCGAGAGAGCGAGTCTGCTTGTACGTTCAGACGACCTGGTATATGACGGATAAAGAGATGAACGCTATGATTCATGAAGTATAGGAGAATCCTCTCCGTTAATTCGCATAATGGAATCGAATGAGTGCCACCTTGGTTCCTGAGGTAAGCAACTACTGTCAAATTGTCTGACAGAATTTGAATGTGGACATTTGCTATTAGGTGAATCCAATGTTGAAGTGCTAACCATATTGATGACATCATCTCTTTGATGTTTATGTGCTTTTCTAGGAACTGAGAGTCCCAAAGACCTTGACACTTCAAGTGTGCGGGACTTAGGGTCGCGGACCCAGCCTGTCTGACTCGCGTCCATCATAATCGGGAAAGCCAGATCCAGCAGTTGCAGTGGAACTTCCTGAGTTAACCACTGAAGATCTGCCCAAATCTGAAACTTTTGTTTTACTAGGTCCGTTAAAACAATACTGGTTTCGAGTGAATGCATCTTCATACTTCAGTTCTGAGTAAAGAATATCTGGAGGAGACGTGTGCGCAGACGGCCCATCGGAATGAGATCCGCAGCTGCTCCGCACAGCCACATCAGTCGCACAAATTCCCTCACCTAAGTGATTGATCAACTTGGACAGAGCTAGATCTGACTTTTTCTCGTTTACGATGAAACCAAGACATCGGAGAAGCAGACTCTGAACATCGTTCTGAAGTATAATTCTGTTACTGTATCTCTGCAGAATGTTGTCCAAGTAAGCCGACGTTACCGCAGATGAATGATCTCGGAAGTGTGACATTACCAAGTTCATTATTCCATTGAATGCCCAGGGAGCCAGGTTCAGACCAAAGCACATTGCTCGGAACTGATAAACCTTCCCTTGTACGGTGAACCGCAGGTACTTTCTGAATGCTCGGTGTACCATGACATGAAAGTAAGCGTCCTTTAGATCTATGCTTGCCGCATATTCGTTCACTCAAATGCTCGCTCTTACCAACCGAATGGTCTCCATATAGAACTTTGTAGCGACGATAAGCTTGTTTATCCAGCTCAAGTCTATTACCGGTCAGAACGAGCCGTCTGGCTTCAGTACGAGGAACAGGTTACTGTAAAAACCCTAAGAATTTTGATTCTCGACGACCTCTATTGCTTCCTTTAATAAGAGAGCCTGTACCTCCGCTGGGAGAGACTTTCTTTTGAAAGGATCTGCCGGAAGATTTGTCCAATGCAGACATCTCGTTAGTGGGGGTTTCGCTTGGAATAATAGCCGTAAGCCGTCTGAGACTACACTTCTCACCCACTGATCTTCTGTGACTGCTATCCAGTTTCTCGTGAAGTTTGATAACCTTCCGCCAACTGGCAAGCATTAGAGGTCTTGAAATCACCTGTAGGACTTGCGAGGCTTACGGGAGGAGACACTACGTCCTCCCCGTGAATATCTGTACCCCGTCAGCTTGAGGGCATCCGATCGATTGTCCCTATCAGACTTGCGCCTCTTTCCTGAGTCGCTATATTGACGACCTCCGGAGTAATTGTATGAGAGTTTCTTGTACCCTTGCGAGGGTTCCCTTTTGATGATTTTGATTTGGAACATCCTCGCTTACTCCAGTCTGCTGAAGCGGGTTGTTGAGACGCCGACTTCAATGGCAGAGCACTGGACGCTTTCTTAGTAGCTTGTTCGTATACTAATGAAAGCTTGTCATCAAAGATAGTACGTCTGGAGACCGGAGTGACCCGGAGAGAGCTTTTCACCTTGTCATCTATTAGTGATGATGACACAAGGGCAGCATCACGTTTAATTAACTCCAGATTAGCCAATGTCAGGGCGGAGTTATACGTGGCATATAAGAAAGAACTCTAAGAGAGGTACACACGTCCTCAAATTCCTTCCCGTTGAGACGTTGTGCCATAGCTCTGGTAAGGTGATCTGCGTAGGATATTGCATCCAAATTCTATTCGATGAAATTACAGTTTCCATTACATCTGAGTGAATGCTGAATGACGCAGGTAAGGATATATCTAAATCCCTGGCCTACTCATCCAAATGCAGTGGAGCTCTCTGCACATATTCTCCAGCCGTTTTAAATGAACGTGGTCCAAGGAACCATATATTTATGGAAGATGTTGACAAGAAACTGCCTCTTTTCCTTGAACTCGAGAGGTTAAATATGGCCGAAGGCCTGCGACATCTGCCTAGACTGAACCGGGAAAGAAAGAACTTCTTCCTTCATCCGTATAAAGTCTGCGTTTAGAGATGCCAGGGGTTTCTCTTATTTTTCACAGCTTGGTGATTCGGTGGAACAAACTCTGGGTTGTATTGATGGATAAAATCCATTGCAACCATGTGTTGCTTTGAAAGGGAAGGGTAATCCTCTTCCTTATCCCTTTCACCATCCAAGTGAATCAGTTGCGAATCTCAGTCCATTACATCTGCGTGAACAGAAGACTGGACCGACTCAGCACCGTCTGACAGCTCAGGTTCTGAATCTGAGGGAGGTTGCTCCCACACTTGCTGGGATGCTGCGTTTAGCTGCGCAATTTGCGACAGCAAATCCGTCATCGAGGCCTGAGGAGCAACAGTTTTCTGTTTCTTAGCTGCTTGCTGCTCCTGGACAGTGTTCCAGAGATGGATCTCTTCTCCGAACGTTCCGATGATCGAGGCCTCGGCTCCTTAGCTACCGGATGGTCCGACTTCAAGGGCAAAGAGTGGCTCCTTCTTCGTGCAGCAGGCTAGATATCCGAAGTCGGGTAGTTAGGATGCGGTCGTGTGTGCGTAATGATCGTAGCGGAAGAAGCCATGACTGTAACCGAGGCTGGATGCAGTATAGACAGAGCGTCCCGAGCGGCAAGGGGTGGAGGTATGCTCTGGCCCGTGCAAGTTTTTCATAACAACATCTAGCCCCAGATGTTGCTGGGTTAGAGAGGGGCCTCTCCCACTCGCTGCCTTTTCAGACCTCACCGAGCATCTCGACAAAAAACTTGCTGGCTTCCTCCCTAGTTCCGTCGTCGCTGGGTGAGCTTGTTTTGTTTTTAAGATGCTCGCTCTACCCACTACACTTCCTTTGCAACGGACATACCCGGTGTCACGGCTCCCACAGACAGAGTAACCGCTTCACCGGTCGAGCTAGCTGCTGGCAAAGGATTAAAACCACCGTCCAGTGGCCTTATCCCTTGCCTAATATTCAAGAGCACCTTAGCAGCTAGCTCTGTTTGCTCATCAGAGCGTGACGACAGTAGCACATTTTTGGTAGGTGCCACATTACCATCACCATGTTCTTGTTCCTCTGAAAAAGAAACTGAAAAACTTGAATAACCTTGTGCCGAGAGTCCCGGCATCGGCCTCTCACCGCTAACAATGTACTGTGACACACGTGTCCAACGTTTGTCATTCCAATCAACACATGTAGGACAAGAATTCGTAGGAGTACATCGACTACAAGCAAGGCAACACGCATGTAAATCTGAGGAAGACTTCCTCGCCTTGCATTTTGAGCAATAAGCTTTCATGGTTAATCAAAACTAAGTCAATCGAACTCCCACAAACTCCACAATAAATATATGATAAAGATACATAATAATCAACAATCAAAATCAAAATCGATAAATTAAATTCAAAACATTTTTCGAAAGAATTTTGACAAAAGCCCAAGTTCCCAAAGGGAACATGAAGAGCCCAAGGGTATCCCGAAAGAGCTTAAGTGTGGACAAAATTCCAAAAATTATTGCTACACTACCGGAATATTAATTAATGTATCTTACAACAATCCTTCAGTAATAATAACTAAATACTACATATATTTAAGGACGTTGCCAATGTAAACAACGTCAAGGAGAAAAAACAGAAATAAGACATCAGGCAGAACAAAAGGGCCCAAAGTCAGTAACAGATTTTAAAGCTACCAGATGTAAAGCAAGATCTTCAAATGAAGAAAAAACGATACATCGGATAGAAGATGCATGACCCAAACGACCCAACATCCCTAGGGTGAGGATGTAACCATGCGGATAAACAGAATAAACATTCTGTAATACATGTTAAACTCCCAAGAAATTTAATAAGAAATTTCAATAAAAAATAAGTCAAAAAGCTTGGGAGTTTAACAGGAGGGCTTAAAGGAAAGATAGGGAAGGAACACTTAACAAACAGTGGATAAATCATTAGCACGAATGATGACGTCAGGCACATGTCCCAAAATTGGGAAACATGAAATTATTTTGATAATGAAAGTGCCAAGACAAAGACATATACGTGTATAGTATGTGACACAGCAATGACAAACATCTAGGTAATGACCTGATAACAAAGGTACATATAAATAAAGTACTGTAACGGTCTGTACATAAATACTGACCGTTGCCTGTAACAAATGTATAAGTAAAGTATTGTAAAGGTGGGGTGACAGATGCTAAACTAGAAAAAAATCTTTGAGTCCCAGAGTGGGTCTGACTGAACCCCAAAATATTTGTTCTCATAGCACAGTGATAACAAAGGCACCCCAAAACACACTCATTCCTGTCCCAAGGTGAAAACAAAGGTACCCAAGAAGTTTCATGAAGATCAGTTCACAAATATGAGCTGTGTAGAAGTTGTGACAAAAAACTGATTGGACCTAATTTCGGTACAAAATGGCCACTGGCAGCCATCTTGTATTTTGGGCCGCACCCAGAAACACTCGCTCTCGTTCCAAGGTGATAACAAAGGTACCCAAGAAGTTTTGTGAAGATTGGTTCATAAATACAGCCTCTAGCCCGAGCCGTATTGACATGTGCACTTACAGTGTATAAGTAGCACTGAATAAATCAAAGTTCATCTAATTTGCATAATTTCTGCACGAGAAAAAAACCCGTACGATATGTGATGTATTCCATGTTACTAAACATTCATACAAAAATTTATTCAAATCAGAACTTTCATACAGAAGTTCTGTACAAAAGACTGATTGCACTAATTTTGGTACAAAATGGCTGCTGGTGGCCATCTTGAATTTCGAACCACACCCAAAAACACTCGTTCTCATCCCACGGTGATAACAAAGGTACCCAAGAAGTTTTGTAAAGATCGGTTCATAAATACGGCCTCTAGCCTGAGCCGTATAGAAGTTGTGTACAAAAAACTGATTAGACCTAATTTCGGTACAAAATGGCCACTGGCAGCCATCTTGAATTTTGGACAGCACCCAGAAACACGCGTTCTCGTCCCAAGGTGATAACAAAGGTACCCAAGACGTTTCGTGAAGATCGGTTCATAAATACAGACTCTAGCACGAGCCGTATTGACATGTGTACTTACTATGTGTAAGTAGCACTGAAAAAATCAAAGTTCATCTAATTTGCATAATTTCTGCACGAGAAAAAAACCTGTATTATATGTGATGTATCCCATGGTACTAAACATTCACACAAAAAATTATTCAAATCAGAACTTTCATATGGAAGTTCTGTGCAAAAATCTGATTGCACCAAATTTTGTACAAAATGGCTGCCATCGGCCATCTTGAATTTCGGACCGGACCCCAAAATACTCGTTCTCGTCCCACAGTGATAACAAAGGTACCCAAGGAGTTTTGTAAAGATCGGTTCATAAATACGGCCTCTAGCCCGAGCCGTATTGGCATTTGCACTTACAGTGCTGAAAGTAACACCAAAAAACATCAAAGTTAGTCTAATTTGCATAATTTACGCATGAGAAAAAAAAACGTATTATATGTGATGTATCCCATGGTACTAAACAACCATACAAAAAATTATTCAAATCAGAGCTTTCATATGGAAGTTCTGTACAAAAAACAGATTTTTGCATTGTCGGTACAAAATGGTGGCTGGCAGCCATCTTGAATATCGGACCGCACCCAAAAACACTCGTTCTCATCCCACGGTCATAACACAAGTACCCAAGAAGTTTCGTAAAGATCGGTTCATAAATACGGTCTCTAGCCCGAGCCGTATCCAATTGTTGGCGGACAGACAGACGACGGACGACGGGCCATGGCATAAGCTCAAATTTGGTTTCGCCAAAGTTGAGCTAAAAATTATAAAGTTACAGCCCTGAACGTTTCTAACCACCGTTGTTCACTTCCATCATCCATTTATGTCCTTGGATCCACCAATTTTACCATTGATTTGTGTCTGGCATCCTCAAAAATGAGAATTAAAAGCAGATGTCAGTTGAATGTTGCTGACTTTTGGGCCAAACAAAGAATGATGGTTTGCACCAATTTCGGTACTTTCCTGGATACAGCACATGCGCAGATCTCAAAAGTATGGAGGACCAGATAGGACTTGATTTCTTTGGTTTTGCATGCAAATTTTGGGGAATGGGGACAAAATTTGTGTTTGGCCCTGGATTAATTTTTGAGTTAGCACCAGCTAGTCTGGGCCATTGGTTGTGGTATAAAAATAAGGCCCTATAATTGGCGCATTTTGTTTTCTATTTCATTTCGGCGATAAAATTGCCAGTGGAAGTACCGCCCACCTGTGCTTATGTAAACAAAAACAGATTCACATGTGTAAATATTGATTTATTCAACATTTGAACTCTTATTAATCTGACGATCATGGTATAAATAAAATATACCCAAAGTAGCTTGGTGTACCAAATGTTCACCACTCCTGGTGAAGTGATGATAACCATGTGTCAAAGACTTGCGGTACTCGTGGTGAATATTTGTTACACCAAGCTACTCTGGGTATATTCTATATGCATCCAATAGATGCAATCATTAAATCATATCTTGTTTGAAAGACCTCCATAAGCTCTGTCATACAAGATATAATAGACAAAATCCTCAGTGTGATACCAGAAAACAGCAAAGTTAACAATCTGCTGTTAACTGAATATTCCTGTTAATTGAATTATTTTCATTGATGAAAAGACTGTTCAATTAACAGGAGTCCTGTGTACTACACACTAGGGCACTGCAATTATTTGAATTTTGAATCAATTCTCAAATCGGCTTCTGATCTGACTTGATTAGTTTCCAACTCACAGATACGTAATTGAATCAGCTCACACTTCCCTTCAAGAGAAGTGGGAGGAGATGGTAACAACCAGAGGGTCCTAGTTTTGACTATGCCTTCACAAACTATGGTACATAAAACAATATAGCTAGCCTAACATGTCTCGTTGGGGTTTTTAAGTTGTGAATTCCAGGATTTCAAGGCCTTAAATGGCCTTTAGTCAATTCAAGCCCATTCCTTGAATTCAAGGCCCTGCATGAACCCTGAAAAATAAAGACGGTGCAATATGACTTTGATATCCCACGTTTATTTTGCAGTCTCTGTAGTTAACTTTTAAACAGATTTGGAAGGAAAGCACAAAACATTTCTCTCCATACTGAGAGTCTTGAAATCAAAACTTACTTTCTCCTTTCTTGAAACTGTTCTGGAGTTATTGGTGTTCCATGTAATCGAAGCTGCCATTTGAGTAGAACACCCTTCCCAACTTTGTGTTTTGTATCTGTAAAATGAAAAAGTTTAAAGTAATTTATATATTTTTTATACTCACCAATGACCCAGACTAGCTGGTGTAACTCAAAAATATCTAGGGCCAAACACAAATTTTGCCCCCAATTCCCCAAATTTGCATGCACAACTGAAAATTAGAAGTCCTATCTGGCCCTCCATACATTTACCCTCCACGCATGTGCAGATGCCAGGAAGTCTCCGAAACTGGCGCTAACATCATTCTTTATAAAAAAAGATTATAATATAATAATTCAGCGGGGTGGTATGAGTGCCCAGTGCTGCCCAGTACTGCCCACTCATGGGAGGGCCATTCCCATCTGGGCCATTGGTAAGTATAAAAAATATATAAATTACTTTGAATTTTTTCATATTTTTATACTGTTTTCCAATGGCCCAGACTAGCTGAATCGTAAAAAGGTGGAGGGCCTAGAACTTCCAAAATAGTAGATTAACATAGATCAAATCCTTCAATCCATGATGAAGAAAATTAGAATAATTAGAATTTACATGTATGTCTCTTTATACCATAATAGAAGAGACATATCCTAATATGGATCCCAATTATGAAAATCCTAAATCCGAGCATGAAATCATGCTAATTAGGATGTAACAAGTAAACAATTTTTAAGGCAGTCTGGACTAAGCCCTAAAAATTAGAATGGCATATTTGAGAATGAGAGAAAATTGCCCACAAACCTACGCCAAACAATAATACTACAGCTGATCGCCGAATATAGTACGGACAAAATAGCTTCCTTCATAGTTACATACCCAATAAGCCAGAGAAGTGGACAAAATGACCCCCCCCCCCCCCCCCCCCCTTTATTGAACATATCTTCAAAAGAAAGAGGGGAGAGCTCTGGAATCAATAAGCGGTACCCAGAAACGATATAAATAAATATCGATCAGGCACTCAAAAATTAATTCATGAATAATAATGCCACTTCACAAGCCAAGGCTATAGCGACGATTTTGGTAAATAACATTACCCGCTACAAAATATGCACTGCAGATGGCGTATACAGGTACGACAAAATCAGTGAAATAATAATATAACATACACATACAAAAGCGAGATACGATGAACAATCTCTGCAAAGAAAACACGCTTCAAAGATCATTCACAGGAGGCCTCTGTACAATTAAATCCGGTAAGAACACTCTCCAACGTGTACCATTTGGTATCTACAACTATAAACACGTGAGAATATGCGATTTGAGAACCGACAAAATAGAGACCAGGATCTAGAAATGAAGGTAGGTCTGATTAACCAGCTCCAAAACAGACCGCCCCTGAAATATATAATAATTTCAAGGTCCACCAAAGCGATAGTGTAATAAAATATTGCATGAGTGCATTAAAATCCAGCCTGTAAGCATCTAAGAACCATTAAATGGTTATGTAGTCACATATGAACTCAAATAGCAGCAATTATGATGATTATATAAGTGCTTGTAAATTAGAAATCCGAAAATAAACACCGGAAACTAATGCAACAGAACTGCATATATGCCTATGAGGGTGCCATGCAACATGACCTAAACGCATAGCATGTATGTATCAAGATATATATATACGCGACAGTGTGTGAGTGTGGGGGCGGGGGGGTTTGCCGGAATTCGAATTCATGTTGAAACATCCTCACCCACATTACTTAATCATTGCAGGTCCAAACAGCAATAATATAGTAACCACAAAGCTCCCTCACATCTGACATACTCCGTTATGCCACTGAGAGTGGAGAATGACATAAAGAACAAAACTTCCCTTGAAGAAGAAAACCCTCTCATGGGGGAAGCTTCTGGTGAATGTTCAATAACAGACACTTTAACCTCAATGTAATCAATAGAAACAAATGAATTGAAGGATACACATGTCCTATCATTCATTCCCATAAAAACAGCTGAGCATCAAATGTATGCGCTCAAATGCCTAATACTGGTGACACAAATAATGGAAACTACTATTCCTGTGCACCGCAAACTTAACTATCCTGAAGTGATCCTACATAAGATCATGTAATAGCCACACAGTTAGAATAAGACCAAGATGCTGCCAGCGCTTTACTTCATGGGCTGAAATCTTAAGCACTGACTGCTGATTGGAAGATAAATTTTCCTAAGCAGTACAAATAGCTAACTGACTCCATCAAGCAATAGAATGAACCAAAATGTCCCTTCTATTGGAAATTAATGACAAAAGAAGCATTTTTTCTCTTCTGATAATCTCTGATCTGCATCTATAAATACATGATCGGTAATAATATAAATTCAATGATGTAGCGTAAACAATGAGACATCATTTCTGAATATGTGGTTTCCAAGAACCGAGGATCCCAAGATCCCTGCAGAGAGACCATCGGACTCAGGATTGTAACCCAATATATGAACTCACGTCCATTATAATTGAGAAAACCGTTAAATATATGCCCAAACTTGACCTTATGTTAAAAGATTCTCTAAAACAAAACAGGTCTAGAGCAAAAAACGTCTACCACTCCAGATATATTTATTTATTTATTGATGTTTAAGGTCACATATTTATGCACAATGGCTAATCATGACCGTGGCAGTTTTACGGGTGGAGGAAGCCGGAGTACCCGGAGAGAACGACCGAGCAACGACGAGCAGCTGCCAGCTCCCCAACATCGTAACTCCGCACTGCAGCACAGGCAGGGTTAGATTGGTTGAAGACATGCGTACCATCGACGTGCAGTACGCCTTAGTACACGGTGTCATCGTGCCCCCAAGCGGGCAATGGAGATGAAGTGTCTTGCCCAAGGACACAACGCGGTTGCCGCAGGTGGGATTCGAACCGAGGACCTCTCGGCTTGCAGCCTGCACCTCTACCTACTGAGCCACCGCGCTCCCACCACTCCAGATAAGAATAACTGGAGTGGATGTGTGCGTAAGCGACCCATCGAAATAACATTCATAGCCACTTTGCACAACCCCATCCGACGCATAAAATTATCCGCTGTTAATGCGTCAGATAAAAGATAAAAGATAAAAGCGATCAAACAAATGGGCTAATTCGCTCTGTGAAACAACAGACGAACTAGCCTGTTGAAAATAAATTGTAAGATACGTGTATCCTATCATTCATCCCATGAGACATTATCTAGTTTATAATTCAAGTGATCTAAAGAACTATACTTGCTGCATTGCCGAACGCTCGCTTTTCGACTGAAAGATGATCATAAATAACCTAATTATCCAATTCCAGTCAAAGTCGGTCGGACCGAGCTCTATCAGAGCCTCGAGCCACCGGCTCAGGGGTGTCTGATCAGTAAACTCAAACAGACCTAAACCCTCTATCCAAGTGACTGTATATACAATCCCTAAAGTAATATATAGGAGGGATACCTATACCTTCGCTATGAGTCATAGATGATCTGAGTCTAGGAAAACCTCTCCTACTCTTTCTGTTGGTGTGGTCGATTAGACCCCAACTTAAAAAGTCGAGTATTGATGCTTTCTTGTAGCTTAATCCTACATTAATGAAAGCTTACCATCAAAGACTTAGTGTCTGGAAAACTAAAGCGACCTGTAGCAAAAGTTTTCCACCTAGTCAAATGTTAAAGATGACGACGCAAGGCTTCATCACATCAGAATAGCTCCCACTTAACATTTGTTAAGACAGAGATATATATTATAATAGGTCAGGGAAGAATTTTTTAAAAGGTACAAACATACACAAAATTCCTTTCCATATAGACGTTGCGTCACAGTACTTAAAATTGAAGTACATAAGACCATGAGTCTAAATTCGCTCTGAATAAGAAATTATCTTCTCAATTGTGTCCGAGCGAACAGCAAAATGATGAAGGTAAGGCTTACAACTAAGATCTTTGACGCTCATTCAACGCAGAGAAACTCTCAACACATCTTCCCCGGTCGTTTTTTAAATATATGTGAACCAAAAAAATCGGTTAAAAATACAGAAGAAGATGATAAGAAACTGTATTATTTCTTCCCACAGGAAGTTAAATATGGCATCATCTACACAATCGAAGACCTGTGACACCCGTGTAGACTTAACTGGCAGAGTGCTGGAAGCCCATATTAGGGCTTTATGAAATACCACAGGTTGTGACTATAATATTTACACTCTGTTAGAGGAGGTTTCATATTGACTATGGAAAGAAGTAGATATTGATAATGACACATTGCTCAGTCACATTTGATTGGATAGTTCCTATTGGCACTATCCAATCAAATGCGACTGAGCAATATATGATGAAAAGAAATCTGTAGTCAAGAAAAATGTAGCACTCTACCAGTTAACCGGAAAGAGATCTTATTATCCTGCTCTTTGTCCAGATGAAGTCAGCGTCTAACAACACTAGCAGTTTCTCACAATTACTTGCAGCATTGTGATTCACTGGAACAAGTTCAAGGAAACGATAATGCATAGTATACATATCATCCATGAGTTGTTCCGAAAGGGAAAGTTATCCTCCTCTATATCCCTTTCATCATTCGTCTAAATCAGTTAGAATCACAGTCACTGGCATCTGAACAGGCAGATGACTGGACAGATCAAGCACCATTCAGCAGCTCAAGTTTTGAGACTGACGTTGAGTGCTTCTGTCTTAGCAGGAATATTGCGATGAGCTGTGCAATTTGCGGCAACAAGTTCGTTACAGAGGCCTGAGGAGCAACGGTCATGAATTGCTTGTCTGCCAGCTGCTCCTGGAACAGTGAGTCCGAGATGGCTCTTACTGCAGATGTCCCGTGAATGAAGCCTCATCTTCTTGGCTACTAGATGGTGCGACTTTCTTCACAAAAGATGGACCATTTTACAATGCAGACTAGATATCCTAAGTCACTTAGCCAAGGTGCGGTCGGGAGTGCTTGGTAGACGCTGAAGAAGCCAAACTGTAGCAGTCCCCGACTAAGAATTGAACTAAGCGTACCGGACAATAGCTATGTATGTAAGCTCTGACTGACGCAAGTTCCTACCAACAACACCTGGCCCCAGATGTTGTTAAAAGAAAGAGAGGGGTCTCCCTCTTGCTCACGGTCCGGGAAGACCTAACCGAGCATACATCAGAACTTGCCGGCTTCTTCCTTCCATCAATGCAGGGTGAGCATGATTGGATTTAATAGTGCTTGCTACACCCTTATTCTCTCCCGACCACTACGGACATACCCGGCATCACACTACCCATATTCTGAGTATCGATCCGCCAGTTGAGCTAGCTGGAGACAAGGTCGTAGACCCTATATTCTAAGGTCTAGAAACTTGTCTTATATCATTCAGCACTTATGCCGCTAGCTCTGAATACAATGCACATGCGACACATTGGTGTCACAGTCCTCATATTCAATCTTAACCGCTTCACCTGCGTCAGGGAAATGAAACCAATCATCGCGGTTTATAGCCCTGTGAAATATAAAGATCACTTTTTCCATTATGTAGATATACCCGGCGTCACACCACTTGTCTACGTGATAGATCTGCTGGTTGAGCTAGCTGGAGACAAGGGACGTAAACCTCTTTTGAAGCCTAGCCCTTGTCTAATATCATTGAGCACTTTTCCACTAGCTCTGAATACAATGCACATGCGACACATCCGGTGTCACGGTCCCTGTGCAATATAAAGAGCACTTTATCCATGTAGAGGAAGCCGTAAGACAAGCTGACCCCCGGCTGCTTATTAGCCGGGACGTCCCGGACAGGAGGCATGGATGTAAACTCTGATTGACGCAAGTTCCTACCAACAACATCTGTCCCCAGATGATGCTGTAAGAGAGAGAGGCCTCTCTCTTGCTCGCAGTCCTGGCTGACCTGGACGAGCGTACCTCAGAACTTGCCAGCTTCCTCCTTCCATCGTCACTGGGTGAGCATGGTTGTATATTATAGCGCTCGCTCCACCCTATATCATCTCCTAGCCCGGAGCAAACACACCCGGCATCACAGTTCTCAGAGGCCTGAGTAACCACTTCACCGGTCGAGCTAGCTGGCGACAATGGACTTTGTGCGGTCATGTGTGCTTTTCGAACGTAGAGGAAGCTATAAGACTAGCTGACCCCAGCAGCCTATTAGAAGGAGCATCCCGGACAGGAAGGCATGGACGTAAGCTTCAACTGACACAAGTTCCTACCAACAACCTCTGACCCCAGATGTTGTTATAAGAGAGAGGGGGGCCTCTCTCTTTCTCGCAATCAGGGTAGACCTGAACGAGCATACCTCAGAACTTGTCTGCTTCCTCCTTTCTGTCGTGAGCATGTTCGAATTTTTTTAGTGCTCGCTACACCCTTGTTCCTCTTCTCGACCGCTACGGAGATACCCAGCGTCACACCACCCATATTCTGCATGATAGATCTGTCAGTTGAGCTAGCTGGAGACAAGGGACGTAAACCCTATATTCTAAGGCCTAGCCCTTGTCTTATATCATTGAGCACTTTTCAGCTAGCTCTAATAGTATAATGCGATGATGGAAGCACACTCTCTGATGGCATCATGAAACCACACCATGTTCTTGTTCCTCTGTAAATAGAAACTAAACAAGAGGCTCCACGGGACCTGAAGCGCTCATCTTGAACAGAACACAATTTAAACTGAGTCCAAGAATGAGTCTACATTAAGCAAGCCATCTCCATAGGCTACACTGTCAATCCTTGAGTCCCTCAGGAGAGACAAAAATAATCTGGGCATCATGCCTTTTCTTCGGCTGATCATCAAGTAAAATGTAGGGCTCCCCTATGAAGCCCCTTGATACAACCTATGTGGATTAATCTTAGTTACACACTTCTAGAGGGTACTGAATACAAAATTTTTAATTCTTCAGCAAAATGGCCAATTCCGGTTCCCATAGAGAGCCCAAATATTAACCCAGGCTCTTGCTTTGAACACACTTGAATCTGACTTCCCTAGAGATGTTGTGTACCGAATATGAAAGTATTCTGACTGTTGGATCTGAAGAAGAGAAATTTTAAAGAAATTTCTTCGAATTGCACTAAGTTCAAATTTGGGCTACCATAGCGAGCCCAAATATTAACCTATGGATCCGATTTGAACAAACTTGAATCTGACCCCCCTAGAGATGTTGTATGCCAAATGTGAAAGCATTCTGACGAGTGGATCTGAAAAAGAAGATTTTCGAAGAAATTCCCTCATATTGTACTAAGTTAAATTTCATGTTCCCATATGGAGCCCAAATATTAACCTAGGCACTCGAATTGAACAACCTGGAATCTGACTCCCCTAGAGATGCTGTATACCAAATATAAAAGCATTCCGATTGGTGGATCTGAAGAAGAAGATTTTTAAAGAAATTTCCTCATATTGCACTAAGTAAAAATTTGGGCTACCATAGTGAGCCCAAATATATACCTAGGGATCTGGTTTGAACAAACTTGAATCTGACCCCCTTAGAGATGTTGCATTCCAAATATCAAAGCATTCTGACTGGTGGATCTGAAGAAGAAGATTTTTTTAAATTACTCTCCATATTGAACAAAGATAAAATTTGGGCTTCCGTAGGAAGCCCAAATATTAACCTAGGGACTTGGTTTGAACAATCTTGAATCTGACCCTCATAACAATGATGTATACCAAACATTAAAGATTCTGACTGGTGGTTCTGAAGAAGAAGATTTTTAAAGAATATTCCCCATATTACCCTACGTTAAAACTTCGGGCTCCTGTAGAGAGCCTAAATATGAACCAATGAGCTTTATTTCAACAAACTTTCATCTGACCCCCCCCCTCCCCCTATGAATGCTGTATACCAAATATCAAAAGATTCTGATGATTGGTTCTGGAGAAAAGATTTTTTAAAATTTTTGCAAATATGCTGACTCACCATTTTTTCGATGCCCATTACAGAACACCCTATCATAACCTATGGCAATTTTTTTTTACCATTCAATTCTACTGGTCCTAAGGATACTTCATACCAAATAACAGCTCTCTGTTCCATGTGGTTTGGAAAATATTGGCGTTTGAAAATATTTCTATTTTTAGCTCCCAGGGTTCCCATGGGGATGCAGGATTTTTTTTTTTTCATGGGTCAAGTACTTATGACCCAATAATACCACAAACCAAATTTGGTTCATACCAGACCATCTGTTCAGAAAATAGAAATTTTGGGCGGGGCCAAAAATCAAATCTTACCCCTCCTATTACAAAGCCAAATATTACTTCACAAACTTCGTTTGAACAAACTTGATTCTACACCTCATATGGAAGCTCCATAGCAAATATCAAGTCATTGTACACACTGATTCTTGAGAAGAAGATTTTAAAAATATTTTGGAGCATTTTCCCCCACTCCCTCCCTATGGGGCTGGGCATGTTGAGTTGAACAAAAATGAAATGCCCCTTTGGGACCATCACTCACACAAACTTTCACCTGAATTGGCCCAGTGGCTTTGGAGACCATGGTGTTGACGGACGACGGACGACAGACGGCGGACGACGAACGGAGAGCGATGAGATTAGCTCAACTTGACTTTGTCAAGATGAGCTAAAAACTACAGATACAATTTGGCGAGAGGACCAGCAGTGTCCCCTCGCAGCGAGAGGACCGATAGTGTCCACTCGCCTAACACAAACCATGACACCAGTCATCCACATTGTCAAAATCTGACACATGGAGCAAGAATTAGTGGAAGTACATCGACTAAAAGCAAGACAACGACCAAGTAAATAGAGGAAAGGCTTCCTCTTATTTGCCCTACTATTAGATAAATATTATTACCTAAAATCTAATATATGTCAATTGTACTACCACCAAATCTACATAAATATAAGATAACATTAAAATACAATCGATGAAATAAAATACATCCAAAAGAAAAATTCCTTCAAAAAATAAAAAAAAATTTTGGAAAAAATTTTTCTAATATAAGAGCCCAACATCCAGTGGTGTCCTTGGATCCACCAAAATAACCATAAATTTGTATCTGGCATCATTAAAACTGAGATTTAAAAGCACAGATGTCAGTTTGTTGTTATCTGACTGAAGGACCAAACAAAGAATGATGTTGGTGCCAGTTTCGGTGACTTCCTGGCATCTGAGCATGCGTGGAGGGTAAATGTATGGAGGGCCAGATAGGACTTCTAATTTTCGGTTTTGCATGCAAATTTTGGGGATTGGGGGGGCAAAATTTGTGTTTGGCCCTAGATATTTTTCAGTTAGCACCAGCTAGTCTGGGCCATTGGTATACAGTATAAAAATATAAACCAAACCATGTCTATTAACCCTTTGAACCCTAATGGTATCTTCCATGCCAGTTCTATGGCAACAATTCGAAGAGTCCATATTCATTATTTGGAGTGGACCAATCAATATTTTCAACGTGCAGCCTTGGGGCTGCATGTTGAAAATATTGATTGGTCTACCCCAAATATTTACTGAACAGCCATTCTATTTAATGAAGTTATGACGTATCATGCCCCTGTGCCGGAAAAGCGGCCTCTGGAGTTCAAAGTGTTAAAGAGGGGTAACTACAAAACCACTTTCGAGGAGATTTTCCCATAATACTTCCTTTCTATCAATGGGCAAATTTCATCCTTTGCACATCAGAGATGAGTTTGTAAGGTGACTGGGGTGAATAGTCACCATGGATTGCTAAACTTTGCTCTGCATTCACTAGAAGTGTAAGTAAATTCATCCAATGAAAATTCAAATCTACCTCGAAAATTAGGTGAAATTCACACATTTACTAAACAATGTCAACCTAAAAGAAGTTTTATTGAAAATATTAATTAATAATTAAGTATAATTCTCAAAGTAACCAGAAATAAAATCTAGTGCTAAAAAATAATCCATAAATAACCAATATCCTACATCCTACATCCTCTTGGGTACTTTTGGAAATAAATGCAATACCAGAGTTGGGAGTGTGATGTTCTTAGTGACTATTCCTTTAAAATAAATATTTTTAAACTAAGAACCCTTTTTGAAAGCAGTGTTTTAGCAAACAACACCTAAAGTATAAAAAAGCGATTTTAATTCTAAATCTGCAGTTGGATAAGTGTACTCAAAAAGTTAGCTTTGTTGACAATGTAAGGGAGGGCACTCTATTTGATTCTCTCACAAACTCTGGAAAACTCTAAGAGCCCATTCATATGATCAGAAATAATCCCTGTATATATTGCCTAGGCCCCACAAAGTAGATCTTCGGTTTCTCAGGCCATTTTTTGTAAAATTGCATGAGGGCGAGAGGTTTTTTATTTCATTTTTTATTTTTGTAATTATTTCATTGCCATCAAAAGTTTATGTGCTTGGTTTGTTTTATGTTTTCTGCCTCATAATCTGCAGAATAGCATGGGTGGTGGTGTATTTCGTCCCTTGAGTGCAAGAAGGCTTTGCAGTGCTAAAGCACTGTAAAGCCTTGTTGCACTCGAGGGACAAATTTATCAATTTTATTAACTTGGGTAAAATAGCAGACATAAACCATTTAATTTTTATTTTTTCAAGTTTGTATTGGTTATAAAAAGAGAGCATGTGGTAGCCAAAATGACCATGTGGGAGGGCCTGAGAAACAGATCTTTAACTTTTTTAGGCCTTACAACAGTGAAATTTGGGACTGATCGGGTGATAGCTGCAGCCTGTAGGGTGTTCTAAAGGAATTGTGGACAGATGTACATGCATATGTACAGACAAATGGACAGACGACTGATTACAACCCATCTCAACAGCTCATACTTGATGTCAAGTTGAGGTAATGAAACAATTTTGCAACAAAAATATTTTGTCTCTTGCCTCCATATGACTTCTCCCAGTTATCATCTGACTTCTTCCTAAAGTCTTTAGAGATAAAAGTGATATTTTTATACTGTACCAATGACCCAGACATAGCTGGTGCTAACTCTTAAAATCTAGGGCCAAACACAAATTTTGCCCCCCAATCCCCAAAATTTGCATCCAAAACCAAAAGAAATCATGTCCTGAAGGACCTCCATACTTTGCCCCCACTGCGCATGCGCAGTGTCAAGGACGTTCCGAAATTGGCGCCAATCATCATTCTTTGTTTGGACCTTCATCAGTCAACATCTCACTGATCTTTGTGCTTGTAAATCTTAGTTTAAAGGATGCCAGACACATAATTATTGGAGAAATGGTGATTCTAAGGAGGATATAGAAGGACGAGAGGAAAAAGGAGTGACAGAAAATAATCAGGGCTGTAACTTAAAATTTTTTAATGAAATTATGATAAGTTGCCTATTTTCGAGGCATGGGCCTGTTGTTGTCATTCTTGCTATAAAGTTGCACTGCTTATTCAGTGTTTCCTCTCTCCTGGTCTTCTAAGTCCCCCCTTGCTATTCTCCCATGCTTTTGGCATATTTTTTAGAAAGATCATTTCTAAATTCTCTTGGGAGAATTAGCTTGGTTACAGAATGAATTCTGCTATTTTCCCCATGTTTACGTTTTCACCCATGGGTGTTTAAACGTTGTGTTCTGCATCTACCATCTGATGTTCTGCAGATTCTCCCCTGGGAGTCTCTGTTTTGCATCAGATAGTGTGTAATTTTGATGACTGATTTCGGGCCAGTTTTGTCAGTGCCTGGAGTCATGTTTTCTGGTGTTTTTACACTGTTTGTTTACATTGGCAACAGTCTCTTTTGAGGGGGGCTGTTTGCCTTTGGAGTAGTTTATCTCACTATAAGATACATTATTATTATCCGCAAGTGTTGCATTAATTATTTAATATAATTTTAAAATTTTTGACCACACTTAACCTTGGGATCCATTGGGGCTCAACGTTACTTTTCAGAAACTTGGGCTTCGCTGAAAAAATATTTTTCAAAAATTATTTTGATTTTCAATTGTTTTTTCATTATTAATGGATCATGTTATTATGTATCTTTGTGTTTAGGGGTTTGTGCGAGTACTAGGACTTGTTGTTGACTTTTCACAATGAAAGTTAAAAAATTTATAGTAATTTCTATATTTTTTATACTTACCAATGACCCAGACATAGCTGGTGCTAACTCTTATAATATAGGGCCAAACACAAATTTTGTCCCCCAATCCCCAAAATTTGCATCTAAAACCAAAGAAAACATGTCCTGAAAGGCCCTCCACACTTCACCTCTACTGCGCATGCGCAGTGTCAAGGACGTTCCGAAATTGGTGCCATTAATCATTCTAATAACCAGTGCCTGGTAAGCGCTATGTACTCAGCGGGGAGGCAAGAGTTCCTAACTCCTGGGAGGGCCATCCCCGTCTGGGTCATTGGTAAGTATAAAAAATATAGAAATTACTATAAATTTTTTAACATTTTTATACTGTACCAATGACCCAGACATAGCTGAATAGTAAAAAGGCTGGAGGGCCAAGGACATAGAGCAAAATGGAATACGCTCAATAATATAAAATAGAGTCATCCCCTGTAGGGAAAAAGAAGTAATAGGCCTTACATGTATCTTTCTTATTTATGATAAATTAGAAAGATACAACACCTTCCAAAATTGAGCTTCATACATCCATGTACTCTATTAATATCCAATATAATCCTTATACTAATAATTTTTAAAGTAAGCCAATAAATAAAGTAAGTCTAGAGAATAGAGACTCTTATACTCCTTAAAAGTGTCTGAGGATTGCATAATCATGTCCGTTGACATATGCAATATTCAAAAGCTATACTTTAAAAACTAAGACTTGAATGAATTTTTAAAACATAAACTTCTCACTAAACAACCATCCCAATAACAGCTCAGAATTACTAACTCCGGAGGAGGTATCCCCTTGTTTTCATAGTAAAACAGGTGACCCAAGGGAACACCCTCCCCCCCCCCCTTTTTTTCTTGCCCTGGGTCAAATAGCCCAGAGCGAAGAGGGCAGCAGAACGGAGACACTGCCGAAACAGACAGCCTACCTAGCTATAGTAGCAACTGTTAAGTGAATGACATTCTGAGCAGTAGATAATAGACCTAACAATAGAGGCCTCCAGAAATGGACTCGATATTTCTGAGATAAAAATTCATGAATGTGGATGGCTGAGCGCTATGAGCAGCCTTCAAAAATCTATAATAGCGACACTATTAATGTAAGCCCAAGATGTAGAAGAACTCTTACTTCATGAGCCGAAATCTTAAGCACAACTGCTGAGTCAATGATATACCATAAGCAGTACCGATAGTTAATAGAATCCGTTAACAAAAGAATGGAGCGTAACGTCCTTCTACTAGGCATCAAAGACAGAAGAAGCTTACGCCCGTAGAAATAAACAGATATCTGTTTATAAATACATAAACTCTAACCGGAAAGAGTAAAGGCCTATGCCCGTACGAAGACGGAAGGACCTTAATAACAATAGGTTCCGGATATTAGGAGCCTAACTCTTATGCAAAAATCCAACCTAAATAGTAAAGGAAGTAGTGATTCCTAAACTACGAAAGTGAAAATCATCCAACGATAGTGCATGAAACTCACTGACTCTTCAGTAAAAGAGAAACCAACAGAATTACTGTCTAAAAGGTCAGAATTTGAAAACTACTGTTTCCAGAGGCTCAAATGATTACTTAGCTAAATAAGAACCGAAGTTAAATTCCATATAGGAATTTAATCTAAAGATTCTAAGTCTATTTATCAAAAAGTTACTAACTGACTTAGATAAAGAGACATAAGACTCAATTGTAAACTATCCTAGAGTGCATAGGTATGAAGTAACATAAACCTATAACCTTAATAATAACAGGCTGCAGTAGATCTTGTGAAACAAGTATACTAAAAAATTGCAATGAGTAGTATGGAGGGATCAACAATATGAACATAATGATCCCTACACCAACGACGGAAGAGCCTCCACTTTAGCCGCATAGAATAGCGAAGAAGAGGATCTCCTATAGTAAGAAATCGCGTCCAAAGCTCGTCCAGTACAATGCTTACAATGCAATACGGACCACACAACGGAATACATGAAGGTTGCGACCTTGCGGGTTGTGATAAAGATGACACGGTTTACCCAGTGAAAAAAGATCCTCACATTGAGGAAGATTTCACGTTAAGTCCCACAGTAGACAACAGAGTAAATTACCCATGGTCTCTGTGAAGATAGAGATGCTATCAACAGAAATGTATTGTGGTTGTTTATCTTAGCAATACCTGCTGAAACAACAGCACCAGAGGATACGCGTATCCTATCATTCCGTCCTATAGATCAATAGAGCGTTAACAACATTAGCTCAGAGATCCGGACAAGCCAACACATACGTCTGCAATTGATTAGCAAGCTGTGTCGTAAATAAATCATCACTGGGTGCTCCCATAGATAGCAAATCTGATTGAATACTTGTTTGTTGAGAGTCCATTCTGACAGCAACAAGCGACCCCTAAGTGAACGGGAGTCCGGTAAAACAATCAGACGACCCGGAATATGACGGACCAAAACAGAACTTGGTGTACTATAACCAACAGACGGATTCTTTCCATTAAATTGAATAACGGAAACGAAAGAGTGCCTCCCTGGTTCCGGAGATACGCCACTACTGTCGAATTAACGGACAGGATTTGGGCATGCGTTTCTGAATAATGTTCATGCAATGACATAAAGCAAGTCTAAAAAACATTATTCCGCGGAAGATAAATGGTTGCTAAGAGACTGCGGAACCCAAAGACCCTGGCACTTCGAATCCATTGGGATCAGTATTATATCCCAATCTGTTTGACTGGCAACCGTCATAACAGCAACACTCGGGTCCGGCAACTGCAGTGGCACTCTCTGAGTCAACCACCGAATGTTTGCCCCAGTCTGAATCTCTTGTAACACTAGATAGACAAGAGAACGTGTAAATCGAGCAATTCATGGATTGCTGAAAAGTTGCCGTCGAAGAGAAGCTTCTCCGAGAACGAAGCGACTCTGAGAGAGTTCTTAACCTTACTATCCACGCGCGTGGATGTAGCTAGGGCTGCATCACGTCTAACCAACTCCAATCAGCCACTGAAGGGCGGAGTTATACGTGAACAAACTACTGCCCTCAAAAGAAATTACATTGAGAATAATATCCCGTAAATCTTTTCTTGAAGACGTAATGATAACGCCTCACGTATGATAAAGCGTCTAAGTTAAGTTTACTAGACATCATTGTCGTTTCCAACATTGAAGTTGGAAAAGACATAGACGGCGAAAAAGAATATTTCCAGTCTTTAACCACACCGTCTAGACGCATATGAACTCTCGGTATGCCCTGCACTGCCAAAATAAACTATTTGTATAAATGAAAAAACGGCAGAAAAGAGCAACGCGGACAAGAAACTAAACTATCATGCTTGGTAGCAGGCTTGTATGCATATATAGCGTCGAAAAATAAAACGCATGTTGTAATGAAATTATTGGACTGCGTCGGTAAGTCAGGGACAATGTCCCCGAAACCAATCGAAAATTCCGAGTCCAATGACGCTATAAGTCTCTTATCCAACATCGCAGCAATGTAGTCCGAAATAACAATCACTGGAAGATAATGCCAGAAGATATGAATGGCAGCTTCCGATGCTACGAAAGGGAAAACTCGAAATCTTTCGAATCCCTTTCGCCATCCTGTCGGACCCTATAAAGCGTTCGGTCGTCCGTACCTGATGCAACCGCGGACCGCACCGACCCAGCGCCGTCGGATAGTTCCTGATTCGACCAAGAAACTGTCAATTGCTGGGATGCTGCGAAACAACTGTACTAACTCGGATAGCACGTCCGTCACTGAGGCCTGAGGAGAAGCGGTCCTACAATGCATTGCCGCTGGAAGCTCCGTGATCGTAACCCCGTGCATACTACCAATATGCGAGTGAACGGAGTGTATAGGCCTCGTGTCCCTTGGCTACCGGATGGCGTGTGACCTATTCACCGTGGAATCACTGAATGACGAAACTGATCGGATATTCGAGGTCACGTAGCCAATGTGCGGTCGTGTGCCCTGCTGTGAGGATGAGGAAGCATTATGGACAGTCTCTCGGACTGTCAATATAACGGAGCGTCCCGACCGACAGACATATGCTCCGAATGTAAAATATCAGAACCACAACATGCGGTCCCCTATGTTGTTGGACGAGAGAGGGACCTCTCTCGCTCACAGCCCGGACGGACCTGGACAAGCCAGGAACCGGACTAACAGGCTTCCTCCGATCTGTCCTCAATCTGCCGTCACTGGGTGAGTACTAAAGTAATTAAAGTGCTCGCATCACCCAAATCTCCTTCCTATACCGCAACGGACGAACCCGGCAGCCGAACCATTCGATGAATGCACGCTACACCGGGTGAACTAGCGAATGTCACTCCGTAGGCGATAGACATATTCCATGAGCACTTATTGCCGCTAGCTCTTCATTAACTATGACGACAGAGGCACACTTTTGAAAGACATCTCCGTAACTTTGCGAACAAGAAACCAGAAATGCTTGGTTATAGCAAGCATATAATAATAATATATATAGCGTCGTTCAATAATTCGAAAGTTTGTGTGACATTATTGGACTATGTCGGAAATGAGGGACGATGTCCCTGAACCGAACCAAAAATTTCTAAGTCCACCGACGCTATCAGTTTCTTATCCGGCATCGCAGCAATCTGGTCCGACGAAAGAAGCTGTAGAAGACCAAGTCAGATGACATACACAACAGCATATGTTGTTCCGAAAGGGAAAGCTCGAAATCCTCCAAATCCCTTTCGGTATCCCGTCAGACCGGATGAAATTTTCGGACGTCCGTACCCGCTTCCGCGGAGCGTCCCGACCCAGCATCGTCGGATAAAAAATATGCGACAGATTCAGTTGATGCTGGGATGCTGCAATAAACTGTGCTATTTAGGAAAGCATGTCCGTTCCCGAGGCCTGTGCAGTAGCGGTCTTACGATGCATTGCCGCCGGAAGCTCCGTGTACGTTGACTCCCGCACACTTCCTATGCGAACGTCCGGAGTCTGCAGGCCTCGTGTCCCTGGCTACCGGATGGTGTGATCTGGTCGCCGATGATTCTCTGACTGGCGAAGCTGACTGGATATCCGTGGTCACGTAGCCAAGAGCGGTCGTGTGCGCTACCATGAGAATGAGGAAGCCTTATTGACAGTCTACTCCGGACTGACTATATGTCGGAGCGTCCCGAGCGACGGACGTATGCTCCGAATGCGAAACATTTTGTACCACAACATCTGGAGCCAGATGTTGTTGTACGAGAGAGGGGCCTCTCTCGCTCGCCGTCCGGATGGACCAGAACGAGCTATGAACCGGACTAAAAGGCTTCCTCCGTTCTCCCTCCGATCCGCCGTCACTGGGTGTGCATTTGGTTGATTTATAGTGCTCACATCACCCCAAAATTCCTTCTAGACCGCAACGGACGAACCCGGCTGCCGAACCATTCGGTGAATGGACGCTACCCCGGGCGAGCTAGCGGACGTCAAAGGCCGTCGAACCTACTAGGGTCCTCTCAGGCAATTGGCGTATTTACATGAGCACTTTTCCGCTAGCCCTTCATTAATTGTGACGACGGAGGCACACTGTTGGAAGACATCACAGATACATCACCCTAATCTTGATCGTCTGAAATAGAAATTGATAAAGTAGAGTGACCCTGCGGGGAAAGGACCGGAGTGTCCAATTCCCCAATAACATACCGTGACATACGCTTCCCATATTGTCATCGAAATCATACGATACAGAACAGGAGTTAATGCGAGTACACTGATCACATATAGAATGATTATAAAAGTCAGAGGAAGACTTCCTCTTATCACAATTGATCAAAATCCTTTCAATGTGAAAAGAAAACAAGTCCTGGTACTCGCACTAACCCCTGGCAATCAAAATACATAATAATAATATGATCCATTAATATAGAAAAAATAATTGAAATCAAAATATTTTGAAAAAATATTTTTTCAGAACAGCCCAAGTTTCTGAAAAGTAACGTTGAGCCCCAATGGATCCCAAGCCTAAGTGTGGACAAAAATTTTAAAAATATTTTAAACAATTTATTCAACACTTACGAACAATAATAATGTATCTAGTTATGATTAAAATAACATCAAGATATTATTTTCCAGAAATCCCCCCCTCACACAGAGGGCTGTTGTAAATGTAAACAATGAATGTAAAAACACTAAAATAAGACTCCAGGCACCCAGGCCCAGAATCAGTTACCAAAAATACACTATCTGATGCAAAACAGAGACTTCCAGGGAAGAAACTGCAGAACATCAGATGGTAGATGCAGAACACAACGCCTAACCACCCGTAGGTGAAGACGTAAACATGGGGAAAAGAACAGAATTCATTCTGTAATTCAGCTAAAACTCCCTAGAAAATTTAGTAATAATAATTACAAAAACTATGCCAAAAGCATGGGAGAATAGCAAGGGGGGACTTAAAGGACAGGGAGAGAGGAAAACACTGAAAAAACAGTGTAACTAAATAATCAGAATGACAACAAAATGGCTGCTGCCTCGAAAATAGGTAACTTAACATAATTTCAAGTTACAGCCCTGATAATATTCTGTCACACATTTTTCCTCTCCTCCTTCTCTATCCTCCTTAGAATCACCATTTCACTAATATTTATGTGTCTGGCATCATTTAAACTGAGATTTACAAGCACAAAGATCAGTCAGATGTTAACTGATGAAGGGCCAAACTTAGAATGATTAATGGCGCCAATTTTGGAACGTCCTTGACACTGCGCATGCGCAGTAGAGGTGAAGTGTGGAGGGCCTTTCAGGACATGTTTTCTTTGGTTTTAGATGCAAATTTTGGGGATTGGGGGGCAAAATTTGTGTTTGGCCCTATATTTTAAGAGTTAGCACCAGCTATGTCTGGGTCATTGGTACAGTATAAAAATGGATATTGTTCAAATTGTAATAGGAAGAAATCTTCCTCTGACTTTCATGATCATTGTATTAATTGTAGTCAGTGTACTCGCACTAACTCCTGTTCAATATGTCAATATTGGGATGACAAACATTGGAAACATGTGTCACGATATGTTGTTAGTGGAGAGAGGGCTATGCCGGCCCTTTCTCCGCAGGGTCACTCTACTCTATCAGTTTCTATTTCAGAGGAACAAGAACAGGGTGATGTTTCCATGTTATCTTCCGCAAGTGCGCTTCCGTCGTCACAATTGAATGCAGAGCTAGCGGCAAAAGTGCTCATGGAGATACGACAGTTGCCTAAGAGGTCCCTAGTAGGATCGACGGCGCTGTCGTCCGCTAGCTCGCCCGGTGTAGCGTCCATTCACCGAATGGTTCGGCAGCCGGGTTCGTCCGATGCGGTCCAGGAGGAAATGTTGGGTGATGCGAGCTCTATAAACATTCAAGGTGCACACCCAGTGACAACGGATAGTAGGAGAGATCGGAGGAAGCCTTCTAGTCCGGTTCCTAGAGGCCAGATGTTGTGGTACAAAATGTGTCGTTAGCGGAGCACACGTCCGTCGCTCGGGACGCTCCGTTGTATAGGCAGTCCGCTGAGACTGCTCAGGCTTCTTCTTCCTCTCACCAGTGCACATGACCGCACCTTGGCTACGTGACCGCCGATATTCTACCAGCTTCGCCGATCAGGGATTCTTCGGCGACCAGGTCACGCCATCCGGTAGCCAGGGACACGAGGCCGGTTGACTCCGGACGTTTGCATAGGAAGAGTATGTGGGAGTCACTAGATGCGGAGCTGCCCTCGGCGAGGCAGCGAAAGACTGCGCCTCCGCAGGCCTCGATGTCGGACGTGCTTGCTCAAATAGCACAACTTATCGCAGCATCCCAGCAACCGACAGAAACGGTGTCGGATCGGGAATTATCCGACGGCGCTTGGCGGGTACGCTCCGCCAAAGCATCGGGTGCGGACGACCGGGAGCATCATGAGGTCCGACCGGATGGTGAAAGGGATACGGATGACTTGGAGTTATCCCTTTCGGAACAACATAAAGCTGCCGTGGACTTCATCCGGCACTTTCTTCCTCAGGTTGTTCCGTCGGGCCAGACTGCTGCGGTACCGGACAAGAGAATTATAGCGTCATTGGACACTGATTTCTTCGTGCAGTTCAAGGACATCGCTCCTGAGTTTCCGTCTCAGTCCAATAATGTCACAAGGACATTTGAATTATTGAACGACGCTATATTCAAGCTTGCTTCCAAAACAGGAAAAGCGGGTTTCTTGTCCGCCAATGTTCTTAACCTGCCTTTCATTAATGCAAGGAATAAATTCGATACGGCAGGACAGGGTATCCCGAGAGTTCCTCTGCGTATGGACGACGAGGCGGACGACGAGGCGGAAGACTTAGATTTATCATTACCATCGTCTACGTCTATCCCAACCGCGGTGTTGGATACAACTATTTCGTCTAACAGAGCCAGTTTAGATGCTTTATCTTACGCAGACCACCTTACAAAGGCGTTATCACTGCGTCTTCAAGGGAAAGAATTCCAGGATGTTCAATCCTCTTTAAGACTTCTTTCAAGGGCAGTAGCTTATTCCACGTGTAACTCCGCCCTTTCAGTGGCAAACCTGGAGTTGGTTAGACGTGACGCAGCCCTAGCTACATCGACACTCGTGGATAGTAAGGTGAAGAACTCTCTCAGAGTCGCTTCGGTCTCCGGAGAACTTCTCTTCGACGGCAAGCTTTCTGCAATTTACGATAAAATTACTAAGAAAGCTTCGGATTCTCTGCTGTTTAAATCCGCTTCTAAGAAGACGGACACGGCAGATAAGAGTAAGACAGGCACTTCTGGGTCTAATGCGCCCAAGAGAGGTTCCTATAGAGGTTCCGGTGCGTCCTCTTGGTCTTATTCAAGAGACCGTCAAGGCAGCGACTCACGTGTGGGACGTCCTTCGGGCCGGGACAATCGGTCGGACGCCCTGAGGTCGACGGGACGAGGTGCGGGTCGTGGAGGACGTGGTTTCTCCTCCCGCAGGCCTCGCAGGTCCAGGAGGTGATGGCTTCAACCTCTATTGCATTCCAGTTGGCGGAAGGTTGTCGAGTTTTTCAGAAGAGTGGGCGTCGATTACGGACGACCCTTGGGTGAGAGGGGTGATTTCGGAAGGTCTAAGAATATCCTTCAAACGAAAGCCTCCATTAACTCGAAGTCCAAAATGGACTCAACTTCCGTCAAATCCGCAGGAAAGAGACGCTCTGTTATCAGAGGTGCAGTCTCTTTTAATGAAGAACGCGGTAGAGGTCGTAGAAAACCAGGAAACACCGGGATTCTACAGCCATCTGTTTCTGGTTCCGAAACCAGGCGGCTCGTTCCGTCCAGTCATAGATTTGAGCTGGATAAACAAGCTGATCGTCGCTCTGAAGTTTTATATGGAGACGATTCGATCGGTCAGAGCGAGTATTCGGGTGAACGATTATGCTACAAGCATAGATCTCAAAGATGCATACTTTCACGTCATGGTACATCCGACATTCAGAAAGTATCTACGCTTCGCAGTCCTAGGAGTGGTGTATCAATTCCGGGAGATGTGCTTCGGATTGAACCTAGCACCCTGGGCTTTCACTCAGGTAATGAACTCGGTAATGATGTATTTCTGAGCTCATTCGTCTGCGGTAACGTCGGCCTACCTGAACGACATTCTTCGGAGGTACGGCAACGAGTTAACGCTTCAGAACGATGTGCAGAATCTGCTTCTATTGCTCCGACGTCTCGGTTTTATAATAAACGAGGAGAAGTCAGATCTGGTGCCGTACAAGTCATTCACACATCTGGGAATGAGCTTCGAGACGCACAACAATCTCGTTCGTCTGCCGTTAACCAGAGCGAAATTAGTCAGTTGTTACGCTCGCTATTGTCTTCACGCAGACAAAGTCACAGCGAGGGAGTTCATGAGACTGATAGGTCTGTGCGGAGCCGCTGCGGATCTCATTCCGATGGGGCGGTTACGCACTCGTCCTCTCCAAATTTTCTTGACTCAGAATTGGAGTGTGAAAATTCATTCGCTCGACATAGACGTTCTATTGTCAGAACAAGTGAAACGAGAGATTCAGACTTGGGCAAACATTCAGTGGTTAACTCAGGGAGTTCCGCTGCAGTTGCCGGATCCGAGTTTTACGATTATGACGGATGCCAGTCAAACAGGTTGGGGTGCATCATTGATCCCAACGGATTCAAGATGCCAGGGTCTTTGGGATCCGCAATTTCTACGCAAGCACATAAACATCAAGGAAATGATGTCAATTTGGCTTGCGTTACGTCATTGGATGGACATTATTCACAATGCTCATGTCCAAATCCTGTCCGACAATACGACAGTAGTGGCGTATATACAGAACCAGAGAGGCACTCATTCAGTTCCGTTATTCAATCTAACGGAAAGAATCCTTCTGTTTGCTCTAGAACATCAAGTTCTACTTTCGGTCCGTCATATACCGGGTCGTCTGAACATACTAGCAGACTCCCTTTCACGAAAGGGTCGCTTGTTGCCGTCGGAGTGGACTCTCAACAAACAAGTATTCAATCAGATTTGCTACCAATGGGAACGGCCAATGATAGACTTATTTGCGACACATCTCAACAATCAGTTGCAGATGTATGTGTCTCCGTGTCCGGATCCAAGAGCATTTGCAGTAGACGCTCTGTCGATCCCTTGGGACGGAATGATAGGATATGCGTATCCTCCAACGCCGTTGATTCAGCAAATATTGCTAAAAATAAAACAATCTCAATGCAAGATTCTGTTGGTAGCATCTCTGTCTCCACAGAGACCGTGGATAAATCTACTCAGGTGTCTGTTGTGGGACCTAACGCGAAAGCTTCCTCCACGGGAGGATCTTCTTTCGCAGGGGAAACCGCGTCAATTTCATCACAACCCGCAAGGTCTCAACCTTCACCTTTTTCCGTTGTGCGGTCCTTCTTGCATGGCAAGCACTTTACAGGACGAGCAGTGGACGCGATTTCTAACTGTAGGAGGACCTCCTCTTCGCTAAACTATGCGGCTAAGTGGAAGGTCTTTTGTCGTTGGTGTAGGGGTCATTCTGTTGATATTTTCGATCCCTCCATACCTGACATTGCAAACTTTCTAGTATACTTGTTTGACGAAATCAAACTGCAGCCTGTTACTATTAAGGGTTATAGGTCTATGTTATCTGATACCTATGCACATCATGATAGTTTACAAATTGGATCTAATGTCTCTTTATCTAAGTTAGTTAGAAACTTCTCGATAAATAGACCCAGAACTCTTAGGTTAATTCCTAAGTGGAATTTAGCTTGGGTTCTTCTTAAACTGAAGGAAAAGCCATTTGAACCTCTTGGGACAGTAGATTTCAAATTCTTGTCTTATAAGACAGCTTTTCTCTTAGCTTTCTCTTCTGCTAGAAGAGTCAGTGAGCTTCATGCACTGTCGGTGGATGATTCTCACTATCGTAGTGTCGGGAACACTATCACCTTCACTACTAATGTGGGATTTTTAGCTAAGAATCAGGCTCCTAATAAATATCCGGAACCTATTGTTATCAAGGCCCTTCCGTCTTCAGACGGGCGTAGGCCTTTACTCTGTCATGTTAGAGCGTTACGTATTTATAAACAGAGATCTCAGTTTATCAGAAAGGGACGAAAACGTTTCTTTCTGTCTCTGATGCCTAATAGAAAGGGCATTTCGGTCCATTCTATTGCTAGATGGATTCAATTAACTATCCGTACTGCTTATGAAAATTTATCTTCTTCTCAGCAGTCTGTGCTTAAGATTTCGGCTCATGAAGTAAGAGCTCTTTCTACATCTTGGGCTTACGCAAATAGTATTGCTTTTACAGATTTAATGAAGGCGGCTTATTGGTCTCAGTCATCCACATTCACGAATTTTTATCTCAGAAATATTGAGTCCATTTCTGGAGACCTGCATTGTTTAGGTCCGTTATCTGTTGCTCAGAATGTTGTCCACTAAACAGTTGCAACTATAGTTATGCAGGCTTTCTGTTCCGGCAGTGACTCCATCCGGCTGCCCTCTTCGCTCTGGGCTATTTGACCCAGGGCAAGGGGAAGGGGGGGGGGGAGGGTGTTCCCTTAGGTTACCTGCTTTATAGTGAAAAGCAAGGGAATTCCTCCTCCGAAGTCAGTATTTCTGAGTCGTTCCCGGGATGGTTTTAAAGTGTAATATTAATATTAAAAATTCATTCATGTCATGTTTTTAAAGTGTAGCTCGGTGTGAAGCATTTGTATATGTCAAGTGTCAAACGGGCGTTAATATACAATCCTCGGACACTTTTAAAGAATATAAAGAGTCTCAATTCTCTGGACTAACTTTATTTATTGGCTTACTTTAAAAATAATTAGTATAAGGGTTATACTGGATGTTGATAGAGAACATGAATGTTATTGTGCTCAATTATGAAGGGTATTGTATCTTTCTAATTTATCATAAATAAGAAAGATACATGTAAAGCCTAATACCCCTTTTCTCCTTGAGGGGTTGACTCTATATTATATAGTTGAGCTTATTGGATTTTCCTCTATGTCCTAGGCCCTCCAGCCTTTTTACTATTCAGCTATGTCTGGGTCATTGGTACAGTATAAAAATGTTAAAAAATTTATAGTAATTTATATATTTTTTATACTTACCAATGACCCAGACGGGGATGGTGCCAATTTCGGAACGTCCTTGACATTGCGCATGCGCAGTGAGGGCAAAGTATGGAGGTCCTTCAGGACATGATTTCTTTTGGTTTTGGATGCAAATTTTGGGGATTGGGGGCAAAATTTGTGTTTGGCCCTAGATTTTAAGAGTTAGCACCAGCTATGTCTGGGTCATTGGTAAGCATAAACAATATATAAATTACTATAAATTTTTTAACTTCTCCCTCAATTTATCACCAATGCTGGTGGTCATTGTTGCACATTTTTTTCCTAAATAAGGGCATTAAAAAAGCTAGGTTCTCAGGCACCGCCTTCATTATTAAATTTCTGCATAATTTACCTATTCTGTATTTACCCAGAGTTCCTGCAGGCCAGGACTGATAAAATTTGAGGCTATTCAAGGCTTTTTCTTGACTTCTTTCATAACTTTTCAAGGCCATACAATAGCCAAATTCACAGAGTTTCAAAGCCCCCAACTTCATTGGTTGGGAGAAGGGATAACATCCAGAGGGTCATAGTTAGGACTATGCTTCAATAAACTCTGGCTTATTAAACTATATAGCTATGATAATGTGCAGTTTCATTTCTATTTCATGAATATTCCTGACTTTTCAAGGCCTCCTGAACCATTTTCCAGAATTTCAAGGCCTAGAATGGCCCTGAAGTCAAACTCTGTTCCTTGAATCCAAACCTTGAGTAATACAGAACAGTCAATTGACCTGGGTTATTGTATTTCATTGAACTGACTAGACCAGATCAGCAAGATCAAACGCGACTCTGTAGGCATCGTGTTTGAGCTGGTCTTGTCAACAAGATGGAATATGACAGCCCAGACTGATGTTGGTTGTAATAATTTGTTTATTAAATTAAAAAAATGGGTCTGACACCTGAAATGTAAAGAATAAAAAAGTTAAAAAATTTATAGTAATTTATATATTTTTTATACTTACCAATGACCCAGGCATAGCTGGTGCTAACTCTTAAAATATAGGGCCAAACACAAATTTTGCCCCCCAATCCCCAAAATTTGCATCTAAAACCAAAGAAAACATGTCCTGAATGGCCCTCCACACTTCACCTCTACTGCGCATGCGCAGTGTCAAGGACGTTCCGAAATTGGCGCCATTAATCATTCTTATAACCAGTGCCTGGTAAGCGCTATGTACTCAGCGGGGAGGTATGAGTTCCCAACTCCTGGGAGGGCCATCCCCGTCTGGGTCATTGGTAAGTATAAAAAAATATATAAATTACTATAAATTTTTATACTGTACCAATGACCCAGACATAGCTGAATAGTAAAAAGGCTGGAGGGCCTAGGACATAGAGCAAGTTGGAATACGCTCAATTATATAAAATAGAGTCATCCCCTCTAGGGAAAAAGAAGTATTAGGCCTTACAAGTATCTTTCTTATTTATGTTAAATTAGAAAGATACAACACCTTGCAAAATTGAGCATCATACATCCATGTACTCTATTAATATCTAGTATAATCCTTATACTAATAATTTTTAAAGTAAGCCAATAAATAAAGTAAGTCTAGAGAATAGAGACTCTTTATACTCCTTAAAAGTGTCTGAGGATTGTATAATAACGTCCGTTTGACACGTGCTATATTCAAAAGCTATACTTCAAAAACTAAGACCTGAATGAATTTTTAAAACATAAACTTCTCACTAAAAAACCATCCCAGTAACAGCTCAGAATTACTAACTCCGGAGGAGGTATCCCCTTGTTTTCATAGAAAAACAGGTGACCCAAGGGAACACCCTCCCCCCTCCCCCCCCCCCCCCCCCTTTTTCTTGCCCTGGGTCAAATAGCCCAGAGCGAAGAGGGCAGCAGAATGGAGTCACTGCCGAAACAGACCGCCTACCTAGCTATAGTAGCAACTGTTAAGTGACTGACATTCTGAGCAGTAGATAATAGACCTAAGAAAAGAGGCCTCCAGAAATGGACTCGATATTTCTGAGATAAAAAATTCATGAATGAGGATGGCTGAGCGCAATGAGCAACCTTCAAAAATCTATAATAGCGACACTATTAATGTAAGCCCAAGATGTAAAAAGAACTCTTACTTCATGAGCCGAAATCTCAAGCACAACTGCTGAGTGAATGATATACCATAAGCAGTACCGATAGTTAATTGAATCCATTAGCAATAGAATGGAGCGTAACGTCCTTCTATTAGGCATCAAAGACAGAAGAAGCTTACGTCCGTAGTAATAAACAGATATCTGTTTATAAATACGTAAACTCTAACCGGACAGAGTAAAGGCCTATGCCCATACGAAGACGGAAGGAACTTAATAACAATAGGTTCCGGATATTTATTAGGAGCCTGACTCTTAACCAAAAATCCAACCTAAATAGTAAAGGAAGTAGTGATTCCGAAACTACGAAAGTGAGAATCATCCACCGATAATGCATGAAGCTCACTGACTCTTCAGAAAAAGAGAAGCCAACAGAATTACTGTCTAAAAGGTCAGAATTTGAAAACTACTGTTTCCAGAGGCTCAAATGATTACTTAGCTAAATAAGAACCGAAGTTAAATTCCATATAGAAATTTAATCTAGTGATTCTAAGTCTATTTATCGAAAAGTTACTAACTGACTTAGATAAAGAGACATAAGACTCAATTGTAAACTATCATAGAGTGCATAGGTATGAGATAACATAGACCTATAACCTTAATAGTATCAGGCTGCAGTAGATCTTGTCAAACAAGTATACTAGAAAGTTGCAATGACTAGTATGGAGGGATCAACAATATCAACATAGTGATCCCTACAACAACGACGGAAGAGCCTCCACTTTAGCCGCATAGAATAGCGAAGAAGAGGTTCTCATACAGTAAGAAATCGCGTCCAAAGCTCGTCCAGTACAATGCTTACAATGCAATAAGGACCACACAACGGAATACGTGAAGGTTGAGACCTTGCGGGTTGTGATGAAGATGACACGATTTTCCCCAGCGAAAGAAGATCCTCTCATGGAGGAAGTTTTCGCGTTAAGTCCCACAGTAGACATCTGAGTAAATTTACCCACGGTCTCTGTGAAGACAGAGATGCTATCAACAGAAATGTATTGTGGTTGTTTATCTTAGAAATACTTGCTGAAACAACAGTGCAGGAGGATACGCATATCCTATCATTCCGTCCTATTAGATCAATAGAGCGTTAACAACATAAGCTCAGAGATCCGGACATGCAAACACATACGTCTGCAATTGATTAGCAAGTTGTGTCGTAAATAAATTATCATTGGGCACTCCCATTGATAGCAAATCTGATTGAATACTTGTTTGTTGAGAGTCCATTCTGACAGCAACAAGCGACCCTTACGTGAAAGGGAGTCCGGTAATACAATCAGACGACCCGGAATATGACGGACCGAAGCAGAACTTGGTGTACTATAACAAACAGAAGGATTCTTTCCGTTAAATTGAATAACGGAATCGAATGAGTGCCTCCCTGGTTCCGGAGATACGCAACTACTGTCGTATTATCGGACAGGATTTGGACATGCATTTCTGAATAATGTTCATCCAATGCCATAAAGCAAGCCTAAAAAACATTATTCCGTGGAAGATAAGTGCTTGCCTAGAGACTGCGGAACCCAAAGACCCTGGCACTACGAATCCGTTGGGATCAATATTGTACCCCAACCTGTTTGACTGGCAACCGTCATAATTATAAAACTCGGATCCGGCAACTGCAGTGGCACTCTCTGAGTCAACCACCGAATGTTTGCCCCAGTCTGAATCTCTTGCTACACTTGATAGACAAGAGAACATGTATATCGAGCAATTCATGGATTGCTGAAAAGTTGCCGTCGAAAAGAAGCTTCTCCGAGACCGAAGCGACTCTGAGAGAGTTCTTCACCTCACTATCCACGCGCGTGGATGTAGCTAGGGCTGCGTCACGTCTAACCAACTCCAGGTTGCCACTGAACGGCGGAGTTATACGTGGACAAACTACTGCCCTTGAAAGAAATCACATTGAGGATCATATCCCGGAATTCTTTCTCTTGAAGACGTAATGATAACGCCTCAGTAAGGTGGACTACGTATGATAAAACATCTAAGTTAAGTCTATTAGACAACATTGTCGTTCCCAACATTGTGGTTGGAAAAGACATAGACGGCGAAAAAGATAATTCCAGTCTTTAACCCCGCCGTCTAGACGCATATAAACTCTCGGTATGCCCTGTTCTGCCAAAATAAATTATTCCTAGAAATGATAAAAGGCAGAATTGAGCATTGCGGACAAGAAACTAAACTATCATGCTTGGTAGCAGGCTTATATATATATAGCGTCGATAAATAATACAAATGTTCTAATGACATTATTGGACTGCGTCGGTAAGTTAGGGACAATGTCCCTGAACCGATCCAAAATTCTGTGTCCAATGACGCTATAAGTCTCTTATCCAACATCGCAGCAATGTAGTCCGAAGGAACAACGACTGGAAGATAATGCTGGAAGAAATGTATGGCAGCTTCCGTTGTTCCGAAAGGGAAAACTCGAAATCGTCCGAATCCCTTTCGCCATCCTGTCGGACCCTATAAAGCGTTCGGTCGTCCGAACCTGATGCAACAGCGGAGCGCACCGACCCAGCGCCGTCGGATAATTCCTGATCCGACCGAGAAACTGTCGATTGCTGGGATGCTGCGATAAACTGTGCTAACTTGGATAGCACGTCCGTCACTGAGGCCTGTGGAGAAGCGGTCTTACGATGCATTGCCGCTGGAAGCTCCGTGATCGTTACCCCGTGCATACTTCTATTATGCGAGCGACTGGAGTGTACAGGCCTCGTGTCCCTTGGCTACCGGATGGCGTGACCTGTTCGCCGTGGAATCCCTGAATGACGAAGCTGGCAGGATACTCGAGGTCACGTAGCCAAGGTGCGGTCGTGTGCGCTGCTGTGAGGATGAGGAAGCATTATCGACAGTCTCTCGGACTGTCAATATAACGGAGCATCACGAGCGGTGGACATATGCTCCGAATGCGAAATATCTGAACCACAACATGCGGTCCCCTATGTTGTTGTACGAGAGAGGAACCTCTCTCACTCACAGCCCGGACGGACCTGGACGAGCCAGGAACCGGACTAACAGGCTTCCTCCGATCTGTCCTCAATCCGTCGTCACTGGGTGAGTACTAAAGTTATTATAGTGCTCGCATCACCCAAATCTCCTTCCTAGACCGCAACGGACGAACCCGGCTGCCGAACCATTCGATGAATGGATGCTACACCGGGTGAGCTAGCGAATGTCACTCCGTCGATCCTACAAGGGACCTCTTAGGCGATAGACATATTCCATGAGCACTTATTGCCGCTAGCTCTTCATTAACTATGATGACAGAGGCACACTTTGAAAGACATCTCCGTAACTTTGCGAACAAGAAACCAGAAATGCTTGGTAATAGCAAGCATATAATAATAATATATAGCGTCGTTCAATAATTCGAAAGTTTGTGTGACATTATTGGACTATGTCGGAACTGAGGGACGATGTCCCTGAACCGAACCAAAAATTTCTAAGTCCACCGACGCTATCAGTTTCTTATCCGGCATCGCAGCATTCTGGTCCGACGAAAGAACCTGTAGAAGATAAAGTCAGATGACATACACAACAGCATATGTTGTTCCGAAAGGGAAAGCTCGAAATCCTCCGAATCCCTTTCGGCATCCCGTCGGACCAGATGAAATTTTCGGACGTCCGTACCTGCTTCCGCGGAGCGTCCCGACCCAGCATCGTCGGATAATACCTGATGCGACAGATTCAGTTGTTGCTGGGATGCTGCGATAAGCTGTGCTATTTGGGATAGCACGTCCATCACCGAGGCCTGTGCAGTAGCGGTCTTACGATGCATTGCCGCCGGAAGCTCCGGGTACGTTGACTCCCGCACACTTTCTTATGCGAACGTCCGGAGTCTGCAGGCCTCGTGTCCCTGGCTACCGGATGGTATGACCTGGTCGCCGATGATTCTCCGATTGGCGAAGCTGACTGGATATCCGAGGTCACGTAGCCAAGAGCTGTCGTGTGCGCTACCATGAGAATGAGGAAGCCTTATTGACAGTCTCTCCGGACTGACTATATGTCGGAGCGTCCCGAGCGGCAGACGAATGCTCCGAATGCGAAACATTTTGTACCACAACATCTGGGGCCAGACGTTGTTGTACGAGAGAGGGGCCTCTCTCGCTCGCCGTCTGGATGGACCTGGATGAGCTAGGAACCGGACTAAAAAGCTTCCTCCGTTCTCCCTCTAATCCGCCGTCACTGGGTGTGCATTTGGTTGATTTATAGTGCTCGCATCACCCCGAAACTCCTTCTAGACCGCAACGGACGAACCCGGCTGCCGAACCATTCGATGAATGGACGCTACACCGGGCGAGCTAGCGGACATCAAAGGCCGTCGAACCTAGGGTCCTCTTAGGCAATTGGCGTATTTACATGAGCACTTTTCCGCTAGCTCTTCATTAATTGTGACGACGGAGGCACACTTTTGGAAGACATCACGGATACATCACCCTAATCTTGATCGTCTGAAATAGAAATTGATAAAGTAGAGTTACCCTGCGGGGAAAGGACCGGAATGTCCAATTCCCCACTAACATACCGTGACACACGCTTCCCATGTTGTCATCGAAATTATCACATACAGAACAGGAGCTAGTGCGAGTACACTGACTACATATACAATGATTATAAAAGTCAGAGGAAGATTTCCTCTTATTACAATTGACCAAAATCCTTTCAATGTGAAAAGAAAACAAAGTCCTAGTACTCGCACCAACCCCTGACAATCAAAATACCTAATAATATGATCTATTAACATAGAAAAATATTTGAAATCAAAACATTTTGAAAAAATATTTTTTCAGAACAGCCCAAGTTTCTGAAAAGTAACGTTGAGCCCCAATGGATCCCAAGCCTAAGTGTGGACAAAAATTTTAAAAATATTTAAAACAATTTATGCAACACTTACGAACAATAATAATGTATCTAGTTATAATTAAATTAACATCAAGATATTATTTTCAAGAAATCCCCCCTCACACAGAGGGCTGTTGTAAATGTAAACAATAAGTGTAAAAACACTAGAATAAGACTCCAGGCACCCAGGCCCGAAATCAGTTACCAATAATACACTATCTGATGCAAAACAGAGACTTCCAGGGAAGAAACTGCAGAACATCAGATGGTAGATGCAGAACACTACGCCTAAACACCCATAGGTGAAGACGTAAACATGGGGAAAAGAACAGAATTCATTCTGTTATTCAGCTAAAACTCCCAAGAAATTTTAGTAATAAAATTACACAAAATATGCCAAAAGCATGGGAGAATAGCAAGAGGGGACTTAAAGGAAAGGGAGAGAGGAAAACACTGAACAAGCAGAGTAACTTGATAACAAGAATGACAACAAAATGGCTGCTGCCTCGAAAATAGGTAACTTAACATAATTTCATTAAAAAATTTTAAGTTACAGCCCTGATAATTTTCTGTCACACAGTTTTCCTCTCCTCCTTCTATATCCTCCTTAGAATCACCATTTCACTAATATTTATGTGTCTGGCATCATTTAAACTGAGATTTACAAGCACAAAGATCAGTCAGATGTTAACTGATGAAGGGCCAAACTAAGAATGATTAATGGCACCAATTTCGGAACGTCCTTGACACTGTGCATGCGCAGTAGAGGTGGAGTGTGGAGGGCCATTCTGGACATGTTTTCTTTGGTTTTAGATGCAAATTTTGGGGATTGGGGGGCAAAATTTGTGTTTGGCCCTATATTTTAAGAGTTAGCACCAGCTATGTCTGGGTCATTGGTACAGTATAAAAATATTATGGGATGTGTATTCAGAATGTTTGGCACAATGTGCTCACATTGTTATTTACATTTATATACTGTTGCTTTGAAAACCTTCAAATCCATGATGTCATGTCAGTCTCATTTGAGGTAGGCACAATATGGATTTGGAAGCAGTGAGATTCTAATTTTCTGGTGAATCATTGTTCATGAGAGAAAAAAGCGGCAATATTGAGGAGTTAATTGAAGTAGTCAGAAATCAAATGCAAAAAAGAAATGCTAGCAGTGAAAAATAATGGAAACTTGAACATGAATATGCAAATAGTTATCTGTGGGTATTTTACACATTGGTGAAGGCCCGGCCCCTACCCCCTCCCTCCCCTCCCACACACACACCAACCCTCACACCCCCAAAAAGTTTTGGTTCTCAGGCAATCCCTCAGTGAAATTGATCCCCTTTGCTGAATGTATTTATTGGCTTGCAGTGTCTCTCAAAATTACTATGAAATAGTAAGATTTTAAAATTTTACCTTTTTTAATGATGTATATTTATTTGCAAGTGTTTTTAACTAGTAGAGTGCTGGAAGCCTATATTTGGGCTTCATTCTGATGTGCACATACTACACCTCAAATGCTGCATATTATCTCTGAAGTGAAATTATTTAATCTGTATAGCTTTGCCTTGTTATAATTTATGGGAGAGTGCTTATAGACACTCTCCCATAAACTGAAACAAGGCAACGACATATGAACAAATTTTTGACAACTAAAATAATTTAGCAGTCTACCAGTTAACCCTTTACCCAATGCAGACGATATCAAAATTTATTATTTTAAATATAATTTTTTTTAATTTTTCAAAAAATTTCAACAAAACCATATCATGTGACCCCCCCCCCCCCCCCCCCCCCCCCCCCCCCCCGTTGGAACGAGCTCAATGAGCTCGTTCCAACGAGGGGTCACATGACATGGTTTTGTTGAAATTTTTTGAAAAATATTTTTTCAACTGCTGAATTTGCATATTATGCGGGCGGATGTGGGCGACTCGTTGGGTAAAGGGTTAAAACAGGATTAAAATACAGTGACTATTTACCAAAAAAATTTAACACATCCAGTTTGCACTCTTCTGCAGAAAATAACTCAAATATTACGTTACAGTATTTATTTTTAAAAAAGGTACATAAATAAAACTAAACACAAATGTATTTCATTTTTCTTTATTAACTCGTTAAGTGCTGGAAGTGCAAATTTGGGCTTCTTCTGAAGTGTGGCTACTGCAACTTAAAGGCTTCATATTCTGTGGATGTGCCTCATGTTATCTGTATAGTGAAATTATTTAGCCTGAATGGATTTGCCTTGTTACAATTTATATTAGGGGCACTCTCCCATACATTTTAACAAGGTAAGAACATGTGAACAACTTTTCCAACTAAAATTAATGAAGCACTCTACCAACTAGTTAACAAACAGAAAAAAATGAAAGCCCCAATTGATTTGAAAAGTTAGTTGCTAAAAAATTTTTTATTTTACCTTAGTGATGAATTCAGAGAAAGATAAATTTTTTTAGGAACTTTGAGATGGCTTCATGCAAATATAGAAAAAATCTACAACATTTTTTCTATGAAGTATGGATGAAGTTTATATTTAAATACCTGTATCGGTGATTGTAACTTTCCATAATCCTGATGGTGGTTCACCCCAACATCTCACTGTACTAAATGTCCAATTGTCAAATCCCGAACTAGAACTGAAAAAAGAGAAACATAGCAGTCTCAGAACAGGAAATCACTGTCAGAGCTACTTCAACTGGTGGAGTGTCAAATTATTTTTCTAAGGTGATTGTAACATGAGTATTTTTTCAGGGATACCATATCATCCTGTATTATCCGGAAGGAGAGCCTTCCCAGAACCAACTAGTCGGCTCCCAGTTTATGCAATATTCAGTCCACAAATCATTAGACAAGATAGTAATCTTGACTGCAAATTACTTGCCTTTGTGATTCGAAGTATTTAATCTGAAGTTTTTATTTTAACATCTACCACTCGCCTGCATGCTTGCCTGGGGAGTTGCTCACCATATTAACTCAAGAGAGCTCTGAGGGACCAGAGGGTCCTTCCTTGTTCACACTATGCTTTCTCGAACTGTGGCATATAAAACTATATTATATCTCACGTGACCTTCTGGGCTCCTGATTGGATGAATGCTGCACCCCTATTTCGTGTAGTTTGCATCCACAGAACTGACCAGGCACTACACCCAGGCACTACACGTTTTCTATTTTTAGCACACTACTATATCAGTTATCTTTTCATACTGGACGAATAAAACTAATCAGGCTAAATTTAAAAATCGATTGACAGAGGCACAACATCCACAAAACGACCCGGAAAGAAATCATTGTGGAAAAATGTATCGCTTTTCCATTGTTGAAGTCACATTTTCCGAGGCGTTCATTTTATTCCTTGAGAAGATGATCCATATCTCGTTTCGAAGAGAATGATCCATACCTGGGTCCAACTTTCATGAGAATGCGTCCGGATATGAAAAATCGTTTGTTTCGCTTCTCATATTATTTCGCTATTTATATGTATGTTTTGGGCAGTAAACGAATAAATAATGGTATTCAATTGAATCTTCGGAGTTTGTATCCCGTGCTGACCCATTCGGTAATGTACATGTGTGACAAATGTGTGGAAATTATCAAACTGCCTTGTCAAATTTAGAAAATTTTAGTTTTCATTCGTGAGTTGCGAGATTCTAGAAAACACAGTTCTGTTTGGGGGAAATGTTTTGTTTACCCTTGCCGACTGATTCAAAATCTGTCTTTTGCTCATATCAGTAATCCAAGTTAGGCGTGTTTTGGAAGAAGAAAATGTTTTTTAAAAACTACATGGTATTTTTTTCTATATAACGCTGGTTGGTAGAGCTGCTACCTTGGTAATAGAATAACAAATTGGACAGATGTTTTTCTTGATGGGTGTTCGATATAATATAAGGATTAGTGCATGTCTTGTCGTTGACTACGCCCATATAGTGCCCAGTGAGGTGGTGTAGTTCCCTCCGCTTCGCGGTGGGAACTACACCACCTCACTGGGCACTATATGGGCATAGTCAACTCCAAGCCATGCACTATTCCTTAAATATAGTTATAATTACGTGCTTCATCAGCATTTTTATTTTGTAAATATTCAAGGCTTTTCAAGGCCTTCTGAAACATTTTCCAGGCCTTCAAGGCCTCGAATGACCCTTAGTCAAATTCAAGGTTGTTCCTTGAAACCAAGGCCCTATGGGAACCCTGAGAACAAACGAGAGGCCCCACAGGGCTTGAAGTGCTCACCTTGAACAAAACACGATATAAACAGAGTCCAGGAATGAATCTACATTAAGCAATCCATCTCCATAGGATACATTGTCAATTCTTGAGCCTCAGGAGCGACAAAAACAGTCAAAGCATCATGCTTTTTCTTCAGTTGATCATACTGTAAAATGTGCTTCCCTATGAAGCTCCTTGATACAACCTACATGGATTAATCTTAGCTACACACCTCTAGAGTGTACTGAATACAAAATTTCTAATTCTCCAACTACATGGCCAATTCCAGCTCCCATAGGGAGCCCAAATATTAACCCAAGCACTCGATTTGAACAAAGTTGAATCTGACCTTCCTAGAGATGTTGTATACCAAAAATGAAAGTATTCTGATTAGTGGATCTGAAGAAGAAAATTTTTAAAGAAATTTCCTCACATTGCACTAAGTTAAATTTTGGGCTACCATAGCGAGCCTAAATATTAACCTACGGACCCGATTTGAACAAATTTGAATCTCACCCCCCTAGAGATGTTGTATACCAAATATAAAAGCATTCTGACTGATGGATCTGAAGAAGAAGATTTTTAAAGAAATTTCCTCATATTGCACTAAGTTACATTTCAGGTTCCCATATGGAGCCCAAATATTAACCCAGGCCCTCGAATTGAACAAACTTGAATGTGACCCCCCCCCCCCCCCCCCCCCCCCCCCCCCCAGAAATCTGTTGTATATCAAATATGAAAGCATTCCAACTGGTGGATCTGAAGAAGATGATTTTTAAAGAAATGTCCTCATATTGCCCCAAGTTAAAATTTGGGCTACCATAGCGAGCCCAAATATACACCTAGGGACCCAATTTGAACAAACTTGAATCTGACCCTCTAGAGATGTTGTGTACCAAATATGAAAGCATTCTGACTAGTGGATCTGAAGAAGAAGATTTTTAAAAATTATCCCCCATATTGCACTAAGTTAAAATTTGGGCTTCCATAGGAAGCCCAAATATTAACCTATGTACTTGGTTTGAACAATCTTGAATTTGACCCTCATAATGAAAGTGTCAATGACACTGTAGCTCAACTTGTCAAGACAAAGACATGTACATGTATAGTATGTGACACAGCAATGACAAACATCTAGGTAATGACCTGATAACAAAGGTACATATAAAGTATTGTAACGGTCTGTACATAAATACTGAGCGTTGCCTGTAACAAATGTATAGGTAAAGTATTGTAAAGGTGGGTGACAGTCAGATGCTAAACTAGAAAAAAATCTTTGAGTCCCAGAGTGGGTCTGACTGAGCCCCAAAATATTTGTTCTCATAGCACAGTGATAACAAAGGAGGCACCCCAAAACACACTCATTCTTGTCCCAAGGTGAAAACAAAGGTACCCAAGAAGTTTCGTGAAGATCAGTTCACAAATATGAGCTGTGTAGAAGTTGTGACAAAAAACTGATTGGACCTGATTTCAGTACAAAATGGCCACTGGCAGCCATCTTGAATTTTGGACCACGCCCAGAAACACTCGTTCTCGTCCCAAGGTGATAACAAAGGTACCCAAGAAGTTTTGTGAAGATCGGTTCATAAATACAGCCTCTAGCCCGAGCCGTATTGACATGTGCACTTACAGAGTATAAGTAGCACTGAATAAATCAAAGTTCATCTAATTTGCATAATTTCTGCACGAGAAAAAAACCCGTACTATATGTGATGTATTCCATGTTACTAAACATTCATACAAAAATTTATTCAAATCAGAACTTTCATACAGAAGTTCTGTACAAAAGACTGACTGCACTAATTTTGGTACAAAATGGCTGCTGGTGGCCATCTTTAAATTCGGACCACACCCAAAAACACTTGTTCTCATCCCACGGTAATAACAAAGGTACCCATGAAGTTTCGTAAAGATCGGTTCATAAATACGGCATCTAGCCTGAGCCATATAGAAGTTGTGTACAAAAAACTGATTAGACCTAATTTCGATACAAAATGGCCACTGGCAGCCATCTTGAATTTTAGACCGCACCCAGAAACACTCGTTCTCGTCCCAAGGTGATAACAAAGGTACCCAAGACGTTTCGTGAAGCTCGGTTCATAAATACAGACTCTAGCCCGAGCCGTATTGACATGTATACTTACTGTGTGTAAGCAGCATTGAAAAAATCAAAGTTCATCTAATTTGCATAATTTCTGCACGAGAAAAAAACCCGTATTATATGTGATGTATCCCATGGTACTAAACATTCACACAAAAAATTATTCAAATCAGCGCTTTCATATGGAAGTTCTGTGCAAAAATCTGATTGCACCAAATTTCGTACAAAATGGCTGCCATCGGCCATCTTGAATTTTGGACCGCACCCCAAAACACTCGTTCTCGTCCCACGGTGATAACAAAGGTACCCAAGAAGTTTCGTAAAGATCGGTTCATAAATACGGCCTCTAGCCTGAGCCGTATTGGCATTTGCACTTACAGTGCTGAAAGTAACACCAAAAAACATCAAAGTTAGTCTAATTTGCATAATTTACGCACGAGAAAAAAACCCGTATTATATGTGATGTATCCCATAGTACTAAACATTCATACAAAAAATTATTCAAATCAGAGCTTTCATATGGAAGTTCTGTACAAAAAACAGATTTCTGCATCGTCGGTACAAAATGGCAGCTGGCAGCCATCTTGAATTTCGGACCGCACCCCAAAACACTCGTTCTCGTCCCACAGTCATAACAAAGGTACCCAAAAAGTTTCGTAAAGATCGGTTCATAAATACGGCCTCTAGCCCGAGCCATAGCAGCTTGGCACTTACAGCTCTGAAAGTAACACTAAATAAATCAAAGTCAGTCTAATTTGCACAATTTACGCACGAGAAAAAAACCCGTATTATATGTGATGTATCCCATGGTACTAAACATTTATACAAAACTTTATTCTAATCAGAACTTTCATACAGAAGTTCTGTACAAAAAACTGATTTTTGCATCATCGGTACAAAATGGCCGCTGGCAGCCATCTTGAATTTCGGACCATACCTAAAAACACTCGTTCCCGTCCCAGGGTCATAACAAAGGTACACAAGAAGTTTCAAAAAGATCGGTTCATAAATACGACCTCTAGCCCGAGCCATAGCCAATTGTTGACGTACGGACAGACGGACAGATGGACAAACGGACGGACGGACGGACGGACGGACGGACAGACGGACGACGGACGACGGGCCATGACAATAGCTCAAATTTGACTTCGTCAAAGTTGAGCTAAAAATGATGTATACCAAACATTAAAAGATTCTGACAGGTGATTCTGAAGAAGATTTTTAAAGAATATGCTCCATACTTCCCTAAGTTAAAAACTGGGGCTCCTGTATTGAGCCCAAATATGAACCAATGGGTTTCATTTTAATAAACTTGTATCTGAACCCCCTATGGATGCTGTACACCAAATATCAAAAGATTCTGACCACTGGTCCTGGAGAAAGGATTTTTTTCAATTTTTGCAAATATGCTGACTCAGCATTTTTTCAATGCCCTCTACTGAATACCCTAACATAACCGATGGCATTTTTTTTTTTACCATTCAATTCAACTGGTTCTAAGGATGCACCATACCAAATAACAGTTCTCTTTTCTGGGTGGTTTGGGAAATATGGGCGTTTGAAAATATTTCTATTTTTAGCTCCTGGGGTTCCCATGGGGATGCGAGAATTCATTTTTTTGCATGAGTCAAGACGAAGTACTTATGACCCAATAATATCACATACCGAATTTCGTTCAAATCGGACAGTCAGTTCAGAAAATAGAAATTTTGGGTAGGGCCAAAAATCTTACCCCTCCCATTACAAAGCCAAATATTGCTTCACGAACTTTGTTTGAAAAATTTGATTCTACACCTCAAAAGGAAGCTCCATAACAAATATCAAGTCATTGTACGCACTGGTTCATGAGAAGATTTTAGAAATATTTTGGAGCATTTTCCCCCACCCCCTCCATACGGGGCTGAGCATGTTGGGTTGAACAAAAATACAATGCCCCTTTGGGACCATCACTCACACAAACGTTCACTTGAATTGGCCCAGTGGATTTGGAAGCGAAGACCAAAAGATGGTGATGATGGACGACGGATGGACAACGGATGGACGATGGATGGAGCGCGATTAGATTAGTTCAACTTGACTTTGTCATGATGAGCTAAAAACCTACCAAAATGGTCGCAAGCATGAGATTAGTAAGAACTCAGCAGTTTTTTCAGCACCTTCCTGTCAATCATACTTTCAGACTACCCTCTCTTGTGGAACAAGATAGGCAAATGCACAAAGCGGTGTTATTCATTTAATTTCCACTTTAAGACAATAGATATGGCTCTCGACCTTTTACACACCGGGTGCTGAAAAATCTTAAGGGTGATAATAAAACAACAAATCTTCCAACATCATATCCAAGCAATAATTAACAGTATATCTTGATACCCTATTTTTTCCTCTTCTTCATTCCATTCTAAAGTATCCTATATTTAAATGTTTATTCAATGTTTCAATCACACTAAAATCCTTGCCCTCTGATTGGTTGAGAGCTCATATACTTTCTTCTATGTTTACAGCTCCAGTAGCATATGTTACGGTTTGAAGTTACCATGCGAAATATCTGAAATGACGTTGTCCGTTTTGCAATTATTTCATCACTGGAGTGATTTGCAAATCGCTTCATTTTTCTCAACTTTTCATATGTGCAGCAGACAATGTTCCAAATGAAGTATTGTTTAAATTACAAATCGATTTACAAATCGGTTTACAATTTAACCCTTTACCCAACTTGAAAAGCAGACGACACTTGCCAAAAAAATTCTTGAATAACTCATTTTTTGTCTGAAAAACATAGGTTATGACCCCTTATTGGAACGAGCTCGACGAGCTCGTTCCAATGAGGGGTCATAACCTATGTTTTTCAGACAAAAAATAATGAAAATTCACTGGCAATTTTTGTGAATAGCGCTGGCCGGTTTTGGCCGTTACATTAGGTAAAGGGCTAAAGTAAGAAGTAATAACCTCGATCTTTATCTGTTTCATTATTTGCCCTGTGATGTCACAGGGTACATAAGAGGTTTATTTACTAAGCTTGTTATCGTTAAAAGTTGACTAGTTCATTTCACAATGTGGTTTTTTGGCTATGGGTAGGGTCATGGGCGCGGTGGCTCAGTTGGTAGAGGTGCAGGCTGCAAGCCGAGAGGTCCTCGGTTTGAATCCCACCTGTGGCAACTGCGTTGTGTCCTTGGGCAAGACACTTCACCCCGATTGCCTACACGATGACGCTGTGTACTGAGGCATACTGCACGTCGATGGTGCGCATGTCTTCAACCAATCTAACCCTGCCTGTGTTGCGGTGCAGAGTTCAGAGTTACGATGTTGGAGAGCTGACAGATGCTCGTCGTTGCTTGGTGGTTCTCTCCGGGTACTCCAGCTTCCTCCACCCGTAAAACTGTTGTCATTGTCATAGCCATTGTGCATAAGTATGTGACCTTAAACACCAAGAAATAAATAAATAAATAAATAAATAAATAAATAAATAAATAAATAAATAAATAAATAAATAAATAAATAAATAAATAAATAAATGGGTAGGGTCATATTGGAACAAGCATGTTATTCTGATGATTGATGGTAACAGGGTCTGAGTTTTGCAGCTTGGAGCTTTTGTTCAACCTCAACACTTTGCATCTTGGTTGAACATAAGCTCCGAGCTGTTACCATCATTCATCACAATAAATTATATTGTTATGTAACTATTTCATGATTTCAACTTCAAACTAAATATTCATTCCTCCAGGATGAAAGTGACAGAGAGTTCACGTGTTTCATACTTGATTAACCCTTTACCTAACACAATATTTTTAAAAAATAAATTAAATTTCACATTATCCGAAAGTTAAAAAATTTATAGTAATTTATATATTTTTTATACTTACCAATGACCCAGACTTAGCTGGTGCTAACTCTAACAAAACCAGGGCCAAACACAAATTTTGCCCCCCAATCCCCAAAATTTGCATCCAAAACAAAAAGAAATCATGTCCTAAAGGACCTCCATACTACGCCTCTACTGCGCATGCGCAGTGACGCAGACAACCCGAAATTGGCGCCAATTATCATTCTTACTGGCAGTGCCTGGTCAGCGCTATGTACTCAGCGGGTAGGCAAGAGTTCCCAACTCCAGGGAGGGCCATCCCCGTCTGGGTCATTGGTAAGTATAAAAAATATATAAATTACTATAAATTTTTTAACATTTTTATACTGTACCAATGACCCAGACTTAGCTGAATAGTAAACAGGCTGGAGGGCCTAGGACATAGAGGAAAATCCAATAAGCTCAACTATATAGTAAAGAGGTAACCCCTTAAGGAGAAAAGGAGTATTAGGCTTTACATGTATCTTTCTTATTTAATATTAAATTAGAAAGATACACTACCCTTAATAATTGAGCACAATAACATTCATGTTCTCTATTAACATCCAGTATAACCCTTATACTAATTATTTTTAAAGCAAGCCAATAAATAAAGTAGTCCAGAGAATTGAGACTCTTTATAGTCATTTAAAAGAGTCCGAGTATTGTATATTAAAGCCCGTTTGACACTTGACATATACAAATGCTTCACACCGAGCTACACTTTAAAAATAAGACATGAATGAATTTTAACATTAATATTACACTTTAAAACCATCCCGGAAGCGACTCAGAAATACTGACTTGGAGGAGGCATTCCCTTGCTTTTCATTATAAAGCAGGTGACCTAAGGGAACACCCGCCCCCCCCCCCCCCTTCCCCTTGCCCTGGGTCAAATAGCCCAGAGCGAAGAGGGCAGCCGGACGGAGTCACTGCCGGAACAGAAAGCCTGCATAACTATAGTTGCAACTGTTTAGTGGACGACATTCTGAGCAACAGATAACGGACCTAAACAATGCAGGTCTCCAGAAATGGACTCAATATTTCTGAGATAAAAATTCGTAAATGTGGATGGCTGAGACCAATAAGCAGCCTTCATTAAATCTGTAATAGCAACACTATTAGCATAAGCCCAGGAAGTAGAAAGAGCTCTTACTTCATGAGCAGAAATCTTAAGCACAGACTGCTGAGAAGAAGATAAATCTTCATAAGCAGTACGGATAGTTAACTGAATCCATCTAGCAACAGAATGGACTGAAATGTCCTTTCTATTAGGCATCAAAGACAGAAAGAAAAATTTCCGTCCCTTTCTGATAAACTGAGATCTCTGTTTATAGATACGTAATGCTCTAACAGGACAGAGTAAAGGCCTACGCCCGTCTGAAGACGGAAGAGCCTTAATAACAATAGGTTCCGGATATTTATTAGGAGCCTGATTCTTAGCTAAAAAACCCACATTAGTAGTGAAGGTGATAGTGTTCCCAACACTACGATAATGAGAATCATCCACCGATAGTGCATGAAGCTCACTGACTCTTCTAGCAGAAGAGAAAGCTAAGAGAAAAGCTGTCTTATAAGATAAGAATTTGAAATCTACTGTCCCAAGAGGTTCAAATGGCTTTTCCTTCAATTTAAGAAGAACCCAAGCTAAATTCCACTTAGGAATTAATCTAAGAGTTCTGGGTCTATTTATCGAAAAGTTTCTAACCAACTTCGATAAAAAGACATTAGATCCAATTTGTAAACTATCATGATGTGCCTAGGTATCAGATAACATAGATCTATAACCCTTTATAGTAACAGGCTGCAGTTTGATTTCGTCAAACAAGTATACTAGAAAGTTTGCAATGTCTGGTATAGAGGGATCGAATATATCTACAGAATGATCCCTACACCAACGACGAAAAACCTTCCACTTAGCCGCATAGTTTAGCGAAGAGGAGGTCCTCCTACAGTTAGAAATCGCGTCCACTGCTCGTCCTGTAAAGTGCTTGCCATGCAAGAAGGACCGCACAACGGAAAAACGTGAAGGTTGAGACCTTGCGGGTTGTGATGGAGTTGGCGCGATTTCCCCTGCGAAAGAAGATCCTCCCGTGGAGGAAGCTTCCGCGGTAGGTCCCACAACAGACACCTGAGTAGATTTATCCACGGTCTCTGTGGCGACAGAGATGCTACCAACAGAATCTTGCATCGAGATTGTTTTATCTTTAGCAATACTTGTTGAATTAACGGCGCTGGAGGATACGCATATCCTATCATTCCGTCCCAAGGGATCGACAGAGCGTCTACTGCAAATGCTCTTGGATCCGGACACGGCGACACATACGTCTGCAACTGATTGTTGAGATGTGTCGCAAATAAGTCTATCATTGGCCGTTCCCATTGGTAGCAAATGATTGAATACTTGTTTGTTGAGAGTCCACTCCGACGGCAACAAGCGACCCTTTCGTGAAAGGGAGTCTGCTAGCACATTCAGACGACCCGGTATGTGACGGACCGCAAGAAGAACATGATGTTCTAGCGCAAACAGAAGGATTCTTTCCGTTAGATTGAACAACGGAACTGAATGAGTGCCTCCCTGATTCCGTATATACGCCACTACTGTCGTATTGTCAGATAGGATTTGGACATGAGCATCGTGAACAATGTCCATCCAGTGACGTAACGCAGGCCAAATTGACATCATTTCCTTGATATTTATGTGCTTGCACAGGAATTGCGGATCCCAAAGACCCTGGCATCTCGAATCCGTTGGGATTAATGATGCACCCCAACCTGTTTGACTGGCATCCGTCATAACGGTAAAACTCGGATCCGGCAACTGCAGCGGAACTCCTTGAGTTAACCACTGAATGTTTGCCCAAGTCTGAATCTCTTGTTTCACTTGATCTGACAAGAGAACGTCTACATCGAGCGAATGAATTTTCACACTCCAATTCTGAGTCAAGAAAATTTGAAGAGGACGTGTGCGTAACCGCCCCATCGGAATGAGATCCGCGGCGGCTCCGCACAGACCTATCAGTCTCATAAATTCTCTCGCCGTGACTTTGTCTGCGTGCAGACAATAGCGAGCGTAACAACTGACTAATTTCGCTCTGGTTAACGGCAGACGAACGAGATTGTTGTGCGTCTCGAAGCTCATTCCCAGATGAGTGAATGACTTGGACGGCACCAGATCCGACTTTTCCTCGTTTACTATAAAACCGAGACGTCGGAGCAATAGAAGAAGATTCTGAACATCGTTCTGAAGCGTTAACTCGTTGCCGTACCTCTGAAGAATGTCGTCCAGGTAGGCCGACGTTACCGCAGACGAATGAGCTCGGAAGTAGATCATTACCGAGTTCATTACCCGAGTGAAAGCCCAGGGTGCTAGATTCAATCCGAAGCACATCGCCCGGAATTGATACACCACTCCTAGGACTGCGAAGCGTAGATACTTTCGGAATGTCGGATGTACCATGACGTGAAAGTACGCATCTTTGAGATCTATGCTCGTTGCATAATCGTTCACCCGAATACTCGCTCTGACCGATCGAATCGTCTCCATATAAAACTTCGGAGCGACGATCAGCTTGTTTATCCAGCTCAAATCTATGACTGGACGGAACGAGCTGTCTGGTTTCGGAACCAGAAACAGATGGCTGTAGAATCCCGGAGATTCCTGGTTTTCTACGACCTCTACCGCGTTCTTCATTAAAAGAGACTGCACCTCTGATAACAGAGCGTCTCTTTTCTGCGGATTTGACGGAAGATGAGTCCACTTTGGACTTCGAGTTAATGGAGGCTTTCGTTTGAAGGATATCTTTAGACCTTCCGAAGTCACTCCTCTCACCCAAGGGTCGTCCGTAATCGACGCCCATTCTTGTAAAAAGCTCGACAACCTTCCGCCAACCGGTACGCGATAGAGGTTTAAGCCATCACCTCCTGGACCTGCGAGGCCTGCGGTAGGAGAAACCACGTCTTCCACGACCCGCACCTCGCCCCGTCGACCTCAGGGCGTCCGACCGATTGTCCCGGCCTGAAGGACGTCCCGAACGAGAGTCGCTATCCTGACGGTCTCTCGAATAAGACCAAGAGGACGCACCGGAACCTCTATAGGAACCTCTCTTGGGCGCGTTAGACCCAGAAGTGCCTGTCTTATTCGTGTCTGCTGTATCCGACTTCTTAGGAGCAGATTTGAACAACAGAGAATCCTTAGCTTTCTTTGTAATTTTATCATAAATAGCAGAAAGCTTGCCGTCAAAGAGAAGTTCTCCTGAGACCGAAGCGACTCTAAGAGAGTTCTTCACCTTAGAATCCACTAGTGTGGATGTAGCTAGGGCTGCGTCACGTCTAACCAACTCCAGATTTGCCACTGAAAGGGCGGAGTTACACGTGGAATAAGCTACTGCCCTTGAAAGAAGTCTTAAAGAGGACTGTATATCCTGAAACTCTTTCCCCTGAAGGCGCAGTGATAACACCTTAGTAAGGTGATCTGCGTAAGATAAGGCATCTAAATTGGCTCTGTTAGACGCAATAGCTGTTTCCAACACCGCGGTTGGAATAGAAGCTGACGACGGTAATGAAAGCTCTAAGTCTTCCGCCTCGTCGTCCATACGCAGAGGAACTCTCGGTATACCCTGTCCTGCCGTATCGAATTTATTCCTTGCATTAATGAAAGGCAGGTTGAGAGTATTAGCGGACAAGAAACCTGCTTTCCCCGTCCTGGAAGCAAGTTTAAATATAGCGTCGTTCAATAATTCAAATGTTCTTGCAACATTATTGGACTGCGACGGAAACTCGGGAGCGATGTCCCTGAACCGCTCAAAAAATTCAGAGTCCAATGACGCTATAATTCTCTTGTCCGGAAGCGCAGCAGTCTGGCCCGACGGAACAACTTGAGGGAGAAAGTGCCGGATAAAGTCCACGGCAGCTTTATGTTGTTCCGAAAGGGATAGCTCCAAGTCATCCGTATCCCTTTCACCATCCGGTCGGACCTCATGATGTTCTCGATCGTCCGTCCCCGATGCTTCGGCGGAGCGTACCGACCCAGCGCCATCGGATAATTCTCGATCCGACACCGTTTCTGTCGGCTGCTGGGATGCTGCGATAAGCTGTGCTATCTGCACAAGAATGTCCGGCGCCGAGACCTGCGGAGGCGCAGTCTTTCGCTGCTTCGCCGAGGGCAGCTCCGCATCAGATGGCTCCCGCATACTTTTCCTATGCGAACGTCCGGAGTCCATCGGTCTCGAATCCCTGGCTGCCGGATGGTGTGACCTGGTCGCCGAAGAATCCTTGATCGGTGAAGCTGGTAATATATTGGCGGTCATGCAGCCAAGGTGCGGTCGTGTGCGCTGACGAGAAGAGGAAGCCTTAACAGTCTCTGCGGACTGCTTATACAACGGAGCGTCCCGAGCGACGGACATATGCTCCGCTAAAGACACATTTTGTACCACAACATCTGGTCCCAGATGTTGTTGTACGAGAGAGGGGCCTCTCTCGCTCGCGGCCCGGCTGGACCTGGACGAGCTAGGAACCGGACTCAAAGGCTTCCTCCGTTCTCGGTTACTATCCGCCGTCACTGGGTGTGCATCTATTATGTTTATAGTGCTCGCATCACCCAAAATTTCCTCTTGGACCACATCGGACGAACCCGGCTGCCGAACCATTCGGTGAATGGACGCTACACCGGGCGAGCTAGCGGACGACATTTGTCTAATCTCCATGAGCACTTTTGCCGCTAGCTCTGAATTCATTTGTGACGACGGACGCACACTTGTAGACGATAACATGGAAACATCACCCTGTTCTGGATCCTCTGAAATAGAAACTGAGAGAGTAGAGTGACCTTGCGGAGAAAGAGCCGGCATCGCTCTTTCTCCAGAAACAACATATCGTGACACACGTTTCCAATGTTTCTCATCCCAATATTCACATATAGAACAGGGATTAATGCGAGAACACTGACTACAATTAATACAATGATCATGAAAGTCAGAGGAAGATTTCTTCCTATTACAATTTGAACAACGTCCCTTCATTGTGAAAGAACAACAATAAGTCCTAGTTACTCGCAAAAACCCCTGACACAAAGATACATAATAACATGATCCATTAATAAATGAAAAAACAATTGCAAAACAAAATAATTTTGAAAAAATATTTTTTCAGTGAAGCCCAAGTTGCTGAAAAGTAACGTTGAGCCCCGATGGATCCGATGGCAAAGTGTGGTCAAAAATTTTAAATTTATATTAAATAATTAATGAGACACTTACGGATAATATAAATGTATCTTATAGTGAGATAAACTACAGCAAAGGCAAACAGCCCCCCTCAAAAAAGGCTGTTGCCAATGAAAACAAACAGTGTAAAAACACCAGAAAACATGACTCCAGGCACTGAAAAAACTGGCCCGGAATCAGTCATCAATTACACTCTATCTGATGCAAAACAGAGACTCCCAGAGGAGAATCTGCAGAACATCAGATGGAAGATGCAGAACACAAACGTTATACACCCATGGGTGAAAACGTAACTATGGGGAAAATAACAGAAAACATTCTGTAACCAAGCAACTCTCCCAGGAAATTTTAGAAATGAAATTTCTCAAAAATATGCCAAAAGCATGGGAGAATTGCAAGGGGGGACTTTAGAAGGCTAGGGGAGAGGAAACACTGAATAAGCAGTGCAACAATTAGCAAGAATGACAACAAGAGGCCCATGCCTCGAAAATAGGCAACTTAACATAATTTCATCAAAAAATTTTAAGTACAGCCCTGGTTATTTTTTGTCACTTCTTTTTCCTCTCCTCCTTCTATCCTCCTTAGAATCACATTTTCTCCAAAAATTACGTGTCTGGCATCCTTTAAACTGAGATTTACAAGCACAAAGATCAGTGAGATGTTGACTGATGAAGGGCCAAACAGAGAATGATAATTGGCGCCAATTTCGGGTCGTCTGCGTCACTGCGCATGCGCAGTAGAGGCGTAGTATGGAGGTCCTTTAGGACATGATTTCTTTTTGTTTTGGATGCAAATTTTGGGGATTGGGGGGCAAAATTTGTGTTTGGCCCTGGTTATGTTAGAGTTAGCACCAGCTAAGTCTGGGTCATTGGTACAGTATAAAAATACAAATTTCACAATTTTTCAATAAAACTATACAAATATAGATATCATTAGAACCAGCACAATGAGCTGGTTCTAATGATATCCATATTTGTGTGGGTTTTATGGAGAAACTTCCGAAATATTATAGACTGTGGTTGGCTTATTCTGGTTAAGTTTCTGGCCATTTTTGGCCACTATGTTAGGTAAAGGGTTAACAAATTATTGTTCTGAGAGGTTAACCGAATTGGTAATTCTACAAATTAAAGGGTCACATTTGAATACAACTTTACATACTTGTCATGTGGTCTTGTAGCTCCAATCACTGATTCTGTTCCACTTGGACAAGTTACTCTGATGTCAATGTAACCTCTTCTGGGATGCTCTATGTGCAGAGTAACTTGAATATACTCTAAGATGAAAATGTCATAGCCATCTATATCTTTCTTTGATACTAGAAAATATATACAGAAAATGAATTCAGCTAATTTTAAATGCTCACTTGAAAAGTGGACTTTGGACAAGTTTTCCTTGTACCATGAGCTTATTGCAATGGTTACATCAACATTAGATGCTTCTGAGTTTTTACCACTGTCAGATAAGAAACTTCCATACTTTTCCATACTTTTTCCAGACAGGTCAGCTCATTTTCCAAACCCATCTGAGTACCTCACATTGATGAAAATCTTATCATAGGAAGATTTTTATGAAAATAGTCAGTTACACAAGGCACCAATAACTTTCTTGTTTTAATTTTAATACATTTGCAAGCATTCCTAATGTATGACGTTGCTAAACATGAAAACTGTATTGCAAAATGCAATGATACCATTTAAATTACACCCCGAAAGGATGTAGGATCCTTGAGTTGGCGTGATGTGGTTTTTGACAATATATTGCACTGATCTTGCTAAAGTATTGCACCCAGAATACTGTCACTTGCTTGGATAGTTATTTAAAATTTACGACATAGAACAAGGTTGATTGGTCAAGCACCTGGCAAAGAATAAACATCCTGCCTAAGTTAAACCACTAGGGTTAAAATCTAACATGAAACTCAGAACAGACGGATTATGACATGAAAACTATACCGTATTTACTCTATGTATTGGGACAGCTAAAAATAAATATTTTTACAGATGTCCCACATCTTAGAAAATGGGGAAAAAACACAACCTGGTCTTGTTTTGATGCTGAATCAAGTTGTGTGTGATTCATTTTCCATCACTATATACGAAAATCGCCATCCAATTTTTTTTTAGATTTTCATTTTTTGCTTCCAAAACATAGATTATGCCCCTCATTGGAACGGGCGCATTGCACTCGTTCTAATGAGGGGTCATAAGCTATGTTTTGGAAGCAAAAAATGAAAATTTTAAGTTACACAAGAATTCTTTTTATGAGTGTCATCTGCCACTAGCGTTCAGGAAAGGGTTGAAGACTGTCACAATGTAATATTAAATAGTCTTCCTCATGTCAGTCCGGTCTGTAAATATTAAAACTTAGGAACAGATCTAAATAAAAATAACACAAATCAGTATGTATTGTCAATTTTTTATTGTTTAAAAAGAAAAATTAAACACAAACTTAGCTTTAATATTGAGCATTTTGCACCGTTTTCAGGTGACTGGGCCAACTGGAAACAAGTCTCCTGAGTGTCCCAAACATTGGAGCATAAAAAAAAATATTTTTCTGGAAAAAATGTGTGTCCCAAATTATAGAGTGTCCCAATATATAGAGTAAATACGGTATATTAAATTGAATGTTCCTCAACTGGATTTGAGCACTGATTTTAACCATAAAAGCCTCAGATTAATTTTACGAAAATTGTTGCCTTATATACATGTTTCTACATCATCGTTGGCTGCCTGTAAAGGCAGCCAACAATGATGTAAAAACACAGCCAAGATAAATTATGCCTACCAGTAGAGTTCTCAAGGAACAATACAATTGAGGGAGATTTTATCAAAGCAATATAAAGCAGCTACTTGTGACTATATGAGGACTTAAGTGTTAATTGGTAGAGTGCTATTTATTATTATTATTTATTTATTGGTGTTTAAGGTCACATACTTAAGCACAATGGCTATTCGTGACTGTGACAGTTTTACAGGTGGAGGAAGCCAGAGCACCCGGAGAGAACCACCGAGCATCAATGAGCAACTGTCGGCTCCTCAACATTCTAACTCTGTTCAAGCCCTGCTCAGGTAGGGTTACAGCGGTTGAAGACATGTGGACCATTGACGTGCAGTACAGCTTAGTACACAGTATCATCGTGCCCCCATGTAGACAACCGGGATAAAGTGCCTTGCCCAAGGACACAACATGGGTCGTCCTGATCAGGGATCGAACTCAGGACCTCTAGCATAGAAGTCCAACAATCTACCACTGAGCCACCACGTCCCGGTAGAGTGCTAAATTATTTTTGACATGAAATCTTTTAGAACATGTCTTTGCCTTGTTACACTTCATTGGGGAGTGGCTATGGGCCTTCTCCCATAAACTGTAACAAGGGAAACCCTTAAAGACTAAATAATATCCCTTCAAAGATAATACAAAGCACATCCACTGAATATGAGCCTTCAAGTTGTGATACCTGCACTTCAGAATAAAGCCCAAATGTGTGCTTCCAGCACTCTACCAGTTAGTAGCTGTATGAATATTGATAACAATGACAGGTAGTTGGCAGCGATATGAGAATAGGCTCAGTAAAGTGCAAAATTAAAAGTCTGCACCCAATACACTGATGATCTGCAACACAAAAAATAAACATAGAACATCTGGTTTTATGGAACGAACACAATACCTACTTCAAATGTCTATCTAATAGCTTTAAGAAGCTGTAAAAATGTTTTTTCACTCAGACTTAAAAATTAAAAACTATGTACTACCTTTCACACAGAAAAGTGATTTTTCTTAAATTTATTGAGAAATCTATCTTTCATAGAGGAAGTCAGAGACTTTGTGAATATATTTATTGCATAATTCCATGTATTCCAACATACTAACTCCAAATAAGCAGGGTTAGCATTGGTTAAGACAAATGCACCATCAATGTGCAGTATGCCTTAGTACATAACGCCACCGTGCTCCCACATGGGCAATCAGGATTAAGTGCCTTGCCCAAGGACACAACACAGTTACTGCTGGCAGGGATTGAACCATGGACCTTTTGGTTTGAAGTCCAATGCTGTAACCTCTGGGTCACTGCACTCCAACTCTTTTTGTATTTAATATCTCACTTTATCATATGACTCGTCTGTTTTGTTCACTTTAAAACATTTCATATTTTGTTTTCATATTAATCAGTGATAAATAAAGCCTTCCGTCAATTTCATTGGTCAATTTCAAAACTAGACCATTTGATTGGCTGAACAAAAAAAAACTGGGCCACATTTTCATAATTTGCATAATTAGAGTTGGGAGCCATCATTGGTCAATTTCAAAACTGGACAATTTGATTGGCTAAACAAAATACAACTGGGTGACATTTGCATAATTTCAGTAGGGAGAATGTACGTTATCTGTCCTATTTAGGGTGGGTTATAGTGTATTAATCTTTTACCTACAAGAAAAACGCCATTCATTTTTTTTTATATTTTCACTTTTTGCTTCCAAAACATAGGTTATGACCCCTCATTGGAACGAGCTTGTTGACGTGCAGTACACCTTAGTACACAGCATCATCGTGCCCCCATGTAGACAACCGGGATAAAGTGCCTTGCCCAAGGACACAACGTGGGGGGGTCATAACCTTTGTTTTGGAAGCAAAAAATGAAAATTTTTAGTTATACGAGGATGTTTTTTTCCAAGTGCCGTCTGCAACTCAAGTTAGGTGATGGGTTAAAAAGTCCTACTAAGTGGCTAATTTGTGCGTGCGTGTGTCATATGATAAATAGAATATGAAATGAGTGTTTTTCTCATATAATATTTATGAAACTCGTCCAAATTTTTTGTTTGGGCTCGCCTGAGGCTTGCCAAAACGGAAAATTCTTAAGACTCGTTTCATAAATATTATATGAAAAAAACATTCATTTCATATCCTCTATTAATAGTCTGATTTATAAGTTCGGTGGGTTTAATCAGATCCTGTAGCAAAAGAAAACTAGCCACTTTCTTCCAGATACAGTTGAGCCCACTTAATTGTATATCTCTATTAAATTATCCTGTTAACTGAATATAACTTCCAAAGACAAAAACCATTTACCATACCTTCAGTACAAATTTGACCTGTTAATTGCATGTAGGTAATAGAGTAAATCACTGTTAATTGAATAAAACTTTTGTAATACATCAAGAAATTACCCTATTAATCACAAAATTCCCATTGATTATAGACCTATTTGGCCTCTGTACATCCAATACAAACATTTAATCTATTATATCTTGTTTGACAGAGCCTCAAGTGTTCTGTCAAACAAATATAACAGAATAAATGCTCAGTTTATCTCTAAAATACAGAAAAGTGACCAAATCGCTCTTAATTGACTATTTCTTCTAACCCTTTACCGAACAAAATCGGCCAGCTATTCACAAAAAACACCATTAAATTTTCATTATTTTTTCGTTTTCCGTCTCAAAAACACAGCTGATGACCCCCATTGGAACAAGCTCATTGATCTCATTCTAATGTGGTTTCATAAACCATGTTTCTCAAAAATGAAAGTGTCAATGACACTGCAGCTCAACTTGTCAAGACATGTACATGTATAGTATGTGACACAGCAATGACAAACATCTAGGTAATGACCTGATAACAAAGGTACATATAAAGTATTGTAACGGTCTGTACATAAATACTGACCGTAGCCTGTAACAAATGTATAGGTAATGTACTGTAAAGGTGGGTGACAGTCAGATGCTAAACTAGAAAAGAAATCTTTGAGACCCAGAGTGGGTCTGACTGAACCCCAAAATATTTGTTCTCATAGCACAGTGAGATAACAAAGGCACCCCAAAACACACTCATTCCTGTCCCAAGGTGAAAACAAAGGTACCCAAGAAGTTTTCATGAAGATCAGTTCATAAATACGAGCTGTATAGAAGTTGTGACAAAAAACTGATTGGACCTAATTTCTGTACAAAATGGCCACTGGCAGCCATCTTGAATTTTGAACCGCACTCAGAAACACTTGTTCTCATCCCAAGGTGATAACAAAGGTACCCAAGAAGTTTTTGTGAAGTTCGGTTGATAAATACAGCCTCTATCCCGAGCCGTATCGACATGTGCACTTACAGTGTATAAGTAGCACTAAATAAATCAAAATTCATCTAATTTTGCATAATTTCTGCACGAGAAAAAAACCTGTACTATATGTGATGTATTCCATTTTACTAAACATTCATACAAAAATTTATTCAAATCAGAACTTTCATACAGAAGTTCTGTACAAAAGACTGATTGCACTAATTTTGGTACAAAATGGCTGCTGGTGGTCATCTTGAATTTCGGAACACACCCAAAAACACTCTTTCTCATCCCACGGTGATAACAAAGGTACACAAAAAGTTTCGTAAAGATTGGTTCATAAATATGGCCTCTAGCCTGAGCCGTATAGAAGTTGTGTACAAAAAACTGATTAGACCTAATTTCGGTACAAAATGGCCACTGGCAGCCATCTTGAATTTTGGACCGCACTCAGAAACATTCGTTCTCGTCTCTAGGTGATAACAGAGGTACCCAAGAAGTTTCGTGAAGATCGGTTGATAAATACAGCCTCTAGCCTGAGCCGTATTGACATGTGTACTTACTATGTGTAAGTAGCACTGAAAAAATCAAAGTTCATCTAATTTGTATAATTTCTGCACGAGAAAAAAAACCTGTATTATATGTGATGTATCCCATGGTACTAAACATTCACACAAAATTTTTTTCAAATCAGCGCTTTCATATGGAAGTTCTGTGCAAAAATCTGATTGCACCTAATTTTGTACAAAATGGCTGCCATCGGCCATCTTGAATTTCGGACCGCACCCAAAAACACTCATTCTCGTCCCACGGTGATACCAAAGGTACCCAAGAAGTTTTGTAAAGATCGGTTTATAAATACAGCCTCCAGCCCAAGCCGTATTGGCATTTGCACTTACTGTGCTGAAAGTAACACTAAATACATCAAAGTTAGTCTAATTTGCATAATTTACGTATGAGAAAAAAACCTGTATTATATGTGATTTATCCCATTGTAATAAACATTCATACAAAAAATTATTCAAATCAGCACTTTCATATGGAAGTTCTGCGCAAAAATCTGATTGCACCTAAGTCTGTACAAAATGGCCGCCAGCGGCCAACTTGAATTTCGGATCGGACCCAAAAACACTCGTTCTCGTCACACAGGCATAACAAAGGTACCCAAGAAGTTTCGTAAAGATTGGTTCATAAATACGGCCTCTAGCCCGAGCCGTATATTGGCATTTGCACTGACAGTGCTGAAAGTAACACTAAATAAATCAAAGTTAGTCTAATTTGCATAATTTAAGCACGAGAAAAAAACCCGTATGATATGTAATGTATCTCATGGTACTAAACATTCATACAAAAAATTATTCAAATCAGAGCTTTCATATATATGGAAGTTCTGTACAAAAAACAGATTTCTGCATCGTCGGTACAAAATGGCGGCTGGCAGCCATCTTGAATTTTGGAACGCACCCAAAAACACTCGTTCTCGTCCCACACTCATAACAAAGGTACCCAAGAAGTTTTGTAAAGATCGGGCCATGACAAAAGCTCAAATTTGGCTTCGCCAAAGTTGAGCAAAAAATGAAAAAAAGTTATTCAAAAATTTTGTTTGCAAGTGTTGTCTGTCTTTTGTGTTAGGTAAAGGTTAACTGAAAAATATCCACTGGCAAAGTGAATATTCAATTAACATTGTTGCACTGTAGTAGAACTTGTTGGAATTAACTCCAAAATTTGACTCACTCCACTGTTATGTAAAAAGAATTAAACAGCTCAGTCAGCTCCATTAAAAGAGAAATAATTGGATAAAATTTTAGTCTTGCAAGTATCACTGAGGAGATTTCTATAAACTTACCAGTGTGCAAGGGGTTAAAATATTCACTCCAGGAAATCATTAAAGTGATTCGACAGCCTTTTATTACATGTCAAAGCTTATATCAAATTCAATACTCAATAAAGTTTGGGAAAAATAACTTAACCCTTTACCCAATGTAACAGCAAAAGCCGGCCAGTGCTATTCTAAAAAATTGCCAATTAATTTTCATTATTTTTCCATTTTTTGTCTCGAAAACATAGGTTCTGACCTCACGTTGGAATGTGCTCAACAAGCTCATTCGAATGAGGGGTCATAACCCATGTTTTTGAGACGAAAAATGAAAAAAATTAGTTATTCAAGAATTTTTTTGCAAGTGTCATCTGCTTTTCATGTTATGTAAAGGGTTAAGGTAGAGCAGATGTACAAGTACTATATGTAACAAAAGTAACAAAACTTTTGACTGGCTAAAAACAAACCAGGTGTAAAAACAAATTTTAGGCCCCACAAAGTAGATCTTCTGTTTCTAAGGCCATTTTTGTAAAATTGCAAGTGGGTGGGTGGTTATTCATTTCATTTTTTATTTTTGTAATTATTTCTTTGTCATCAACAGTTCATATTTTTGTTTTGTTTTATATTTTAGGCCTCATAATCTACAGAACATCATGCATTGTGGTCATTTCATCCATTGAGTAAAAGAAAGCTTTGCAATTCTAAAGCATTGCAAAGCCTAGTTGCCTTGTTGCACAGGCTTGTCATTTTGAAAATTGCAGGAGGGCCATTATGGTTCGCCTCAAATCACACCAGGAGTGCCATTTTGGGTTTGCCTAAAATGACCCCAGGAGGGACATTTACGGTTTGGTGGGGCCATTTTGTTTCAGCTTGCTGGATAGACAACTAATATCATTTTAAGGTACATAGTTTGTGTAATTATGATGTATGTCATCATGCAATGGAAAGATGCAGGCTTGAATATTTGAATGCAAGAAACCAGGTTACCCGTAACACTAACAGTGAGTGTTATAGTTATCTTGCATCCAAATAACCAAACCCATATCTATACATTACATGATGACTGTACAAGACAGTACACTGTGCTCACCACCAGACACCGATAACTTGGGGCGAATCAATCAGATTTGGGTGACGAATATCGTCCCGGCTTTGCTTTTGGGACGACATGTCCCAGGCGAATCATCAGGGGTTGAACTGGCTTGGGGATGATACGTCTCGTAATCGTGCATGACATGAGAGTTGTCATAGTCTGATGTACAATGTAATTACTAATTACAGCTTTGGAATTGGCAGACCTCTCGCTCGTATTTGGAAAGTTACTTTCTGTCTCTGGCTGACTGCATCAACGACACACTACAAACTTCACAAATTGCACTTTGTTACCTCCTTCAATCAGCAAAAATTGCTGTTTGAGACAGCCGATTTTGAGGTGCCTTCAACTGAATTAATGGGCTGCAGAAATCAGGGTTAGGTGGATGTTTATCGTCCGCAGAATTTTGAACTCAGGCGGGCGACTGGGGCGATCGCCCACTTCAAAATGACAATCCTGGTTGCATTCAAGGAATAAATTTATTAATTTTATTAACTTGGGTAAAATAGCAGACATAAACCATTTAATTTTTATTTTTTCAAATTTATGTTGGTTATAAAAAGAGAGGATGTGGCTGCCAAAATGACCATGTGGGAGAGACTGAGAATTAGATTTTAAACCTTTTTGGGCCTTACCAGCCATAATTTCAGTGATCTGGAAGGTGCCTGAGAAACAAACTATTTCTTTTAACTCTTTCCCCAATATAGATGAAAACAAAATTTGTTATTTTTAATACTTTTTCAATTTTTTACAAAAATTGCAATCAAATTATATCATGTGACAACCAATGGAAAAAGCTGGCTGAGTTCATTCTAATAAGGGGTCAGATGATATGGTTTTGTTGAAATTGTTTGGAAGGTAAATTTTGTTCTACTGCTCAGTTTGTGAATATGCCACCAATTTGTGAATCATGCAGCCAGTTTGTGAATTATGTAGGCAGATGCTCTTGATTTGTTAGAAAAAAGGTTAAAGGACATAGCAATTAATTTTTTCCTACACAACTGTATCTACTTCAAGTTTAATAAGTTGAACATCATGCACTGGTACAGTACGGCCACTGTAGACTGGTCACTTTCCACAGGTGGGCAATACTTCGACGAACATAATAATATGAGATTCTGAACACTAATTTCAGGAATAATCACCACAAAGGTAATTAATGAAGCACCAGGTACAACCCAGTGCTTCATTAATTAAAATTTGCTGTTGATGATTTTTATTACCTGGTAAACGCATGCATGGACATCACTGCCCACATGTGGATTACGGCCAGTCCATGGCGGCTGTGCTCTACTGTCCAAAATTAGCTCTGAAGAAAACCTCAAATATCACAGTGACCTAAACCATAGATGACAATGAATCGAATTAATAGGTATGCAACTTAATGCATATGATGGGGGAGTTTAGTGTATATGAATCTCCGAGGATAAAAATATAATAATTTCAAAAGTACAAGAGGCCCCAAAGAGCCTTAATCGCTCACCGACCAAAGTGGTTCAAAGAAGTATTTAGGGTCACATTCAGTTAGACATGGTTCATCAACACTACAAAGGAATGAAGTCATGAGAGACAAATTTTATGGAACTAGGGACATGGCTTGAACAAACTTGAATCTTACCCCCCTAAGGATGCTGCATACCAAATATCAAAAGCATTCATCTGCTGGGATCTGAAGAAAAAGATTTTTAAAGAAAATTCCTCATTTTGAACTAAGTTATCATTCGAGCTCCCACAGTGAGCCCAAATATGAACCCAGGGACTTGGCTTGAACAAACTTGAATCTCACCTCCTAAGGATGCTGCATGCCAAATATCAAAACATTTTCGACTGCTAAATCTGAAGAAGATTTTTAAAGAAAAATTCCTCTTATTGACTAAGTTATAATTCAAGCTCCCACAGGGAGCCCAAGTATGGACCCAGGGACTTGTCTTTAACAAACTTGAATCTCACCCCCCTAAGGATGCTACACACCACATATCAAAACATTCCGACTGCCTGATCTGAAGAAGAAGATTTTTTAAGAAAATTCCTCATTTCGAACTAAGTTATAATTCAAGCTCCCACAGTGAGCCCAAATATGGACCTAGGGACATGGCTTGAACAAACTTGAATCTAACCCCCATAAGGATGCTGCATATCAAATATTAAAACATTCTGACTGCTAGATCTGAAGAAGAAGATTTTTAAAGAAAATTCCTCATTTTGAACTAAGTTATCATTCGAGCTCCCACAGTGAGCCCAAATATGGACCTAGGGACATGGCTTGAACAAACTTGAATCTCACCCCACTAAGGATGCTGCATACCAAATATCAAAACATTCTGACTGCTAGATCTGAAGAAGTAGATTTTTAAAGAAATTTCCTCATTTTGAACTAAGTTATCATTCGGGCTACCACAGTGAGCCAAAATATGAACCCAGGGACTTTGCTTGAACAAACTTGAATCTCACCCCTCTAAGCATGCTGCATACCCAATATCAAAAGATTCTGCCTGCTGGATCTTGAGAAGAAGATTTTTAAAGAAATTTGCCTGAAATGCACTTAGTTTGAATTCAAGCTCCTATACTGAGCCCCAATATGAACCCAGGGGGCCGATTTGTACAAACTTGAATCAGATCCACCCCACAATGTTGCATACCAAATATCAAAAGATTCTGCCTGCTGGATCTGGAGAAGAAGATTTTTTAAGAAATTTGCCTGAAATGCACCAAGTTCAAATTCGGGCTTCTGTAGTGAGCCCAAATATGAATCCAGGGAGCCGATTTGAACAAACTTGAATCTTCCCCCCCTAGAGATGATGTATACCAAATAGGAAAGAATTCTGCCTGGTGGATCTGAAGAAGAAGATTTTTTTCAATTTTGGAAAGAAATTCATGGGTGCTATCAGAGTTATGCCCCTTGTGGTGCCCCCTGTGGGTGCAGCAAGTTTATTTGTACAAGTTTGAATTGACATATGATGGGAAACATGCACACCAAATTTGGTTCAATTTGATCCAGTAGTTTGGGAGGAGTAGTCAATAATGTAAAGTTCACGACGGACGGCGGCCGGCAAGTGATAAGTTAAGCTCCCTTCGGTGAGCTAAAAATATAAAACCACCAACCACATGCATTGTTTCAAAGAACGTCCATCGAAACAGAAGATCTCCATTGTGTAGCCTTAAGGATACATAATTTTATTGCTGTCATATGCAAATGGGAGCATCGACGTAATTCTCTAAGAATTTGATGTTCAGTAAAGGAAGATAAGAAACATATGATCTTATTGGAAACTGGTGACTTTGGATCTCTGCAATTTTGTATAAAAGTGATGTTGGTCCAATATGGCGATTTTGGGCCCCCCCCCCCCCCCTCCACCCCCCATGTAATTCTGGCACTTTCAGTGCACTTCAAATTGGCTGCATTAGAGGCATTGTATCTATGGTCATTCTGGCAAGTTGTGTGCCCCCAAAAGCGTCTAATTTCAACGTCTCCAAATTCAGCCAATACAATGCCTTGTCTGTCCCAAATATACACTTAAGACTAGTTCTCAACTTACCAATAGTTTCAACAATCAGTGGGTTGTTAGCTCCCTTGGGAATTTCAATGTAGGTTCCATACTGTACATACGTATACGTTGTCAACCAGGGAACACTTTTCCATACCTGTAGAGAGAAAACATTTTGGAGATACCAGGACTAATACAGTGAAATAATGTTAACTGAATAGCCAATTTGCCAGGGAAATTCAATTAACAGAAATACTCAATTACAGGGTATTTGGTCACTTTTCTGTATTCTATAAAAAAACTGAGCATTTATTCTATAATATCTTGTTTGACAGAGCTTTGTGAGCTCTGTCAAACAAGATATAATAGAATAAATGCCTGCTTTGGATGTACTGCGACTAAATAGGTCTATAGATAAGGGGAATTTGGGGATCATCAGGATAGTTTCTAGTTTTACAGGTGGAGGAAGCTGGAGTACATGGGAGAACCACTGAGCAATGGCAAGTAATGGCCAGACTCCCCAATGTAATAACTTCGCACAAACAGGGTTAGCATTGGTTGAAGACAAGCGCACCTTTGACGTGCAGTATGCCTTAGTACACAGCACCACCATGACCCACATGGACAATCAGGATTAAGTGCCTTTCTCAAGGACACAATGCAGTATCCCCTGGAAGATCGAAAGTGGACCTTCCAGTTCGAAGTCCAAGCGGTAACTTCTCAGCTACCATGCTCCCTATATTCAATTAACAGGGTTACTGAGTTAACAGATATCCAATTAAGTGGGTTCCACAGTACCATGTTTGGGTAGCTTATGTCTCTGAAAATCATATCACTAGCATAACTTTAGATGAGATGATTTTTGTTCTAGAAAAACTAAGAAAATGGGGGTAGTAAAGTTTTGGATGGGATAATTAAAAGAGTATGCCGATTGTAAAATACTTGGCTGTCACCATAGTCAATGTTCCAATATGACTAAAATACTCGCCCTCTGATTGGACAAGAGCTTGCTTAGTTTTTTCAATGTTTACAGTTCCAGCAGCACATGTTAATGTTACTGTCTGCCGTCACCACATGAAATATTTGAAAAGATGATAACAAGAGTGGAGATTCAAAGTGCATACTGCCTATAAAAATTATAAATTCAAAGTAATTTGTATATTTTTTATACTTACCAATGGCCCAGACTAGCTGGTGCTAACTCTAAAAATTATCCAGGGCCAAACACAAATTTAGCCCCCCAATCCCCAAAATTTGCATGCAAAACCGAAAATTTTATGTCCTATCCAGTTCTCCATACTTTTGCGAACTGCAGATGCGCAGTATCCAGGAAGACACTGAAATTGGCGCCAACCATCATTCTTTCTAGAAATTGCCTGCTAGATATTGTAAACAGCTGGAAAGTATGAGTGCCCACTCATGGGAGGGCCATACCCGTCTGGGCCATTGGTAAGTATAAAAAATAAACAAATTACTTTGAATTTATAATATTTTTATACAACAACCAATGGCCCAGACTAGCTGAATCGTAAAAAGGCTGGAGGGCCTAGGACATAGAGGAAAATCCAATTACTCAATCACTTCTTAAAGGATATCTCCTACAGGAAAGTTAAAAAATTTATAGTAATTTATATATTTTTTATACTTACCAATGACCCAGACATAGCTGGTGCTAACTCTTAAAAAACTAGGGCCAAACACAAATTTTGCCCCCCAATCCCCAAAATTTGCATCTAAAACCAAAAGAAATCATGTCCTGAAGGACCTCCATACTTTGCCCTTACTGCGCATGCACAGTGAAGGACGTTCCGAAATTGGCGCCAATTATCATTCTTACAAGCAGTGCCTGGTCAGCGCTATGTACTCAGCGGGGAGGTATGAGTTCCCAACTCCTGGGAGGGCCATCCCCGTCTGGGTCATTGGTAAGTATAAAAAATATATAAATTACTATAAATTTTTTAACATTTTTATACTGTACCAATGACCCAGACATAGCTGAATAGTAAAAAGGCTGGAGGGCCTAGGACATAGAGGAAAATCCAATAAGCTCAACTATATAATATAGAGTCAACCCCTCAAGGAGAAAAGGAGTATTAGGCTTTACATGCATCTTTCTTATTTTATGTTAAATTAGAAAGATACAATACCCTTCATAATTGAGCACAATAACATTCATGTTCTCTATTAACATCCAGTATAACCCTTTATACTACTTATTTTTAAAGTAAGCCAATAAATAAAGTTAATCCAGAGAATTGAGACTCTTTATATTCTTGAAAAGTGTCCGAGGATTGTATATTAACGCCCGTTTGACACTTGACATATACAAATGCTTCACACCGAGCTACACTTTAAAAATATGACATGAATGAATTTAACATTAATATTACACTTTAAAACCATCCCGGAAACGACTCAGAAATACTGACTTCGGAGGAGGTATTCCCTTGCTTTTCACTATAAAGCAGGTGACCTAAGGGAACACCCTCCCCCCCCCCCCCTTCCCCTTGCCCTGGGTCAAATAGCCCAGAGCGAAGAGGGCAGCCGGACGGAGTCACTGCCGGAACAGAAAGCCTGCATAACTATAGTTGCAACTGTTTAGTGGACGACATTCTGAGCAACAGATAACGGACCTAAACAATGCAGGTCTCCAGAAATGGACTCAATATTTCTGAGATAAAAATTCGTGAATGTGGATGGCTGAGACCAATAAGCAGCCTTCATTAAATCTGAAATAGCAATACTATTAGCGTAAGCCCAAGATGTAAAAAGAGCTCTTATTTCATGAGCCGAAATCTTAAGCACAGACTGCTGAGAAGAAGATAAATTTTCATAAGCAGTACGGATAGTTAATTGAATCCATCTAGCAACAGAATGGACCGAAATGTCCTTTCTATTAGGCATCAGAGACAGAAAGAAACACTTTCATCCCTTTCTGATAAACTGAGATCTCTGTTTATAGATACGTAACGCTCTAACAGGACAGAGTAAAGGCCTACGCCCGTCTGAAGACGAAAGAGCCTTAATAACAATAGGTTCCGGATATTTATTAGGAGCCTGATTCTTAGCTAAAAATCCCACATTAGTAGTGAAGGTGATAGTGTTCCCGACACTACGATAGTGAGAATCATCCACCGAGAGTGCATGAAGCTCACTGACTCTTCTAGCAGAAGAGAAAGCTAAGAGAAAAGCTGTCTTATAAGACAAGAATTTGAAATCTACTGTCCGAAGAGGTTCAAATGGCTTTTCCTTCAGTTTAAGAAGAACCCAAGCTAAATTCCACTTAGGAATTAACCTAAGAGTTCTGGGTCTATTTATCGAGAAGTTTCTAACTAACTTAGATAAAGAGACATTAGATCCAATTTGTAAACTATCATGATGTGCATAGGTATCAGATAACATAGACCTATAACCCTTAATAGTAACAGGCTGCAGTTTGATTTCGTCAAACAAGTATACTAGAAAGTTTGCAATGTCTGGCATGGAGGGATCAAAAACATCAACCGAATGATCCCTACACCAACGACGAAAAACCTTCCACTTAGCCGCATAGTTTAGCGAAGAGGAGGTCCTCCTACAGTTAGAAATCGCGTCCACTGCTCGTCCTGTAAAGTGCTTGCCATGCAAGAAGGACCGCACAATGGAAAAACGTGAAGGTTGAGACCTTGCGGGTTGTGATGGAGATGACGCGGTTTCCCCTGCGAAAGAAGATCCTCCCGTGGAGGAAGCTTTCGCGGTAGGTCCCACAACAGACACCTGAGTAGATTTATCCACGGTCTCTGTGGAGACAGAGATGCTACCAACAGAATCTTGAGATTGTTTTATCTTTAGCAATACTTGCTGAATTAACGGCGCTGGAGGATACGCATATCCTATCATTCCGTTCCAAGGGATCGACAGAGCGTCTACTGCAAATGCTCTTGGATCCGGACACGGAGACACATACATCTGCAACTGATTGTTGAGATGTGTCGCAAATAAGTCTATCATTGGCCGTTCCCTTTGGTAGCAAATCTGATTGAATACTTGTTTGTTGAGAGTCCACTCCGACAGCAACAAGCGACCCTTTCGTGAAAGGGAGTCTGCTAGTACATTCAGACGATCCGGTATATGACAGACCGAAAGTAGAACTTGATGTTCTAGAGCAAACAGAAGGATTCTTTCCATTAGATTGAACAACGGAATTGAATGAGTGCCTCCCTGATTCCGTATATACGCCACTACTGTCGTATTGTCGGATAGGATTTGGACATGAGCATTGTGAATAATGTCCATCCAATGACGTAATGCAAGCCAAATTGACATCATTTCCTTGATGTTTATGTGCTTGCCCAGGAATTGCGGATCCCAAAGACCCTGGCATCTCGAATCCGTTGGGATCAATGATGCACCCCAACCTGTTTGACTGGCATCCGTCATAATGGTAAAACTCGGATCCGGCAACTGCAGCAGAACTCCCTGAGTTAACCACTGAATGTTTGCCCAAGTCTGAATCTCTCGTTTCACTTGATCTGACAAGAGAACGTCTATGTCGAGCGAATGAATTTTCACACTCCAATTCTGAGTCAAGAAAATTTGGAGAGGACGCGTGCGTAACCGCCCCATCGGAATGAGATCCGCAGCGGCTCTGCACAGACCTATCAGTCTCATGAACTCCCTCGCTGTGATTTTGTCTGCGTGCAGACAATAGCGAGCGTAACAACTGACTAATTTCGCTCTGGTTAACGGCAGACGAACGAGATTGTTGTGCATCTCGAAGCTCATTCCCAGATGTGTGAATGACTTGGACGGCACCAGATCCGACTTCTCCTCGTTTATTATAAAACCGAGACGTCGGAGCAATAGAAGAAGATTCAGCACATCGTTCTGAAGAGTTAACTCGTTGCCGTACCTCTGAAGAATGTCGTCCAGGTAGGCCGACGTTACCGCAGACGAATGAGCTCGGAAATACATCATTACCGAGTTCATTACCCGAGTGAAAGCCCAGGGTGTAGATTCAATCCAAAGCACATCGCCCGGAATTGATACACCACCCCTAGGACTGCGAAGCGTAGATACTTTCTGAATGTCGGATGTACCATGACGTGAAAGTATGCATCTTTGAGATCTATGCTTGTTGCATAATCGTTCACCTGAATACTCGCTCTGACCGATCGAATCGTCTCCATATAAAATTTTGGAGTGACGATCAGCTTGTTTATCCAGCTCAAATCTATGACTGGACGGAACGAGCTGTCTGGTTTCGGAACCAGAAACAGATGGCTGTAGAATCCCAGTGTCTCCTGGTTTTCTACGACCTCTACCACGTTCTTCCTTAAAAGAGACTGCACCTCTGATAACAGAGCGTCTCTTTTCTGCGGATTTGACGGAAGTTGAGTCCACTTTGGACTTCGAGTTAATGGAGGCTTTCGCTTGAAGGATATCTTTAGACCTTCTGAAATCACCCCTCCTCACCCAAGGGTCTTCCGTAATCGACGCCCACTCTTGTGAAAAACTCGACAACCTTCCGCCAACCGGCACGCGATAGAGGTTGAAGCCATCACCTGCTGGACCTGCGAGGCCTGCGGTAGGAGAAACCACGTCCTCCGCAACCCGCACCTCGTCCCGTCGACCTCGGGGCGCCCGACCGGTTGTCCCGGCCCGAAGGACGTCCCGCACGTGAGTCGCTGCCTTGACGGTCTCTTGAATAAGACCAAGAGGACGCACCGGAACCTCTATAGGAACCTCTCTTGGGCGCATTAGACCCAGAAGTGCCTGTCTTACTCTTATCTGCCATATCCGACTTCTTAGAAGCAGATTTAAACAGCAGAGAATCCGAAGCTTTCTTAGTAATTTTATCGTAAATTGCAGAAAGCTTGCCGTCGAAGAGAAGTTCTCCGTAAACCGAAGCGACTCTGAGAGAGTTCTTCACCTTACTATCCACGAGTGTGGATGTAGCTAGGGCTGCGTCACGTCTAACCAACTCCAGGTTTGCCACTGAAAGGGCGGAGTTACACGTGGAATAAGCTACTGCCCTTGAAAGAAGTCTTAAAGAGGACTGAATATCCTGGAATTCTTTCCCTTGAAGACGCAGTGATAACGCCTTAGTAAGATGGTCTGCATAAGATAAAGCATCTAAACTGGCTCTGTTAGACGAAATAGTCGTCTCCAACACCGCGGTTGGAATAGACGCAGACGACGGTAATGATAATTCTAAGTCTTCCGCCTCGTCGTCCATACGCAGAGGAACTCTCGGAATACCCTGTCCTGCCGTATCGAATTTATTCCTTGCATTAATGAAAGGCAGGTTAAGAGTATTGGCGGACAAGAAACCCGCTTTTCCTGTTTTGGAAGCAAGTTTGAATATAGCGTCGTTCAATAATTCAAATGTTCTTGTGATATTATTGGACTGAGACGGAAACTCGGGAGCGATGTCCCTGAACCGCTCAAAGAAATCAGTGTCCAATGACGCTATAATTCTCTTGTCCGGTACCGCAGCAGTCTGGCCCGACAGAACAACTTGAGGAAGAAAGTGCCGGATGAAGTCCACGGCAGCTTTATGTTGTTCCGAAAGGGATAGCTCCAAGTCATCCGTATCCCTTTCACCATCCGGTCGGACCTCATGATGCTCCCGGTCGTCCGCACCCGATGCTTCGGCGGAGCGTACCGACCCAGCGCCGTCGGATAATTCCCGATCCGACACCGTTTCTGTCGGTTGCTGGGATGCTGTGATAAGTTGTGCTATTTGAACAAGCACGTCCGACATCGAGGCCTGCGGAGGCGCAGTCTTTCGCTGCTTCGCCGAGGGCAGCTCCGCATCTGGTGACTCCCGCATACTCTTCCTATGCGAAAATCCGTAGTCAACCGGCCTCGTGTCCCTGGCTACCGGATGGCGTGACCTGGTTGCCGAAGAATCCCTGATCGGCGAAGCTGGTAAAATATCGGCGGTCACGTAGCCAAGGTGCGGTCGTGTGCGCTGGTGAGAGGAAGAAGCCTGAGCAGTCTCAGCGGACTGCCTATACAACGGAGCATCCCGAGCGATGGATGTGTGCTCCGCTTGCGACACATTTTGTACCACAACATCTGGTCCCAGATGTTGTTGTACGAGAGAGGGGCCTCTCTCGCTCGCGGCCCGGCTGGACCTGGACGAGCTAGGAACCGGACTCGAAGGCTTCCTCCGATCTCTCCTACTATCCGCCGTCACTGGGTGTGCACGTTGAATGTTTATAGTGCTCGCATCACCCAACATTTCCTCCTGGACCGCATCGGACGAACCCAGCTGCCGAACCATTCTGTGAATGGACGCTACACCGGGCGAGCTAGCGGACGACATTTGTCTTATCTCCATGAGCACTTTTGCCGCTAGCTCTGTATTCATTTGTGACGACGGAAGCGCACTTGCGGAAGATAACATGGAAACATCACCCTGTTCTTGTTCCTCTGAAATAGAAACTGACAGAGTAGAGTGACCCTGCGGAGAAAGAGCCGGCATAGCCCTTTCTCCACTAACAATATATCGTGACACATGTTTCCAATGTTTGTCATCCCAATATTGACATATTGAACAAGGATTAGTGCGAGTACACTGACTACAATTAATACAATGATCATGAAAGTGAGAGGAAGATTTCTTCCTTTTACAATTTGAACAATATCCTTTCATTGTGAAAAGTCAACAACAAGTCCTAGTACTCGCACAAACCCTTAAACACAAAGATACATAATAACATGATCCATTAATATAGAAAAAACAATTGAAAATCAAAATAATTTTTGAAAAATATTTTTTCAGCGAAGCCCAAGTTTCTGAAAAGTAACGTTGAGCCCCAATGGATCCCAAGGCTAAGTGTGGTCAAAAATTTTAAAATTATATTAAATAATTAATGCAACACTTACGGATAATAATAATGTATCTTATAGTGAGATAAACTACTCCAAAGGCAAACAGCCCCCCTCAAAAGAGACTGTTGCCAATGTAAACAAACAGTGTAAAAACACCAGAAAACATGACAATACTGGCCCGAAATCAGTCATCAAAATTACACACTATCTGATGCAAAACAGATACTCCCAGGGGAGAATCTGCAGAACATCAGATGGTAGATGCAGAACACAACGTTTATACACCCATGGGTGAAAACGTAAATATGGGGAAAATAACAGAATTCATTCTGTAACCAGGCTAATTCTCCCAAGAGAATTTAGAAATGATCTTTCTCAAAAATATGCCAAAAGCATGGGAGAATAGCAAGGGGAGACTTAGAAGACCAGGGGAGAGGAAACACTGAATAAGCAGTGCAACTTTATAGCAAGAATGACAACAACAGGCCCATGCCTCAAAAATAGGCAACTTAACATAATTTCATTAAAAAATTTTAAGTTACAGCCCTGATTATTTTCTGTCACTCCTTTTTCCTCTCCTCCTTCTATATCCTCCTTAGAACCACCATTTCTCCAATAATTACGTGTCTGGCATCCTTTAAACTGAGATTTACAAGCACAAAGATCAGTGAGATGTTGACTGATGAAGGGCCAAACAGAGAATGATAATTGGCGCCAATTTCGGAACGTCCTTGACACTGCACATGCGCAGTAAGGGCAAAGTATGGAGGTCCTTCAGGACATGATTTCTTTTGGTTTTAGATGCAAATTTTGGGGATTGGGGGGCAAAATTTGTGTTTGGCCCTAGTTTTTTAAGAGTTAGCACCAGCTATGTCTGGGTCATTGGTACAGTATAAAAATATAGGAGAGAAAGGAACTATATATGTCTTTCTCATTTGCGAGAAACGAGAAAGACATAACACCAACAATGTAAATGAGCATTACACATAATATAATTCTCCATTTAATGCCAGCATAACCCATTATGCTAATTAAGTGAAAGGAAGCCAATATATAAAGACAGTCCAGAGAATGAGACTCTTTATACTCATTTAAAAGTGTCCGAGGATTGTATCTCAACGCCCGTTTGACATGTGACATATACAAATGCTTCACAGTGAGCTACACTTTAAAAACAGTACATAAATGAGACATAGTTATTGCTTCACTCCAAACTACACATTAAAACCATCCCAGCACCGACTCAGGACTACTGACACCAGAGGAGGTCTTCCCTTGCTTTTCACTATAAAGCCAGATGATCATAAGGGAAAAAAACGTCTGCCCCCCCCCCCCCCCCTTGTTCTGAGTTACATGACCACAGAACGAAGAGGGCAGCTGAACAGCGTCACTGCTGGAACGGGTTGCCTAAATAACTATACGGTACGTTCAAGGTGGGTTGTAACAAAAACACCCGTCACTGTGGAGGTGACATAAAGTGGAGAGGATTAAAACCCACGGTGGATCCACTTGACTTAGTTACTGACCACTGCGACTACAAGTGTTGGGGATTGACGAGAATTAATTAGCAGTGCAACCGGTATGCAATCGCAAGTACTGTGCTGAGTGACTCCACCGCAATGAGCAGTGATTGAGGTTACAGAAAATATCAATACATTAATTCCTCGAGACCAGTATTTGCGACAATTTCAGGGCGAAACGTAAAAGTAAAAACCATTCGTTTTTAGTGTTGATCTGACTGCAAACAAAACGTAATTCTATAGCAGAGAACGGAGATTTTTTGTCTTTTTGTGGTGAATAGACTAATAATATTATCCGTTCAAACTTCGCAATTGGTTCAAATGAAACAAAAATTAATAAATAAAAACATAAAAAGAGAAATTCCTGAATTATTCGTTATTTTTTAATGCAAGAGAGGCATGTTTTCCTTTAAAACAAATAAAGTTTGTTGATCGAATTATAGTTAGCACATTGTGACGAAGAAAAACTCGAACAACTCGACTATGGGTTCCCGCTCAAAGATGATCATGTGCGACCGGCCCAGACGCACTACACAATCCTCCATTTTATCCCTGGCAACTTTTACTAAATATTATCCCATTGTGTGAATGCATATGGAACAAAACCAATGGCTACAATGCTGAAAATGTATACGGTTGTGGGGTTGTTTGGTGAGGAAGTACAATTTTTGAAAATTCCACATTTGTGTGTTCGAAGACGATGTAATCCGTCCCATGCAGTTAAAGTCAGGTGAAGTTCCTTTCATCAAAACTGCCCCCCCCCCACACTTTTTTTCCCCTCGATTGCTTTGTCCATTATTCTTGCAGTGTAACTCTATTCCCTATGAATGAATGAATGAATGAATGAATGAATGGATGGATGGATGGATGGATGGATGGATGAATGAATGAATGAATGAATGAATGAATGAATGAATGAATGAATGAATGAATGAATGAATGAATGAATGAATGAATGAATGAATGAATGAAACGAAACAATTCATGATCCGGGTTTTTTTCTATGTCGGCTTATGGGGTCAAACATTCAATCTTTTGGTCATCGAAATGTCATTTTTTTTTTAGCATTTTTAGCATCATGTTTCAAATTTGCAATTCATCAATAAGTATCCAGTGACCTTCTGTTTTAGCTTTCGGCTGTACAGTTCTGGAAGTGATAACTTTATTACGTCAGATTGCTTTTAATAAAATTATCACTTCATGGACTCCAAAATTACAACCATTGGTCATTTGCGATCCCGTCTAAAATTGGTTACAAAAGTTATTAAAGTTGGAAATGGGCTCATGAGTTACAGCTAGTATTCAAATGCGACAGGGAGGGGGGGGGGGAGGCTTACCCAAGAAACCTGGACTGTTGGGGCAAGCACGTGGCCCCCAATGTTTTGAGTCCCTCTCCCCACCCCGCGCCGCCTCTGCTTCTGTTGTATTCAGAAAATACCTACATGTGCTCACTTGACAGGAGAGAAGAATATAAAAAACACAAATGGATGCAAAGGTGAATTTTTGATGCAATGCAGAACGTTTTCTTGTTAGTTTTTTTCCCTAATTTGACTCCAACCATAAACATTTTAAGCAATGCACAGCCAAGTTGGTGAGGTTTTGCTTTCGTAGCCAAGTTGATGAGGTTTTGCTTTCATAGTATTCCAGGATTCCAGGTATCAGGGAAAAACATGACCTGAAAGACCTATTTTAATTTTTGGGGTTTCAAGGCACGTGTGGGTGGGCAAAACCAAAAAATTAAAACACGAAATTTTGGGGCATGTTTGAGCTAGGGTTATGATGTGTGGTGGTCTGGCTTGTCGATTGGCATGTCATTATTGAAAAATAACAAAAAATATTATTTACAAAAGATTTTATTTACATATGGTTATAAATTATGATTGCTGAATTAATAAAAAGTAATTGAAAATGTCGATTTGTCTCTTATTTTTTCTCAAGCTTGTCATGTGCAGAGGTGTTAAAACAGATGTTGGTTTGAAGAACAGCTTTTGAGCTTTGTCGCTCCACTCAAATGTTATTTCACACCTTGTGCAGGTGGTTGTTTAATCTACTATATTTAATTAATCACTTCAATCCCGACTACTTTAATTGTAGTAGAACATTTTATTTAAGTGTCACATTTCAATACATATACGTAATATACATAAAGTATTTACAAAATATTTATATGAAATCCAGCCTATGAAGGGTTATGAGACACATTTTCATCAGAGGTAGGTCATTTTTACAGTAGTTCATAAAAACCAACAAAAAACAAAAAAAAAACCCAAACCTGAAAAACCAAAACACATGCACGCACACCAATACACACACACACTCTTGTGCACACCCTTGCACACACCCTTGTACACACACTCCCACACACACACACAACCTCACACACACACACACACAGAGTAATATGTAGATATATGCCCAAATGCACTTGCGTATACTTTCGTGTACTAATTTTCTTTCACTTTTTCTTACTTTCTGCTCCCTCCCCCCATTCCCCCCATCATGTATATCTGTCTCTCTCTATCTCTTTCCCACTGAAGTGTACTCTCTCTTAGAACGGCACATTCGCAGATATTTTAATTCGGCATCTCCTTTACATTCACCCACACATTTCTGTATACACACAGGCTCAGCTATTTTAATTGATAGTACAAATAACAACAAAGTGGAGGAACATTGAAAAATCTGCAAATGCAAAGAATATAAAAGTATGTACAAACCCCTACAAAATTGGATGAAGGATATTTGTTTCAGTATGTTAATATCTCCTGTAACCCGCCCCTCCGCCCCCCCCAACACCCGTGAAATAATCATTAGTTTCAGTCACGAGAGAGATACTTTTTGGTATCCATTCAAAAACACTATATTTCCTTTTTACTATATCCTTTTTATAAGAATCTTTAATTGAGTAGCCCGACAAGAGTAAGACGGGAAAGGGGATGGACTGGTCGAGTTGAATCAGTGTCAAAAGCTGGCACCATTTCAATCATAAGCTGTGTGCCGTGGACGCTTTCGTGATGCAGGAGGCTTTTACACCCCCACTTACGGCCCAAGAATAAAACGGTTCATCACGTGTTGGCCTACAGCTGTAAACAAAATGTGAAATTGGGAACTTCGCGAATATTAGTTGTTTTTCTCAAGTCTGGTTTATTTATTTCCTCGATCAAATCAATCGCGCAAACACAACAGTTCAGTTTAGAAAGTGACGAGAACTTTGTCCATAACCATATGGAACTGACTGTTCTATTCCCAATTTATAATTTCAAATAACAGCAATAGTCGCCGTCTGCGTCCTCCAAATTCCAATTTAAATTTAAAATAAATTATCTACTACCAGTAACAAACGCAGTTGTCTTGCCAGTTGACGCCACAAGACAGTATTTATTAATCAGAGAAACTGACATGCAAAAGCAATTGAGCTAATCCTTAACGTTCATAACCACCGTGGGTCACAGTGTTTTGAAAAATGTCTTCCACTGATCAAACACTGTGGCCCACTGGAACTCCACGGTGGAGAACACACCGCGGCGGCGTTTTTGTTACAATCCACGTTGAACGTACTGTAGATGTAATCATTCTAGTGGATGACATTTTCAGCAACAGACAGAGGACCTAAACATCTAAGGTCACCAGAGATGGACTCTAAATTTCTAAGGTAAAACTTAGTAAATGTTGAAGGCTGTGACCAGTACGCAGCTTTCATGAGATCAGTAATGGCTATACTGTTAGAATAAGCCCAAGAAGTGGACAGCACTCTAACTTCATGCGCTGATATCTTATTAACAGAACGCTGATCCGAAGATAGACTTTCATAGGCAATGCGTATTGCCAACTGAATCCATCTAGCAATAGAATGAACAGAAATATCTCTTCTGTTAGGAATCAATGAAAGAAAGAAGCGTTTTCTTCCTTTTCTTATAAACTCTGATCGTGTTTATATATGCGCATAGCCTTGACTGGACACAGCAGAGGTCCACAGTTGTCCGTAGAAGGTAGAGCCTTTATAGCAATAGGCTCAGGCCGTGTATCTGGAGCCTGATTCTTAGTAAAAAGTTAAAAAATTTATAGTAATTTATATATTTTTTATACTTACCAATGACCCAGACTTAGCTGGTGCTAACTCTAACAAAACCAGGGCCAAACACAAATTTTGCCCCCCAATCCCCAAAATTTGCATCCAAAATAAAAAGAAATCATGTCCTAAAGGACCTCCATACTACGCCTCTACTGTGCATGCGCAGTGACGCAGACGTCCCGAAATTGGCACCAATTATCATTCTTACTGGCAGTGCCTGGTCAGCGCTATGTACTCAGCAGGGAGGCAAGAGTTCCCAACTCCAGGGAGGGCCATCCCCGTCTGGGTCATTGGTAAGTATAAAAAATATATAAATTACTATAAATTTTTTAACATTTTTATACTGTACCAATGACCCAGACTTAGCTGAATAGTAAACAGGCTGGAGAGCCTAGGACATAGAGGAAAATCCAATAAGCTCAACTATATAGCAAAGAGGTAACCCCTTAAGGAGAAAAGGAGTATTAGGCTTTACATGTATCTTTCTTATTTAATATTAAATTAGAAAGATACACTACCCTTAATAATTGAGCACAATAACATTCATGTTCTCTATTAACATCCAGTATAACCCTTATACTAATTATTTTTAAAGCAAGCCAATAAATAAAGTAGTCCAGAGAATTGAGACTCTTTATAGTCATTTAAAAGTGTCCGAGTATTGTATATTAAAGCCCGTTTGACACTTGACATATACAAATGCTTCACACCGAGCTACACTTTAAAAATAAGACATGAATGAATTTAAACATTAATATTACACTTTAAAACCATCCCGGAAACGACTCAGAAATACTGACTTGGAGGAGGCATTCCCTTGCTTTTCACTATAAAGCAGGTGACCTAAGGGAACACCCGCCCCCCCCCCCCCCCCCCCTTCCCCTTGCCCTGGGTCAAATAGCCCAGAGCGAAGAGGGCAGCCGGACGGAGTCACTGCCGGAACAGAAAGCCTGCATAACTATAGTTGCAACTGTTTAGTGGACGACATTCTGATAACGGACCTAAACAATGCAGGTCTCCAGAAATGGACTCAATATTTCTGAGATAAAAATTCGTAAATGTGGATGGCTGAGACCAATAAGCAGCCTTCATTAAATCTGTAATAGCAACACTATTAGCATAAGCCCAGGAAGTAGAAAGAGCTCTTACTTCATGAGCAGAAATCTTAAGCACAGACTGCTGAGAAGAAGATAAATCTTCATAAGCAGTACGGATAGTTAACTGAATCCATCTAGCAATAGAATGGACTGAAATGTCCCTTCTATTAGGCATCAAAGTCAGAAAGAAACATTTCCGTCCCTTTCTGATAAACTGAGATCTCTGTTTATAGATACGTAGTGCTCTAACAGGACAGAGTAAAGGCCTACGCCCGTCTGAAGACGGAAGAGCCTTAATAACAATAGGTTCCGGATATTTAATAGGAGTCTGATTCTTAGCTAAAAAACCCACATTAGTAGTGAAGGTGATAGTGTTCTCAACACTACGATAATGAGAATCATCCACCGATAGTGCATGAAGCTCACTGACTCTTCTAGCAGAAGAGAAAGCTAAGAGAAAAGCTGTCTTATAAGATAAGAATTTGAAATCTACTGTCCCAAGAGGTTCAAATGGCTTTTCCTTCAATTTAAGGAGAACCCAAGCTAAATTCCACTTAGGAATTAATCTAAGAGTTCTGGGTCTATTTATCGAAAAGTTTCTAACCAACTTCGATAAAAAGACATTAGATCCAATTTGTAAACTATCATGATGTGCATAGGTATCAGATAACATAGATCTATAACCCTTTATAGTAACAGGCTGCAGTTTGATTTCGTCAAACAAGTATACTAGAAAGTTTGCAATGTCTGGTATAGAGGGATCGAATATATCTACAGAATGATCCCTACACCAACGACGAAAAACCTTCCACTTAGCCGCATAGTTTAGCGAAGAGGAGGTCCTCCTACAGTTAGAAATCGCGTCCACTGCTCGTCCTGTAAAGTGCTTGCCATGCAAGAAGGACCGCACAACGGAAAAACGTGAAGGTTGAGACCTTGCGGGTTGTGATGGAGTTGGCGCGATTTCCCCTGCGAAAGAAGATCCTCCCGTGGAGGAAGCTTCCGCGGTAGGTCCCACAACAGACACCTGAGTAGATTTATCCACGGTCTCTGTGGCGACAGAGATGCTACCAACAGAATCTTGCATTGAGATTGTTTTATCTTTAGCAATACTTGTTGAATTAACGGCACTGGAGGATACGCATATCCTATCATTCCGTCCCAAGGGATCAACAGAGCGTCTACTGCAAAAGCTCTTGGATCCGGACACGGAGACACATACATCTGCAACTGATTGTTGAGATGTGTCGCAAATAAGTCTATCATTGGCCGTTCCCATTGGTAGCAAATCTGATTGAATACTTGTTTGTTGAGAGTCCACTCCGACGGCAACAAGCGACCCTTTCGTGAAAGGGAGTCTGCTAGCACATTCAGACGACCCGGTATGTGACGGACCGAAAGAAGAACGTGATGTTCTAACGCAAACAGAAGGATTCTTTCCGTTAGATTGAACAATGGAACTGAATGAGTGCCTCCCTGATTCCGTATATACGCCACTACTGTCGTATTGTCGGATAGGATTTGGACATGAGCATCGTGAATAATGTCCATCCAGTGACGTAACGCAAGCCAAATTGACATCATTTCCTTGATGTTTATGTGCTTGCACAGGAATTGCGGATCCCAAAGACCCTGGCATCTCGAATCTGTTGGGATTAATGATGCACCCCAACCTGTTTGACTGGCATCCGTCATAACGGTAAAACTCGGATCCGGCAACTGCAGCGGAACTCCTTGAGTTAACCACTGAATGTTTGCCCAAGTCTGTATCTCTTGTTTCACTTGATCTGACAAGAGAACGTCTACATCGAGCGAATGAATTTTCACACTCCAATTCTGAGTCAGGAAAATTTGAAGAGGACGTGTGCGTAACCGCCCCATCAGAATGAGATCCGCGGCGGCTCCGCACAGACCTATCAGTCTCATAAATTCTCTCGCCGTGACTTTGTCTGCGTGCAGACAATAGCGAGCGTAACAACTGACTAATTTCGCTCTGGTTAACGGCAGACGAACGAGATTGTTGTGCGTCTCGAAGCTCATTCCCAGATGAGTGAATGACTTGGACGGCACCAGATCCGACTTCTCCTCGTTTACTATAAAACCGAGACGTCGGAGCAATAGAAGAAGATTCTGAACATCGTTCTGAAGCATTAACTCGTTGCCGTACCTCTGAAGAATGTCGTCCAGGTAGGCCGACGTTACCGCAGACGAATGAGCTCGGAAGTAAATCATTACCGAGTTCATTACCCGAGTGAAAGCCCAGGGTGTTAGATTCAATCCGAAGCACATCGCCCGGAATTGATACACCACTCCTAGGACTGCGAAGCGTAGATACTTTCGGAATGTCGGATGTACCATGACGTGAAAGTACACATCTTTGAGATCTATGCTCGTTGCATAATCGTTCACCCGAATACTCGCTCTGACCGATCGAATCGTCTCCATATAAAACTTCGGAGCGACGATCAGCTTGTTTATCCAGCTCAAATCTATGACTGGACGGAACGAGCCGTCTGGTTTCGGAACCAGAAACAGATGACTGTAGAATCCCGGAGATTCCTGGTTTTCTACGATCTCTACCGCGTACTTCATTAAAAGAGACTGCACCTCTGATAACAGAGCGTCTCTTTTCTGTGGATTTGACGGAAGATGAGTCCACTTTGGACTTCGAGTTAATGGAGGCTTTCGTTTGAAGGATATCTTTAGACCTTCCGAAGTCACTCCTCTCACCCAAGGGTCGTCCGTAATCGACGCCCATTCTTGTGAAAAGCTCGACAACCTTCCGCCAACCGGAACGCGATAGAGGTTTAAGCCATCACCTCCTGGACCTGCGAGGCCTGCGGTAGGAGAAACCACGTCTTCCACGACCCGCACCTCACCTCGTCGACCTCGGGGCGTCCGACCGATTGTCCCGGCCTGAAGGACGTCCCGAACGAGAGTCGCTATCCTGATGGTCTCTCGAATAAGACCAAGAGGACGCACCGGAACCTCTATAGGAACCTCTCTTGGGCGCATTAGACCCAGAAGTGCCTGTCTTATTCGTGTCTGCTGTATCCGACTTCTTAGGAGCAGATCTGAACAACAGAGAATCATTAGCTTTCTTTTTAATTTTATCATAAATAGCGGAAAGCTTGCCGTCAAAGAGAAGTTCTCCTGAGACCGAAGCGACTCTAAGAGAGTTCTTCACCTTAGAATCCACTAGTGTGGATGTAGCTAGGGCTGCGTCACGTCTAACCAACTCCAGATTTGCCACTGAAAGGGCGGAGTTACACGTGGAATAAGCTACTGCCCTTGAAAGAAGTCTTAAAGAGGATTGTATATCCTGAAACTCTTCCCCTTGAAGGCGCAGTGATAACGCCTTAGTAAGGTGATCTGCGTAAGATAAGGCATCTAAATTGGCTCTGTTAGACGCAATAGCTGTTTCCAACACCGCGGTTGGAATAGAAGCTGACGACGGTAATGATAGCTCTAAGTCTTCCGCCTCGTCGTCCATACGCAGAGGAACTCTCGGTATACCCTGTCCTGCCGTATCGAATTTATTCCTTGCATTAATGAAAGGCAGGTTGAGAGTATTAGCGGACAAGAAACCTGCTTTCCCCGTCCTGGAAGCAAGTTTAAATATAGCGTCGTTCAATAATTCAAATGTTCTTGCAACATTATTGGACTGCGACGGAAACTCGGGAGCGATGACCCTGAACCGCTCAAAAAATTCAGAGTCCAATGACGCTATAATTCTCTTGTCCGGAAGCGCAGCAGTCTGGCCCGACGGAACAACTTGAGGGAGAAAGTGCCAGATGAAGTCGACGGCAGCTTTATGTTGTTCCGAAAGGGATAGCTCCAAGTCATCCGTATCCCTTTCACCATCCGGTCGGACCTCATGATGTTCCCGGTCGTCCGCCCCCGATGCTTCGGTGGAGCGTACCGACCCAGCGCCGTCGTATAATTCACGATCCGACACCGTTTCTGTCGGCTGCTGGGATGCTGCGATAAGCTGTGCTATCTGCACAAGAATGTCCGGCGTCGAGACCTGCGGAGGCGCAGTCTTTCGCTGCTTCGCCGAGGGCAGCTCCGCATCAGATGGCTCCCGCATACTTTTCCTATGCGAACGTTCAGAGTCCATCGGTCTCAAATCCCTGGCTGCCGGATGGTGTGACCTGGTCGCCGAAGAATGCTTCATCGGCGAAGCTGGTAATATATCAGCGGTCACGCAGCCAAGGTGCGGTCGTGTGCGCTGACGAGAAGAGGAAGCCTTAACAGTCTCTGCGGACTGCTTATACAACGGAGCGTCCCGAGCGACGGACGTATGCTCCGCTAAAGACACATTTTGTACCACAACATCTGGTCCCAGATGTTGTTGTACGAGAGAGGGGCCTCTCTCGCTTGCGGCCCGGCTGGACTTGGACGAGCTAGGAACCGGACTCAAAGGCTTCCTCCGTTCTCGCTTACTATCTGCCGTCACTGGGTGTGCATCTATTATGTTTATAGTGCTCGCATCACCCAAAATTTCCTCTTGGACCGCATCGGACGAACCCGGCTGCCGAACCATTCGGTGAATGGACGCTACACCGGGCGAGCTAGCGGACGACATTTGTCTAATCTCCATGAGCACTTTTGCCGCTAGCTCTGAATTCATTTGTGACGACGGACGCACACTTGAAGAAGATAACATGGAAACATCACCCTGTTCTGGTTCCTCTGAAATAGAAACTGAGAGAGTAGAGTGACCTTGCGGAGAAAGAGCCGGAATAGCTCTTTCTCCAGAAACAACATATCGTGACACACGTTTCCAATGTTTCTCATCCCAATATTCACATATAGGACAGGGATTAATGCGAGAACACTGACTACAATTAATACAATGATCATGAAAGTCAGAGGAAGATTTCTTCCTATTACAATTTGAACAATGTCCCTTCATTGTGAAAGAACAACAATAAGTCCTAGTTACTCGCAAAAACCCCTGACACAAAGATACATAATAACATGATCCATTAATAAATGAAAAAACAATTGCAAAACAAAATAATTTTGAAAAAATATTTTTTCAGCGAAGCCCAAGTTGCTGAAAAGTAACGTTGAGCCCCGATGGATCCGATGGCAAAGTGTGGTCAAAAATTTTAAATTTATATTAAATAATTAATGAGACACTTTCGGATAATATAAATGTATCTTATAGTGAGGTAAACTACAGCAAAGGCAAACAGCCCCCCCTCAAAAAAGGCTGTTGCCAATGAAAACAAACAGTGTAAAAACACCAGAAAACATGACTCCAGGCACTGAAAAAACTGGCCCGGAATCAGTCATCAATTACACTCTATCTGATGCAAAACAGAGACTCCCAGGGGAGAATCTGTAGAACATCAGATGGAAGATGCAGAACACAAACGTTATACACCCATGGGTGAAAACGTAACTATGGGGAAAATAACAGAAAACATTCTGTAACCAAGCAACTCTCCCAGGAAATTTTAGAAATGAAATTTCTCAAAAATATGCCAAAAGCATGGGAGAATTGCAAGGGGGGACTTTAGAAGGTTAGGGAAGAGGAAACACTGAATAAGCAGTGCAACAATTAGCAAGAATGACAACAAGAGGCCCATGCCTCGAAAATAGGCAACTTAACATAATTTCATCAAAAAATTTTAAGTACAGCCCTGATTATTTTTTGTCACTTCTTTTTCCTCTCCTCCTTCTATCCTCCTTAGAATCACATTTTCTCCAAAAATTACGTGTCTGGCATCCTTTAAACTGAGATTTACAAGCACAAAGATCAGTGAGATGTTGACTGATGAAGGGCCAAACAGAGAATGATAATTGGCGCCAATTTCGGGACGTCTGCGTCACTGCGCATGCGCAGTAGAGGCTTAGTATGGAGGTCCTTTAGGACATGATTTCTTTTTGTTTTGGATGCAAATTTTGGGGATTGGGGGGCAAAATTTGTGTTTGGCCCTGGTTTTGTTAGAGTTAGCACCAGCTAAGTCTGGGTCATTGGTACAGTATAAAAATATCCCACTTCTGTAGTTAAAGTAATGGTATTACCCACACTACGGTAGTGAGATTCGTCAACAGATAAAGCATGAAGTTCACTGACTCTTCTAGCGGATGCAAAGGCTAAGAGAAATGCTGTTTTATAGGTCAATTTGAACTCTACAACGTTCAACGACTCAAACAGAGCTTCCTTAAGCTTCAACAGAACCCAAGCCAAATTCCACTTAGAAATTAATCTCAGGGTTCTAGGTCTATTTATAGAGAAATTTCTAACCAGTTTGGATAATGAAGCATTAGATCCAATTGCCAAGTTATCATGATGAGCATAAGTGTCCGATAACATAGACCTATAGCCATTAATAGTGACGGGCTGCAGGTTGAGATCGTCAAACAAGTAGACCAGAAAGTTGGCAATATCCGGTATGGATGGATCATAGATGTCTATCCAGTGATCATTACACCAACGGAAGAAATCCTTCCACTTCGCTGCGTAATTCAGAGAAGAGGAGGACCTCCTGCAGTTAGAAATTGCGTCCACTGCTCGTCCTGTAAATTGCTTGCCGTGCAAGAAGGACTGCACAACGGAAATATGTGAAGGTTGAGACCTTCTGGATTGTGATGCAGTGTGCGTGACTTCCCCTGATAAAGAAGGTCCTCTCGCGGAGGAAGCTTCCGGGCAAGGTCCCATAACAGACACCTGTGAAGATTGATCCACGGTTTCTGTGACGACAGAGATGCTACTAGCAGAATCTTGCAACGAGACTGTTTGATTTTTAACAGAATCTGTTCAATCAACGGAGTTGGAGGATACGCATATCCTATTATTCCGTCCCATGAGATTGACAGAGCATCTACTGCAAACGCTCGATGGTCTGGACATGGCGACACGTACGTCTGCAACTGATTGTTGAGGTGTGTCATGAACAAATTTATCATCGGTCGATCCCACTGGTTGCAAATCTGTCTGAATACCCGCTTGTTGAGTGTCCACCCCTATGGCAACAGGCGACCTTTCCGAGAGAGCGTCTGCTAGTACGTTCAGATGACCCGGTAGTTGAACATGATGATTCATGACATAAGAAGAATTTTCTCCGTTAGTTCGCATAACGGAATCGAATGAGTGCCTCCCTGGTTCCTGATATACGCTACTACTGTCGAATTGTCCGACAATATCTGAACATGAGCGTCCGCTATAATGTGAATCCAGTGTTGTAGCACTAACCATATTGACATCATCTCTTTGATGTTTATGTGTTTCTTTAGGAACCGAGGGTCCCAAAGACCCTGACACTTTGAGTCTGTCGGGCTCAGGGTCACGCCCCAACCTGTTTGACTCGCATCCGTCATAATCGTGAAAGCCAGATCCGAAAGCTGAATATCTGCCCAAATCTGGACCTTTTGTTTTACCGGGTCCGTTAAAACAATACTGGTCTCGAGTGAATGCGTCTTCACACTCCAATTCTGACTAAAGAATATCTGGAGGGGACGTGTGCGCAAGTGACCCATTGGAATAAGATCCAGGGTGTCAGGTTCAGACCGAAGCACATCGCTAGGAATCGATCCCTTGAACGGTGAACTGCAGGTACTTTCTGAATGCCGGATGTACCAGGATGTGAAAGTACGCATCCTTTAGATCTATGCTTGTCGCACAGTCGTTCACTCGAATGCTCGCCCTTACCAACCGAATTGTCTGCATATAGAACTTTGGAGCTACGATAAGCTTGTTTATCCAGCTCAAGTCTATTACCGGTCAGAACGAGCCATCTGGCTTGGTACGAGGAACAGGTGACTGTAGAATCCTAGAGAATTTTGATTCTCGACGACCTCTATTGCTTCCTTTGTTAAGAGAGCCTGTACCTCCGATAAGAGAGACTCTCTTTTGCAAGGATTTGACGGAAGATTTGTACAATGCGGACATCTTGTTAGTGGTGGTTTGGCTCGGAAAGATAGTCATAGGCCGTCCGAGACTACACTTCTCACCCACTGCGAGGCTTACAGGAGGAGAAACCACGTCCCCCTCGCGAAGAGCTTCGACCCGCCAGCTTAGGGGCGTCTTATCAGTAGTCTCGATCAGACCTACGCCCCCTTCCCGGGTCACTGTATTGACGATCCCTAGAATAACAAGTGTTTAACCACCGAGGTGGTATTAGTCACCTACGGCACTTTTGTGACATAAGGTGTTTTTGTCACAGAAGACACTAGAGTAGAAAAGCATCTTGGATTTTGAAAAAAAAATATTGAGCGTGCATAATCCCCTCACAACCCTTTACCCATGTACCATATATGAAAGGCGTAGCTTGAACCATGTTGGAGGGAGGGGTGGTAACATAAAATAGAGAAAAAAGCTTAAAAAACACAACAAAAATGGCCGCCATTCTGCCATCTTGGATTTTGAAAAATAAATATTGACTGTGCATCATCCCCTCAGAACCATTTATCCATGTACAAAATATGAAAGGTGTAGCTTGAGGCATATTAGAGGGAGAGGTGGTAACATAAAAACAGACAGACAGACAGACAGATGTTAGATTTTGAAAAAAATTTTGAAAAAAAATATTGAGCGTGCATAATCCCCTCACAACCCCTTTATCCATGTACCATATATGAAAAGTGCAGCTTGAACTATGTTGGCGGGAGCAGTGGTAACATAAAATAGAGAAAAAGGCTTAAAAAACACAGCAGAAATGGTTGCCATGGCGCCATTTTGAATTTTGGATAAAAAATATTGAACGTGCAACATCCCATTACAACCCTCTATCCATGTGCCAGATATAAAAAGTGTAGCTTGAATCATGTTGGAGTGAGGGGTGGTAACATAAAATAGAGAAAAAAGCTTAAAAAACACAACAAAAATGGCTGCCATGCTGCCATCTTGGATTTTGAAAAAAAAATTATTGAACATGCATCATCCCCTCCCAACCCTCTATCCATGTGCCAAATATGAAAGGTGTAGCTTAAAGCATGTTGGAGGGAGAGGTGGTAACATAAAAAACAGACAGACAGACGGACGGACGGATGGACGGACGGGCGGACGGACGGACGGACGGACAGACGGATGAATTTTGGAAAAAAAATATTGAACGTGCAACATCCCATTACAACCCTCTATCCATGTGCCAGATATAAAAAGTGTAGCTTGAACCATGTTGGAGTGAGGGGTGGTAACATAAAATTAGAGAAAAAAGCTTAAAAAACACAATAAAAATGGCCGCCATGCCGCCATCTTAAATTTTGAAAAAAAAAATATTGAACGTGCATCATCCCCTCCCAACCCTCTATCCATGTGCCAAATATGCAAAGTGTAGCTTGAACCATGTTGGTGGGAGGGGTGATAACATGAAAATAGAGAAAAAAAAGCTTAAAAACACAACAAAAATGGCCGCCATTCCGCCATCTTGGATTTTGAAAAAAAAATCCCCTCAGAACCATTTATCCATGTACCAAATATGAAAGGTGTAGCTTGAAGCATGTTGGAGGGAGAGGGGGGTAACATAAAAAAACAGACAGACAGACAGACGGACGGATGGACGGACGGATGGACGGACGGACGGATGGACGGACGGACAGACGGACGGAGGACGGAGTGCAATCCTATAGTCCCCTTACGGTTCCCGTAGGGGACTAATTATAGGAGGGTTTCCTGTACCCTCGCAAGGAGTCCCCTTTAGATGATTTCTGTCTGGGACGTCCTCCTTTACTCTTTTCTGCTATAGCGGGTCGATTAGATGCCAACTTTAAGAGCAGGGTATTAGATGCTTTCTTTGTAGCTTGGTCATAAATCAATGAAAGCTAGTCATCAAATATTGTGTGTCCGGATACCGGAGCGACCCATAGAGAGTTTTTCACCTTGTCATCTATTAAAGATGACGATGCAAGGGCACCGTCACATCTAATTAACTCCAAATTAGCCACTGTTAAGGCGGCGTTATACGTGGTAAAGATAACTGCCCTGGAAAGAACTCTTAGAGAGGTATGAACATCCTCAAATTCCTTCCCGTTGAGACGTTGCACCACAGCTCCTGAAAGATGATCTGCGTAAGACATAGCATCCAAATTCAGTCTGTTTGAAGATATTGCCGTCTCAATTGTGTCCGAGCGAATTGTGAATGAGGCAGGTAAGGATAGCTCTAGATCCGCAGCCTGTTCATCTAAACGCAGAGGAATTCTCTGTACATCTTCCCTGACCGTTTTAAATGAACGTGGTCCAATAAATGGTAAATTTACGGAAGATGATGTCTAGAAATCGCCTTTCTTCTTCCCACTGGGGATTTGAATATGGCGTCTGCGACACCTGCCTAGACTGAACTGGAAAAGACAGGATCTCCTCCTTTGTCCGGATAAAGTCTGCGTCCAATGACGCCAGCAGTTTCCTTCTAGTAGTCGCAGCATTCTGATTTGGCGAAACAAATTCAGGGTAGTATTGATGCAGGGTTCCTGCACCTGACCTGACATGAAATTCCAGGCCATATACACCCCAAATTCAAGGAGTATCAAGGCTAATAGAAAGTTAAATTCAAGGTTTTTCCAGGCTTATCGTAGTTGAACCACTCAAACCGTCTCGGATGCATTTCATTCATCTCAACTCGGTGTGCAATGCTTCATTTTTCAAGGCTTTTCTAGGTCCAGGGACCCAAATCAAGGCCTTGAATTTCATTTTTTAAATTCCAGGCTTTTCAAGGCCCGCAGGAACCCTGTGATGGATTAAATCCATCGCAACCATGTGTTGTTCCGAAAGGGAAGGGTAATCTTCGTCCATATCCCTTTCACCATTTGATTGAATCAGTTGAGACTCTCGATCTACCACATCTGAATGTGCAGATGACTGGACCGACACAGCACCATCCGACAGCTCAGGTTCTGAGACTGCCGTAGGCTGCTCCTGCACTTGCTGGGATGCTGCAACGAGCTGCACAATCTGCGACAGCAAGTCCGTTACGGAGGCCTGAGGAGCAGCGGTCTTCTGTTTCTTGGCCGCCTGCTGCTCCTGAGACGGTGTGTCCGAGATGGCTCTTTTCTCCGGACGTCCCGATAAACGATAAATGAGGCATTGTCTCAGCTACCGGATGGTCCGACTTCTTTGACGATGAGTGGTCCCTTCTCGGCGATGCAGGCTGGATATCCAAAGTCGTGTAGCTAAGGTGCGGTCATGTGCGCTTTAAAGATGACGTTGTAGAAGCTGTAACTGCAGCAGAGGCCAGCTGCAAACTATTTGGAGCGTCCCAGACGGGAGGCGTGGATGTATGCTCTGACTGATGCAAGTTTCTAATCACAACATCTGGCCCCAGATGCTGTTGGGAAAGAGAGGGACCTCTCTCGCTCCCGGTCCTTTCAGACCTCGCTGAGCTTCCCATGGTACTTGCCGGCTTCTTCCTCTGTTCCGTCGTCACTGGGTGAGCCTGTTTATGTTTTAAGGTGCTCGCTCTACCCAATCCACTCCTCTTTACTGCAACGGACACGCCTGGCACCCAGGTTTCCACGGACGGAGTAACCACTTCACCGGTCGAGCTAGCAGGTGACAAGGGACTAAAACAACCAGCTAGTGGCTTTATGCCCTGTCTAATATTCATGAGCACCTTGGCAGCTAACTCTGTTTGCTAATCTGAGCGCGACGACGGTAGCACACTATCTCTAGGCGTCACATAAACATCACCATGTTCTTGTTCCTCTGGAAAAGGTACTGAGAAACTTGATTGACTTTGTGGCGAGAGGACCGGCATTGGCCTCTCATTGCTAACAACGTACAGTGACACCCGTCTCCAACATCTGTCATCCCATCCGACACAGGTTGGACAAGAATTAGTGGGAGTACATCGACTAGAAGCAAGGCAACAAGCATGTAAATCCGAGGAAGACTTCCTCGCCTTGCATTTTGAGCAATAAGCTTTCATAATGAAGCAAAACAAAGTCGACAGTACTCCCACCAACTCCACAATAAATATATGAAAAAGATACTTAATAAATAACATTCAAAATATAAATCGAAAACTTAATTCCCCCCCTCCCCCCCAAAAAATTTTCGAAAAATTTTGACAGGAGCCCAAGTTCCCAAAGGGAACAGAGCCCAAATGTATCCCGATAGAGCCGGTGCACGGACATTTCCCCATCGGACATTTCCCCATCTGGACATTTCACCATCGGACAATTCCCCATCTGGACATTTCCCCATCGAGGGCAGACATTTCCCCATCAGAGATGGACATTTCCCCGTCGGAGGTGGACATTTCCCCGTCGGATATTAACACCTTTCCCCATCGAGGGTGGAAGTTTTCATTTTTTATTCTTTTATAACTCGAAAAACAACATCTCGGCATATGGTATAGGCATTCGCACATTTTAGCACAATCTAATTTTCACAACAATGAAAACACAACATCAATAATAAAAAACAAGAATTTTTATCTGGTTACAAGTGTATGTATATAAATAGGTTTGCTTATAAATCTCTTGCACATGCTTCCTGTTGAGTTGTTTGATGAACACGGATGCATTCATTGACATTTACTTCAATGAAGACGCGACTGTTTATCAATCAACTTAACAATATTTTTGAACGAAAGTAGCTTGACAGAAAGAACAAATATTAAAATTGCAATGAAAACATCCATATTGTTAAATCCACTTGTGGATAAAAAGTGATGTATTCATTGAATTTCACATCAGTGAAGAGATGACCATTTATCAATTATCTCAACAAAAAGTTAACTGTAAATTGCTACGAAAACAGAACACAAATTTCTTATAAACACGAACAATTCAAACAATATTACCCATGTAGGCTTAATAAAAATGGAATGATACACAACAAATCAACAGGAAAATTTCAAACAAACAGACCCACAAAAAATTTAGAAATGGATGGTGAAAAGTCCGCATGGGAAATTGTCCATTTTTCTATTAAGCAGAATGGGGTAATGTCCGATGGGGAAATGTCCGGCCTAAATGGGATGGGGTAATGTCCGGATGGGGAAATGTCTGATGGGGAAATGTCCGGCGACCGATAGAGCCAAAGTGTGGACAACATTCCAAAAATTAATTGCTACACTACCGGAATATTTCTAATGTATCTTACAACAATACTACCATGAACTAAATAGGAAATTACATATATTTATACAACGTTGTCAATGTAAAGAACGTCAGAAGAAAAAATGGAAACAAGACCCCAGGCACTGAATAAGAAGGCCCGAAGTCAGTAACAGGTTTAGAACTATCCGATGTAAAGCAAGAGCTTCAGTAGAAGAAAAAATGATACATCGGACGTATGATGCATGACCCAAAACGCCTAAATACCCCTAGGGTGAGGACATAACCATGGGGAAATACAGAATACACATTCTGCATAATTCGTCAAACTCCCAAGAAATTTATAAAAAAAAATGTCATTAAAATAAGCCAAAAAGCTTGGGAGTTTAACTGGGGGGCTTCAAGAAAGGATAGGGAAGGAACACTTAACAAACAGTGGATAAATCATTAGCAAGAATGATGACGTCAGGCCAATGTCCCGAAAGTTAAAAAATTTATAGTAATTTATATATTTTTTATACTTACCAATGACCCAGACTTAGCTGGTGCTAACTCTAACAAAACCAGGGCCAAACACAAATTTTGCCCCCCAATCCCCAAAATTTGCATCCAAAACAAAAAGAAATCATGTCCTAAAGGACCTCCATACTACGCCTCTACTGCGCATGCGCAGTGACGCAGTCGTCCCGAAATTGGCGCCAATTATCATTCTTACTGGCAGTGCCTGGTCAGCGCTATGTACTCAGTGGGGAGGCAAGAGTTCCCAACTCCAGGGAGGGCCATCCCCGTCTGGGTCATTGGTAAGTATAAAAAATATATAAATTACTATAAATTTTTTAACATTTTTATACTGTACCAATGACCCAGACTTAGCTGAATAGTAAACAGGCTAGAGGGCCTAGGACATAGAGGAAAATCCAATAAGCTCAACTATATAGTAAAGAGGTAACCCCTTAAGGAGAAAAGGAGTATTAGGATTTACATGTATCTTTCTTATTTAATATTAAATTAGAAAGATACACTACCCTTAATAATTGAGCACAATAACATTCATGTTCTCTATTAACATCCAGTATAACCCTTATACTAATTATTTTTAAAGCAAGCCAATAAATAAAGTAGTCCAGAGAACTGAGACTCTTTATAATCATTTAAAAGTGTCCGAGTATTGTATATTAAAGCCCGTTTGACACTTGACATATACAAATGCTTCACACCGAGCTACACTTTAAAAATAAGACATGAATGAATTTAAACATTAATATTACACTTTAAAACCATCCCGGAAGCGACTCAGAAATACTGACTTGGAGGAGGCATTCCCTTGCTTTTCACTATAAAGCAGGTGACCTAAGGGAACACCCGCCCCCCCCCCCCCCCCCCCCTTCCCCTTGCCCTGGGTCAAATAGCCCAGAGCAAAGAGGGCAGCCGGACGGAGTCACTGCCGGAACAGAAAGCCTGCATAACTATAGTTGCAACTGTTTAATGGAAGACATTCTGAGCAACAGATAACGGACTTAAACAATGCAGGTCTCCAGAAATGGACTCAATATTTCTGAGATAAAAATTCGTAAATGTGGATGGCTGAGACCAATAAGCAGCCTTCATTAAATCTGTAATAGCAACACTATTAGCATAAGCCCAGGAAGTAGAAAGAGCTCTTACTTCATGAGCAGAAATCTTAAGCACAGACTGCTGAGAAGAAGATAAATCTTCATAAGCAGTACGGATAGTTAACTGAATCCATCTAGCAATAGAATGGACTGAAATGTCCATTCTATTAGGCATCAAAGACAGAAAGAAACGTTTCCGTCCCTTTCTGATAAACTGAGATCTCTGTTTATAGATACGTAGTGCTCTAACAGGACAGAGTAAAGGCCTACGCCCGTCTGAAGACGGAAGAGCCTTAATAACAATAGGTTCTGGATATTTATTAGGAGCCTGATTCTTAGCTAAAAAACCCACATTAGTAGTGAAGGTGATAGTGTTCCCAACACTACGATAATGAGAATCATCCACCGATAATGCATGAAGCTCACTGACTCTTCTGGCAGAAGAGAAAGCTAAGAGAAAAGCTGTCTTATAAGATAAGAATTTGAAATCTACTGTCCCAAGAGGTTCAAATGGCTTTTCCTTCAATTTAAGGAGAACCCAAGCTAAATGCCACTTAGGAATTAATCTAAGAGTTCTGGGTCTATTTATCGAAAAGTTTCTAACCAACTTCGATAAAGAGACATTAGATCCAATTTGTAAACTATCATGATGTGCATAGGTATCAGATAACATAGATCTATAACCCTTTATAGTAACAGGCTGCAGTTTGATTTCGTCAAACAAGTATACTAGAAAGTTTGCAATGTCTGGTATAGAGGGATCAAATATATCTACAGAATGATCCCTACACCAACGACGAAAAACCTTCCACTTAGCCGCATAGTTTAGCGAAGAGGAGGTCCTCCTACAGTTAGAAATCGCGTCCACTGCTCGTCCTGTAAAGTGCTTGCCATGCAAGAAGGACCGCACAATGGAAAAACGTGAAGGTTGAGACCTTGCGGGTTGTGATGGAGTTGGCGCGATTTCCCCTGCGAAAGAAGATCCTCTCGTGGAGGAAGCTTCCGCGGTAGGTCCCACAACAGACACCTGAGTAGATTTATCCACGGTCTCTGTGGCGACAGAGATGCTACCAACAGAATCTTGCATTGAGATTGTTTTATCTTTAGCAATACTTGTTGAATTAACGGCACTGGAGGATACGCATATCCTATCATTCCGTCCCAAGGGATCGACAGAGCGTCTACTGCAAATGCTCTTGGATCCGGACACGGAGACACATACGTCTGCAACTGATTGTTGAGATGCGTCGCAAATAAGTCTATCATTGGCCGTTCCCATTGGTAGCAAATCTGATTGAATACTTGTTTGTTGAGAGTCCACTCCGACGGCAACAAGCGACCCTTCGTGAAAGGGAGTCTGCTAGCACATTCAGACGACCCGGTATGTGACGGACCGAAAGAAGAACGTGATGTTCTAATGCAAACAGAAGGATTCTTTCCGTTAGATTGAACAACGGAACTGAATGAGTGCCTCCCTGATTCCGTATATACGCCACTACTGTCGTATTGTCGGATAGGATTTGGACATGAGCATCGTGAATAATGTCCATCCAGTGACGTAACGCAAGCCAAATTGACATCATTTCCTTGATGTTTATGTGCTTGCACAGGAATTGCGGATCCCAAAGACCCTGGCATCTCGAATCCGTTGGGATTAATGATGCACCCCAACCTGTTTGACTGGCATCCGTCATAACGGTAAAACTCGGATCCGGCAACTGCAGCGGAACTCCTTGAGTTAACCACTGAATGTTTGCCCAAGTCTGAATCTCTTGTTTCACTTGATCTGACAAGAGAACGTCTACATCGAGCGAATGAATTTTCACACTCCAATTCTGAGTCAGGAAAATTTGAAGAGGACGTGTGCGTAGCCGCCCCATCGGAATGAGATCCACGGCGGCTCCGCACAGACCTATCAGTCTCATAAATTCTCTCACCGTGACTTTGTCTGCGTGCAGACAATAGCAAGCGTAACAACTGACTAATTTCGCTCTGGTTAACGGCAGACGAACGAGATTGTTGTGCGTCTCGAAGCTCATTCCCAGATGAGTGAATGACATGGACGGCACCAGATCCGACTTCTCCTCGTTTACTATAAAACCGAGACGTCGGAGCAATAGAAGAAGATTCTGAACATCGTTCTGAAGCGTTAACTCGTTGCCGTACCTCTGAAGAATGTCGTCCAGGTAGGCCGACGTTACCGCAGATGAATGAGCTCGGAAGTAGATCATTACCGAGTTCATTACGCGAGTGAAAGCCCAGGGTGCTAGATTCAATCCGAAGCACATCGCCCGGAATTGATACACCACTCCCAGGACTGCAAAGCGTAGATACTTTCGGAATGTCGGATGTACCATGACGTGAAAGTACGCATCTTTGAGATCTATGCTCGTTGCATAATCGTTCACCCGAATACTCGCTCTGACCGATCGAATCGTCTCCATATAAAACTTCGGAGCGACGATCAGCTTGTTTATCCAGCTCAAATCTATGACTGGACGGAACGAGCCGTCTGGTTTCGGAACCAGAAACAGATGGCTGTAGAATCCCAGAGATTCCTGGTTTTCTACGACCTCTACCGCGTTCTTCATTAAAAGAGACTGCACCTCTGATAACAGAGCGTCTCTTTTCTGTGGATTTGACGGAAGATGAGTCCACTTTGGACTTCGAGTTAATGGAGGCTTTCGTTTGAAGGATATCTTTAGACCTTCCGAAGTCACTCCTCTCACCCAAGGGTCGTCCGTAATCGACGCCCACTCTTGTGAAAAACTCGACAACCTTCCGCCAACCGGAACGCGATAGAGGTTTAAGCCATCACCTCCTGGACCTGCGAGGCCTGCGGTAGGAGAAACCACGTCTTCCACGACCCGCACCTCGCCTCGTCGACCTCGGGGCGTCCGACCGATTGTCCCGGCCTGAAGGACGTCCCGAACGAGAGTCGCTATCCTGACGGTCTCTCGAATAAGACCAAGAGGACGCACCGGAACCTCTATAGGAACCTCTCTTGGGCGCATTAGACCCAGAAGTGCCTGTCTTATTCGTGTCTGCTGTATCCGACTTTTTAGGAGCCGATCTGAACAACAGAGAATCATTAGCTTTCTTTTTAATTTTATCATAAATAGCGGAAAGCTTGCCGTCAAAGAGAAGTTCTCCTGAGACCGAAGCGACTCTAAGAGAGTTCTTCACCTTAGAATCCACTAGTGTGGATGTAGCTAGGGCTGCGTCACGTCTAACCAACTCCAGATTTGCCACTGAAAGGGCGGAGTTACACGTGGAATAAGCTACTGCCCTTGAAAGAAGTCTTAAAGAGGATTGTATATCCTGAAACTCTTCCCCTTGAAGGCGCAGTGATAACGCCTTAGTAAGGTGGTCTGCGTAAGATAAGGCATCTAAATTGGCTCTGTTAGACGCAATAGCTGTTTCCAACACCGCGGTTGGAATAGAAGCTGACGACGGTAATGATAGCTCTAAGTCTTTCGCCTCGTCGTCCATACGCAGAGGAACTCTCGGTATACCCTGTCCTGCCGTATCGAATTTATTCCTTGCATTAATGAAAGGCAGGTTGAGAGTATTAGCGGACAAGAAACCTGCTTTCCCCGTCCTGGAAGCAAGTTTAAATATAGCGTCGTTCAATAATTCAAATGTTCTAGCAACATTATTGGACTGCGACGGAAACTCGGGAGCGATGTCCCTGAACCGCTTAAAAAATTCAGAGTCCAATGACGCTATAATTCTCTTGTCCGGAAGCGCAGCAGTCTGGCCCGACGGAACAACTTGAGGGAGAAAGTGCCGGATGAAGTCCACGGCAGCTTTATGTTGTTCCGAAAGGGATAGCTCCAAGTCATCCGTATCCCTTTCACCATCCGGTCGGACCTCACGATGTTCCCGGTCGTCCGCCCCCGATGCTTCGGCGGAGCGTACCGACCCAGCGCCGTCGGATAATTCTCGATCCGACACCGTTTCTGTCGGCTGCTGGGATGCTGCGATAAGCTGTGCTATCTGCACAAGAATGTCCGGCGTCGAGACCTGCGGAGGCGCAGTCTTTCGCTGCTTCGCCGAGGGCAGCTCCGCATCAGATGGCTCCCGCATACTTTTCCTATGCGAACGTCCGGAGTCCATCGGTCTCGAATCCCTGGCTGCCGGATGGTGTGACCTGGTCGCCGAAGAATCCTTCATCGGCGAAGCTGGTAATATATTGGCGGTCACGCAGCCAAGGTGCGGTCGTGTGCGCTGACGAGAAGAGGAAGCCTTAACAGTCTCTGCGGACTGCTTATACAACGGAGCGTCCCGAGCGACGGACGTATGCTCCGCTAAAGACACATTTTGTACCACAACATCTGGTCCCAGATGTTGTTGTACGAGAGAGGGACCTCTCTTGCTCGCGGCCCGGCTGGACCTGGACGAGCTAGGAACCGGACTAAAAGGCTTCCTCCGTTCTCGCTTACTATCCGCCGTCACTGGGTGTGCATCTATTATGTTTATAGTGCTCGCATCACCCAAAATTTCCTCTTGGACCGCATCGGACAAACCCGGCTGCCGAACCATTCGGTGAATGGACGCTACACCGGGCGAGCTAGCGGACGACATTTGTCTAATCTCCATGAGCACTTTTGCCGCTAGCTCTGAATTCATTTGTGACGACGGACGCACACTTGAAGAAGATAACATGGAAACATCACCCTGTTCTGGTTCCTCTGAAATAGAAAATGAGAGAGTAGGGTGACCTTGTGGAGAAAGAGCCGGCATCGCACTTTCTCCAGAAACAACATATCGTGACACACGTTTCCAATGTTTCTCATCCCAATGTTCACATATAGGACAGGGATTAATGCGAGAACACTGACTACAATTAATACAATGATCATGAAAGTCAGAGGAAGATTTCTTCCTATTACAATTTGAACAACGTCCCTTCATTGTGAAAGAACAACAATAAGTCCTAGTTACTCGCAAAAACCCCTGACACAAAGATACATAATAACATGATCCATTAATAAATGAAAAAACAATTGCAAAACAAAATAATTTTGAAAAAATATTTTTTCAGAGAAGCCCAAGTTGCTGAAAAGTAACGTTGAGCCCCGATGGATCCGATGGCAAAGTGTGGTCAAAAATTTTAAATTTATATAAAATAATTAATGAGACACTTTCGAATAATATAAATGTATCTTATAATGAGATAAACTACCACAAAGGCAAACAGCCCCCCTCAAAAAAGGCTGTTGCCAATGAAAACAAACAGTGTAAACACACTAGAAAACATGACTCCAGGCACTTAAAAAACTGGCCCGGAATCAGTCATCAATTACACTCTATCTGATGCAAAACAGAGACTCCCAGGGGAGAATCTGTAGAACATCAGATGGAAGATGCAGAACACAAACGTTATACACCCATGGGTGAAAACGTAACTATGGGGAAAATAACAGAAAACATTCTGTAACCAAGCAACTCTCCCAGGAAATTTTAGAAATGAAATTTCTCAAAAATATGCCAAAAGCATGGGAGAATTTCCAGGGGGGACTTTAGAAGGCTAAGGGAGAGGAAACACTGAATAAGCAGTGCAACAATTAGCAAGAATGACAACAAGAGGCCCATGCCTCGAAAATAGGCAACTTAACATAATTTCATCAAAAAATTTTAAGTACAGCCCTGATTATTTTTTGCCACTTCTTTTTCCTCTCCTCCTTCTATCCTCCTTAGAATCACATTTTCTCCAAAAATTACGTGTCTGGCATCCTTTAAACTGAGATTTACAAGCACAAAGATCAGTGAGATATTGACTGATGAAGGGCCAAACAGAGAATGATAATTGGCGCCAATTTCGGGACGACTGCGTCACTGTGCATGCGCAGTAGAGGCGTAGTATGGAGGTCTTTTAGGACATGATTTCTTTTTGTTTTGGATGCAAATTTTGGGGATTGGGGGGCAAAATTTGTGTTTGGCCCTGGTTTTGTTAGAGTTAGCACCAGCTAAGTCTGGGTCATTGGTACAGTATAAAAATATGGGAAACATGAAATAATTTATATTAGAATTATAAAGTTACAGCCCTGAATGTTTCCAACCACAGTTGCTTCCTTCCATCATCCAAATGTGTCCTAGGATCCACCAATTCTAACATTGATTTGGGTCTGGCATCATTAAAACTGAGATTTAAAAGCACAAATGTCAGTTTGTTGTTACTGACAGAAGGGCCAAACAAAGAATGATGGTTGGCGCCAATTGCAGTGTCTTCCTGGATACTGCGCATGGCCAGTTTGCAAAAGTATGGAGGACCAGATAGGACATAAAATTTTTGGTTTTGCATGAAAATTTTGTGGATTGGGGGGGGGGGGGGGGGGGGGGCAAAATTTGTGTTTGGCCCTGGATAATGTTTAGAGTTAGCACCAGCTAGTCTGGGCCATTGGTTGTTGTATAAAAATTTGTATTTTTTAAGGTCAGTAATCATTCTATGAATGAATACTCACAACCCACTTACAAAAAGGTTGTGGTTACTCCATCACAGTTCAAATCATGAACTTGTTCATGTGTGAACAGAGATGGAGTAACCTCAACCTTTATCCAAGTTACTGATTTTCTGTTGTCCAGTGACATTGTGGGCACACAAGAAGTTCATTTATTAAATTTATTATCGTTAAAGTTGCCTTGTTCATTTCACGATGTGGGCTTTGGATAGAGTCCTATTGGAACATGTTATTGTGATGAATTGATGGTAACATGGTCTGAGGTTTGGAGCATATTTTCAACCTCAATGCTTCGCATCTTGGTTGAACATGAGCTCCGTGCCACAAACCTCAGACCATGTTACCGTCAATTCATCACAATAACTTATACTGTTGGCAGGTTTCCTGGTTTTGGAAAATGTGAATCTTTAAAGGCTTTATTCACATCCTAGGCATTTTTTGGCTTCAAAAGGCACCCAAAGATGCAGTAATTAAAAAGAATAAAAAAAGTGTTAGACAATCTTCACAATGATGTCTTGCCAAAGCTAGAAATCATTGTGTATATTTTTTAATCTTTTTTCCTTGGCTGCCTGGAGAAGCATTGATGACTTGATTTGAAACCACTGCATAGCCTTAAATCTGGTAGAATGATACACCATGGAAACTGTGCAGCCTGGGGTTAAACTTTTACCTTACAAATTCGCAAACATTGCAACCCTCATACAAAACTAGAGGGGGTATCAGTACCCCGTGGCTCACCAGCAGGTGGCCAATGTAAAGGGGTGGCTGGAGTAAAAAAAAAAAGTCCAAAACCTGCACACAAAAGTCCAAAATTAAAGTAAATAAGCAGCTAAAGGGTTAAATAATATAAAAGTAGCCCCAAGAAGCATGCTAACATAAAATAGGAACCATAACAATATGCTACAAGGTAAGTCTCCACTTTGAAGAAAAGAAAGACAAACCTCAAAACCTGCACATAAAAGTAAAAAAAAAAAGTATCACATTTATTGAATGGGTTAAAATTGAGAAAAATACCCAGATAATGTCACAGTAACCACCATCGCAATATGCTAGTAAGGTGAAACTCTACCTAAAAAATATCCACTTGGAAGAAAAGAAAGAAAAACCTCAAAACCTGCACATAAAAGTCCAAAAAGTATCACATTTGTTTCAAAGGGTTAAAATTTAGAAAAATACCCCTGAAAATGTTACAGTAACCACCATAGCAATATGCCAGTGAGGTAAAACTCCACTAAAAAAAAATATCAAAACCTGTACACAAAAGTCAAGAACCTGCACACAAAAGTCCAAAATTAAGGTAAATAAGCAGCTAAAGCGTTAAATAATATAATACTAGCCCCAAGAAGCATCCTAACATAAAATAGGAACCATGGCAATATGCTACAAGGTAAGTCGCCACTTGGAAGAAAAGAAAGACAAATCTCAAAACCTGCACATAAAAGTAAAAAAAAGTATCACATTTGATTCAAAGGGTTAAAATTGAGAAAAATACCCTGCAAATGTCACAGTAACCACAATGGCAATATGCCAGTAAGGTGAAACTCTACTTGAAAAATATCCACTTGGAAGAAAAGAAAGACAAACCTCAAAACCTGCACATAAAAGTCAAAAAAGTATCACATTTCTTTCAAAGGGTTAAAATTTAGAAAAATACCTTGAAATGTTAAGGTAACCAGCATGGCAATATGCCAGTGAGGTAAATCTCCACTTAAAAAAAATATCAGAACCTGTACACAAAATCTAAATTTTATAGTAAATTTCCTTTCTTATTATACCTACCACAATTGTTCACTACAGGCTTGCACTACAGTGGAAGTCCTTAACTCGGATAATTTTCTCTCTATTTTGTCTTTCCCAAGCAATTTGGGAAAGAAAAGTGGTGCAAAAGCACCAAGAAAGAATGAGCCAAAACTGGGTTGAGAGCAACCTGTGCAGACCCAGTACGGGACGCTCTCTCCCAAGTACAACTCCATGACTTCCATTGCCAGTGCACAAATACATTGCTAAAGACTCATTCTTTTTGAATCCGTCAACGTTAGAGTTATGTGATCAGTGGGAAGAAAGGATTTGTTACCCATAATGAAGACGGGAGGGCCTCCATGTAAACAATTGTGGTAGGTATAATAAGAAAGGAAATTTACTATAAAATTTAGATTTCTTATCAACCTACTCACAATTGTTTACTACAGGCTGAATAGACAATAGGCTGGAGGGATCGCATAACCAACCCACACATAACCCCAGTGCACTGGAACCGTGATGCAGAAGGAAGAGGTCCCGAGGCTTATGAACCATAATGTCGCAGTCATTGGTAAAGGACAATGAAAGGAGACATATGGGGTCTGTGTGACACACAGACAGAAAAGGGCAGTAACAGCGCAAGGCTGAAACTGACCTTCAAGAAGCCTAATGGCTAGGGCAGACAACAGCCTGAGCAGAAGAAAGAGGACCCAAGGCAAAAAGGTCCTCCGACTTCTCCTGCAAATGGCGCAGATAGAAGGTGGAGAAAGTAGAGGCATTTCTCCAGTAGGCTGCCTGCATAACATCCGACAACTTGACAGAGTTAGAAAAAGCCCAAGAGGTGGACAATGCACGCACCTCGTGGGCAGAAATACGATTGGTAATACAATCACCAGCTGCTAAACGACCGTAAGCCGTACGAATAGCAAGACAAATCCATCGAGAAATGGATTGAGGAGAGATCTTCTGTCGACCAGGAATAAGAGACAGAAAAAAAAACGTTTCCTGTCTTTCCGTATGAAACGTGTCCGATCGAGATAAATGCGAATAGCACGGACCGGACAAAGCAAAGGGTGATTACCCTCAACAGAAGGAAGAGCCCTAATACAGATAGGAGGTGGAGTAGTATCTGGTAACTGATTCTTGGCCAGAAAAGAGCAATCAGTGGTAAAAGTAACACTGTTGGGACAGCTCCTAAAAAAGGCCGGGTCAACCGAGAGGGTGTGAAGCTCACTAACTCGTCTGGCAGAAGCAAACGCCATCAGAAACGCCGTCTTATATGTGAGAAAATGCATATCCACCTGGGATAAAGGTTCGAACGGCACCCTCCCCCCCCCCCCCCCCCCCCCCCCCCCCCCCCCCCCAAGCAAAGCAGCACCCACGAAAGATTCCATCGTGGGGTAAGCTGCAAAGTCTAAGGCCTTTTCAAAGAAAAGAGCCGAACAAGCTTGGAGAGGTAAGGATTAATGCCGATACGACGCATCCCCACATAAGAAAAAGTCTCGGAAAGCATGGACCTGTAACCCTTGATGGTAACAGGCTGGAGACCCCGAGAATCAAACAGATATACCAGAAATTCCGCAATCTGTGAAATCGAAGGATTGGCATAATCAACAGAGTGATCAGCACACCATTGACAGAAGACCTTCCATTTAGCTGCATAAGCTAAACCAGTGGAGTGCCTCCTTGAAGAAGAAATGCACTCCACTGCTCATCTCAAAAACGTCTATGGAGGAGACAGGACCTGACAAATGATATGCGTGAAGGCACAATGAAGTCGGGTCGACGTGAAACCTCCTCGGGTTACCTTGACAAAGAAGGTTGCGACGTAGGGGGAGACATGCCGGAACCGCCGCCATCAGCGAGCGGAGCTGATTGATCCACACCTGCTGAGGCGACAGGGGAGCGATCAGAATGATTTGACAGCTGCAGGTTCAAATTTTGGCTAGAACCTGAGGCAGAATCGGAACCAACGGGAAGGCATAGCCGATTAGACCGTTCCAATCGAGTGACAGAGTGTCCACGGCAAAAGCCAGAGGATCTGGACATGGGGACACCTGATGGTTCCAACGAGTCGCAAAGAGATCGATGTGGGGACATCCCCAGAGATCGCAAAGCGACTGGAACACTGCCCTGTGGAGCATCCACTCGGTGGAAATAACCCTGCCCTGTCGGGACAGGGAGTCAGCTAGGATGTTCAGATGACCGGGAATGAGACGAACAACCACTCCGGCGTGAACATCCTGAGTGAGCAGTTGAAGATCCCGAGCCAATTCGTACATCAGAACCAAGTGCGTGCAGCCCTGGTTCCGAATGTAAGCAACCACTGTCGAATTGTCGGACAGCAGAAGGACCTGGCAATTTGACAGGTAAGGGATCCACTGCCTGAAACTCAGAAGAAGAGCAAGAAGCTCCTTCTGGTTGATGTGTAGAGCTGCTTGATCCTGGTCCCACATCCAGTGGTGGGAAAGACCGAGAGGATCCAACGTCGCACCCCATCCGAGATCGCTGGCATCTGCCATCAGAACGTGATCGGACGTGGGTAAGTCCAATGGAACACCCTGCGTAATCTACTGAACATCCGTCCAGGGTAGAAGGTGAGGATAAAGAGATTCCGGAAACGGAAGCACCAGATCTCCAACGTCTCCAACGACTGAGCAGAAAGTGTTGGAGAGGTCTGACACGCAGCCGACCAAGAGGAATGAGATCCGTCACCGAACCGCAGAGACCGATCAGCCGGAGAAAACTCCGAGCTGTCACGGACGTGGACTGGGACAGAGTCAGAGCAAAAGCTGTGAGAATCACAGCCTTGGCCTGGGGAACCGCTACAAAATTGAATTGGGTTTGGAAAGCCATCCCCAGATGACAAAACGACTGAGAAGGAACCAGGTCCAACTTCTCCTCGTTGACTCTGAATCCTAGCGACGTGAGCAAGCTCAACAGAGTGGCGACATTCGACTCCAGTAAGGCAGCATTGGAATGCCTCTGGAGGGTATCGTCCAGATATGCCAAAGTAGTCACCCTGGACTGTGTGCGATGGAACGCTATCACATGCGACATCAGTCTGGTGAAGGCCCAAGGAGCCAGGTTGAGGCCGAAAGGCATGGCCTTGAACTGGTAAACTCGCCCCAGAAAAGCGAACCTGAGATACTTCCGTGATGCCCGATGCATCGGAACGTGAAAGTAAGCGTCTCGCAGGTCGATGCTGGCAGCAAAATCTCCCTGGTGAATGGAATGGCGGACCGACCTAAAAGTCTCCATGCTGAACTTGGGAGCAATGATAGACTGGTTCAGGATACTCAGATCGATAACCGATCGGAGTCGGCCGTCCTTCTTCTGCATCAAGAACAGGCGGGAATAGAAACCCACCGACTGAAAGTTCTTGACGACCTCGATCGCCCCCTTTGCCAGGAGATTGCCAATCTCCGTGGACAAAAGTTCCCGACGTAAAACGTCTGAAGGAACTGTGGTTGGAAGAGGCACCCTGGACAGAGTGGGTTGCAGTCGGAAGGATATTCGCATCCGGAACGAACAACATCTAACACCCACGGATCGGATGTGATGGTGGCCCAATGGTCTGCGAACTCTGCTATCCTTCCTCCAACCTGGGACGAGTCGAGGTGAGGACCTTCATTTCGAGCCCCGACGAGGCCTGCGAGAGGAGAAACCACCTCCTCTACTAAATGAAGAATCCCGAGACTTCCCTCGATTCTGCCGACCCTTACCCTTACCCCTTGAGTAAGAAGTAGAAGCGGTGGCAGAAGGACCAGCCTTTTGCTTCGCAGAGGAAGCAGAAGGGTACTTGTTAGGCTTGGAATGGTCCCTGCCTCCCCTAGAAGGCTGATCAAGCTGACGAAACAGCAGCTGATCTTTGGAATGACGTAGGACGTCATCCCGGACCGTCGACACGGCACCATGGAAAAGTTGCGGACCTGCCAAAGAAGCAGATCGAAGAGCAGCGCGCTGCTCCTCGGGAAGGGATCATACTGTGTCCAGCACAGCGTCCCTTCCAACTAATTCCAGATTAGCCGTGTTATAGGCATGCATGTGAGTAAGATGCATGAGCGCCTTGGACAGCACATGCAAAGGAGCCTGCACCTCGTCAAACTTATCTGGAGGCAGATAAGCAGCTAAAGCTGAGACGACGTGATCTGAGAGAGAAAGCATGCCAAGCATCTCTCTAGATAAGCCCAACGTGGACTCCAGAGTCGTCATTGGAATGACGGCAGACTTGGGCTTGGAAAGCCCGAGGGAAGCAGAGTCCTGATCCAGAACCGTCAAAGTCTGGCAGACCGACGGGTTGGCGGAATCGTAGGAACGATAACGCACAGGAGGCATAAAGGTGTCAACCCTGGTGAAGAACGGAGCTTTCAAAGCCTTGGAACTCAGCTTGGAGTCCAATGCTGAAAATGCTTCAACCACTTGTACCGAATGACACGGTCGAAGGCGCCCAGAAGCAGGTTACTCCATAGGCTGTAAGCGCGCGACCGATGATCGCGACCTGGCTGACACTGTCGGCTGGTTAGCTGGTTTGAGATCAGGCAGAAACCCAAACACAAAGTCAAGAGCTGCCCCCAAGTCTGAAGACTGCTGGCCCTCGACATCAAGCATGTCGGATTCCTCCCCAGAGTCAGAAGACACATAGCCCATCGTGGGCAAACCAGCCGACGCCTCCCATGGTATCGGGACAGCAGGGGGAACAGAAACCGGCCTGTTTCCAATCCTGGGAGGCAGCGCCATAGAAGGCGCCTGGAAACCACTCGCTGCCTCGCTGGAAGCAACAGGAAGGCTCTTTGACAGAACCTGAGTGAGTAAGGCGAGGGCCTCCCTAAGCTCACTGCCCCAACTGGCCGGTTCGACAGGGGAGCGAACCGGCAAAGTGGCTTCACCTCTGACCCTCTTAACCAGCGAAGGGTCACGATCCTCCAAAACACCCGATGCGGGACGACGGGCAGCAGCCAAAACATCTGAAGGCAGACGTGTATAGGGGTACGAGGCACCCCGAGGATCAATATAGCCAGAACTCATTAGAGTCACTGCGGACCTCTGCGGGGCAGAAGGTCCAGGCTGCACAAAAGGCGTTGGTCCCCCAAAACTGGTCGTGTGGCCAGAATGAGTGGATGGAAACACCACGGAGTTCATAGTGTCTTCACTAAGAACATCCGAATCCAAAGACACAACTGTGGTGCTCGACGGCGTAGAGACCACAGTGGTGGGTTCAGCCGGCAACCCCTTCCAACTTCGCCGAGTTGAAGTCAGGGAAGGCTGAGGCCGATATCCCACGTCTACAGTACCAGACATTCCTGCAGTCCCCTGCAGCGAAAAACCGAGGCCGGCTGAAACTGACGACGAAGCAGACGGACCAGCAGTAGTTGTAGATACGTCGGGAGTCGTTAAGGCTGGTGGAATAGTGGAGAGAGCACACCTGCTCGGCTCCGAAGGAGGAGTCACAACCCTAGTGACATCCTCAGATGTCGACTGGAGGGGCACCGTAGTCCCAGAACCAGGCACCTCTTCACCAGAACACTCAACGGCTCCCGCAGTATCCACTACAGGAAAAGACTGCACATCCCCCAGGGAGGAGGAATAACTCTCACCAGACATGGTCGGCTTGGGAGCCCCCGAACGACCGCGTTCTCCTTTCCCACGGGAGCAGGAGGCATGGCCACGAGAACGAACGACACGGTTAACTGACGCCCAGAAAGTGGATGACCAAGATCCACAGACACCACATGGCCGCTCGGCCGAACACCCATTACAGGAGGAACAAGAAGAGTGTGAATCGTCCACATGCTTTGGCAGCAGACATTACCCACAAGGAATTGTCCTGGGCATGATAGAGGTGAGAGGAGCAAAGAAGGTGAAATCAGATAACAGAAGAACACCCCAAAGAAGAGAGAAAGGTGACAGAAATTGAGACCCCAGACGGTCGACCAGGAACCACACAACAGGATGACTACTCTCAAAGGAGAGAAGAAAAACTGCAGAAGCGGTACCCCGCTGACACCCAACTCTAACACAATTAGGAAAATTAGCAATTTAAGCATTGACAATAATTGTGAAAAATAATTTAAGTCCGAACCGCATGGCACACGAAATTCGCGCGCGACTCGAGAGAGAACATATAAAATACATTATGGATAATAATATGTAAGAGAATATAATAAAAACTGTTCCTGAGAATACAAAGGATACTCGGATACACTATGAATCAGGAAACATCAATCAACGAGTTGGATGAACACTGATAAGCAAGCAGAACATCTCGTCACAAGGCGGATGACAAAAAGAATGAGCCTTTAGCGACGTATATGCGCACTGGCATCGGAAGTCGTGGAGTTGTACTTGGGAGAGAGCGTCCCGTACTGGGTCTGCGCCGGTTGCTCTCGACACAGTTTTGGCTTATTTTTCTTGGTGCTTTTGCACCACTTTTCTTTCCCAAATTGCTTGGGAAAGACAAAAATAGAGAGTATATTATCTGAGTTAGGGACTTCCACTGTAGTGCAAGCCTGTGGACTTCCACTGTAGTGCAAACAATTGTGAGTAGGTTGATAAGAAAGTCAAAAACCTGCACACAAAAGTCCAAAATTAAGGTAAATAAGCAGCTAAAGGGTTAAAGAATATAATACTATCCCAAGAAGCATCCTAACATAAAATAGGAACCATGGCAATATGCTACAAGGTAAGTCACCTCAAAACCTGCACATAAAAGTCAAAAACAGTATCACATTTGTTTCAAAGGGTTAAAATTTAGAAAAGTTAAAAAATTTATAGTAATTTATATATTTTTTATACTTACCAATGACCCAGACTTAGCTGGTGCTAACTCCAACAAAACCAGGGCCAAACACAAATTTTGCCCCCCAATCCCCAAAATTTGCATCCAAAACAAAAAGAAATCATGTCCTAAAGGACCTCCATACTACGCCTCTACTGCGCATGCGCAGTGACGCAGTCGTCCCGAAATTGGCGCCAATTATCATTCTTACTGGCAGTGCCTGGTCAGCGCTATGTACTCAGCGGGGAGGCAAGAGTTCCCAACTCCAGGGAGGGCCATCCCCGTCTGGGTCATTGGTAAGTATAAAAAATATATAAATTACTATAAATTTTTTAACATTTTTATACTGTACCAATGACCCAGACTTAGCTGAATAGTAAACAGGCTGGAGGGCCTAGGACATAGAGGAAAATCCAATAAGCTCAACTATATAGTAAAGAGGTAACCCCTTAAGGAGAAAAGGAGTATTTGGCTTTACATGTATCTTTCTTATTTAATATTAAATTAGAAAGATACACTACCCTTAATAATTGAGCACAATAACATTCATGTTCTCTATTAACATCCAGTATAACCCTTATACTAATTATTTTTAAAGCAAGCCAATAAATAAAGTAGTCCAGAGAATTGAGACTCTTTATAATCATTTAAAAGTGTCCGAGTATTGTATATTAAAGCCCGTTTGACACTTGACATATACAAATGCTTCACACCGAGCTACACTTTAAAAATAAGACATGAATGAATTTAAACATTAATATTACACTTTAAAACCATCCCGGAAGCGACTCAGAAATACTGACTTGGAGGAGGCATTCCCTTGCTTTTCACTATAAAGCAGGTGACCTAAGGGAACACCCGCCCCCCCCCCCTTCCCCTTGCCCTGGGTCAAATAGCCCAGAGCGAAGAGGGCAGCCGGACGGAGTCACTGCCGGAACAGAAAGCCTGCATAACTATAGTTGCAACTGTTTAGTGGACGACATTCTGAGCAACAGATAATGGACTTAAACAATGCAGGTCTCCAGAAATGGACTCAATATTTCTGAGATAAAAATTCGTAAATGTGGATGGCTGAGACCAATAAGCAGCCTTCATTAAATCTGTAATAGCAACACTATTAGCATAAGCCCAGGAAGTAGAAAGAGCTCTTACTTCATGAGCAGAAATCTTAAGCACAGACTGCTGAGAAGAAGATAAATCTTCATAAGCAGTACGGATAGTTAACTGAATCCATCTAGCAATAGAATGGACTGAAATGTCCTTTCTATTAGGCATCAAAGACAGAAAGAAACGTTTCCGTCCCTTTCTGATAAACTGAGATCTCTGTTTATAGATACGTAGTGCTCTAACAGGACAGAGTAAAGGCCTACGCCCGTCTGAAGACGGAAGAGCCTTAATAACAATAGGTTCCGGATATTTATTAGGAGCCTGATTCTTAGCTAAAAAACCCACATTAGTAGTGAAGGTGATAGTGTTCCCAACACTACGATAATGAGAATCATCCACCGATAGTGCATGAAGCTCACTGACTCTTCTGGCAGAAGAGAAAGCTAAGAGAAAAGCTGTCTTATAAGATAAGAATTTGAAATCTACTGTCCCAAGAGGTTCAAATGGCTTTTCCTTCAATTTAAGGAGAACCCAAGCTAAATTCCACTTAGGAATTAATCTAAGAGTTCTGGGTCTATTTATTGAAAAGTTTCTAACCAACTTCGATAAAGAGACATTAGATCCACTTTGTAAACTATCATGATGTGCATAGGTATCAGATAACATAGATCTATAACCCTTTATAGTAACAGGCTGCAGTTTGATTTCGTCAAACAAGTATACTAGAAAGTTTGCAATGTCTGGTATAGAAGGATCAAATATATATACAGAATGATCCCTACACCAACGACGAAAAACCTTCCACTTAGCCGCATAGTTTAGCGAAGAGGAGGTCCTCCTACAGTTAGAAATCGCGTCCACTGCTCGTCCTGTAAAGTGCTTGCCATGCAAGAAGGACCGCACAACGGAAAAACGTGAAGGTTGAGACCTTGCGGGTTGTGATGGAGTTGGCGCGATTTCCCCTGCGAAAGAAGATCCTCTCGTGGAGGAAGCTTCCGCGGTTGGTCCCACAACAGACACCTGAGTAGATTTATCCGTGGTCTCTGTGGCGACAGAGATGCTACCAACAGAATCTTGCATTGAGATTGTTTTATCTTTAGCAATACTTGTTGAATTAACGGCGCTGGAGGATACGCATATCCTATCATTCCGTCCCAAGGGATCGACAGAGCGTCTACTGCAAATGCTCTTGGATCCGGACACGGAGACACATACGTCTGCAACTGATTGTTGAGATGCGTCGCAAATAAGTCTATCATTGGCCGTTCCCATTGGTAGCAAATCTGATTGAATACTTGTTTGTTGAGAGTCCACTCCGACGGCAACAAGCGACCCTTTCGTGAAAGGGAGTCTGCTAGCACATTCAGACGACCCGGTATGTGACGGACCGAAAGAAGAACGTGATGTTCTAACGCAAACAGAAGGATTCTTTCCGTTAGACTGAACAACGGAACTGAATGAGTGCCTCCCTGATTCCGTATATACGCCACTACTGTCGTATTGTCGGATAGGATTTGGACATGAGCATCGTGAATAATGTCCATCCAGTGACGTAACGCAAGCCAAATTGACATCATTTCCTTGATGTTTATGTGCTTGCACAGGAATTGCGGATCCCAAAGACCCTGGCATCTCGAATCCGTTGGGATTAATGATGCACCCCAACCTGTTTGACTGGCATCCGTCATAACGGTAAAACTCGGATCCGGCAACTGCAGCGGAACTCCTTGAGTTAACCACTGAATGTTTGCCCAAGTCTGAATCTCTTGTTTCACTTGATCTGACAAGAGAACATCTACATCGAGCGAATGAATTTTCACACTCCAATTCTGAGTCAGGAAAATTTGAAGAGGACGTGTGCGTAGCCGCCCCATCGGAATGAGATCCGCGGCGGCTCCGCACAGACCTATCAGTCTCATAAATTCTCTCGCCGTGACTTTGTCTGCGTGCAGACAATAGCGAGCGTAACAACTGACTAATTTCGCTCTGGTTATCGGCAGACGAACGAGATTGTTGTGCGTCTCGAAGCTCATTCCCAGATGAGTGAATGACTTGGACGGCACCAGATCCGACTTCTCCTCGTTTACTATAAAACCGAGACGTCGGAGCAATAGAAGAAGATTCTGAACATCGTTCTGAAGCGTTAACTCGTTGCCGTACCTCTGAAGAATGTCGTCCAGGTAGGCCGACGTTACCGCAGACGAATGAGCTCGGAAGTAGATCATTACCGAGTTCATTACCCGAGTGAAAGCCCAGGGTGCTAGATTCAATCCGAAGCACATCGCCCGGAATTGATACACCACTCCTAGGACTGCAAAGCGTAGATACTTTCTGAATGTCGGATGTACCATGACGTGAAAGTACGCATCTTTGAGATCTATGCTCGTTGCATAATCGTTCACCCGAATACTCGCTCTGACCGATCGAATCGTCTCCATATAAAACTTCGGAGCGACGATCAGCTTGTTTATCCAGCTCAAATCTATGACTGGACGGAACGAGCCGTCTGGTTTCGGAACCAGAAACAGATGGCTGTAGAATCCCAGAGATTCCTGGTTTTCTACGACCTCTACCGCGTTCTTCATTAAAAGAGACTGCACCTCTGATAACAGAGCGTCTCTTTTCTGTGGATTTGACGGAAGATGAGTCCACTTTGGACTTCGAGTTAATGGAGGCTTTCGTTTGAAGGATATCTTTAGACCTTCCGAAGTCACTCCTCTCACCCAAGGGTCGTCCGTAATCGACGCCCACTCTTGTGAAAAACTCGACAACCTTCCGCCAACCGGAACGTGATAGAGGTTTAAGCCATCACCTCCTGGACCTGCGAGGCCTGCGGTAGGAGAAACCACGTCTTCCACGACCCGCACCTCGCCTCGTCGACCTCGGGGCGTCCGACCGATTGTCCCGGCCTGAAGGACGTCCCGAACGAGAGTCGCTATCCTGACGGTCTCTCGAATAAGACCAAGAGGACGCACCGGAACCTCTATAGGAACCTCTCTTGGGCGCATTAGACCCAGAAGTGCCTGTCTTATTCGTGTCTGCTGTATCCGACTTTTTAGGAGCCGATCTGAACAACAGAGAATCATTAGCTTTCTTTTTAATTTTATCATAAATAGCGGAAAGCTTGCCGTCAAAGAGAAGTTCTCCTGAGACCGAAGCGACTCTAAGAGAGTTCTTCACCTTAGAATCCACTAGTGTGGATGTAGCTAGGGCTGCGTCACGTCTAACCAACTCCAGATTTGCCACTGAAAGGGCAGAGTTACACATGGAATAAGCTACTGCCCTTGAAAAAAGTCTTAAAGAGGATTGTATATCCTGAAACTCTTCCCCTTGAAGGCGCAGTGATAACGCCTTAGTAAGGTGATCTGCGTAAGATAAGGCATCTAAATTGGCTCTGTTAGACGCAATAGCTGTTTCCAACACCGCGGTTGGAATAAAAGCTGACGACGGTAATGATAGCTCTAAGTCTTCCGCCTCGTCGTCCATACGCAGAGGAACTCTCAGTATACCCTGTCCTGCCGTATTGAATTTATTCCTTGCATTAATGAAAGGCAGGTTGAGAGTATTAGCGGACAAGAAACCTGCTTTCCCCGTCCTGGAAGCAAGTTTAAATATAGCGTCGTTCAATAATTCAAATGTTCTTGCAACATTATTGGACTGCGACGGAAACTCGGGAGCGATGTCCCTGAACCGCTCAAAAAATTCAGAGTCCAATGACGCTATAATTCTCTTGTCCGGAAGCGCAGCAGTCTGGCCCGACGGAACAACTTGTGGGAGAAAGTGCCGGATGAAGTCGATGGCAGCTTTATGTTGTTCCGAAAGGGATAGCTCCAAGTCATCCGTATCCCTTTCACCATCCGGTCGGACCTCCCGATGTTCCCGGTCGTCCGCCCCCGATGCTTCGGCGGAGCGTACCGACCCAGCGCCGTCGGATAATTCTCGATCCGACACCGTTTCTGTCGGCTGCTGGGATGCTGCGATAAGCTGTGCTATCTGCACAAGAATGTCCGACGTCGAGACCTGCGGAGGCGCAGTCTTTCGCTGCTTCGCCGAGGGCAGCTCCGCATCAGATGGCTCCCGCATACTTTTCCTATGTGAACGTCCGGAGTCCATCGGTCTCGAATCCCTGGCTGCCGGATGGTGTGACCTGGTCGCCGAAGAATCCTTCATCGGCGAAGCTGGTAAAATATCGGCGGTCACGCAGCCAAGGTGCGGTCGTGTGCGCTGACGAGAAGAGGAAGCCTTAACAGTCTCTGCGGACTGCTTATACAACGGAGCGTCCCGAGCGACGGACGTATGCTCTGCTAAAGACACATTTTGTACCACAACATCTGGTCCCAGATGTTGTTGTACGAGAGAGGGACCTCTCTCGCTCGCGGCCCGGCTGGACCTGGACGAGCTAGGAACCGGACTAAAAGGCTTCCTCCGTTCTCGCTTACTATCCGCCGTCACTGGGTGTGCATCTATTATGTTTATAGTGCTCGCATCACCCAAAATTTCCTCTTGGACCGCATCGGACGAACCCGGCTGCCGAACCATTCGGTGAATGGACGCTACACCGGGCGAGCTAGCGGACGACATTTGTCTAATCTCCATGAGCACTTTTGCCGCTAGCTCTGAATTCATTTGTGACGACGGACGCACACTTGAAGAAGATAACATGGAAACATCACCCTGTTCTGGTTCCTCTGAAATAGAAACTGAGAGAGTAGAGTGACCTTGTGGAGAAAGAGCCGGCATCGCACTTTCTCCAGAAACAACATATCGTGACACACGTTTCCAATGTTTCTCATCCCAATGTTCACATATAGGACAGAGATTAATGCGAGAACACTGACTACAATTAATACAATGATCATGAAAGTCAGAGGAAGATTTCTTCCTATTACAATTTGAACAATGTCCCTTCATTGTGAAAGAACAACAATAAGTCCTAGTTACTCGCAAAAACCCCTGACACAAAGATACATAATAACATGATCCATTAATAAATGAAAAAACAATTGCAAAACAAAATAATTTTGAAAAAATATTTTTTCAGAGAAGCCCAAGTTGCTGAAAAGTAACGTTGAGCCCCGATGGATCTGATGGCAAAGTGTGGTCAAAAATTTTAAATTTATATAAAATAATTAATGAGACACTTTCGGATAATATAAATGTATCTTATAATGAGATAAACTACCACAAAGGCAAACAGCCCCCCTCAAAAAAGGCTGTTGCCAATGAAAACAAACAGTGTAAACACACTAGAAAACATGACTCCAGGCACTGAAAAAACTGGCCCGGAATCAGTCATCAATTACACTCTATCTGATGCAAAACAGAGACTCCCAGGGGAGAATCTGTAGAACATCAGATGGAAGATGCAGAACACAAACGTTATACACCCATGGGTGAAAACGCAACTATGGGGAAAATAACAGAAAACATTCTGTAACCAAGCAACTCTCCCAGGAAATTTTAGAAATGAAATTTCTCAAAAATATGCCAAAAGCATGGGAGAATTGCCAGGGGGGACTTTAGAAGGCTAAGGGAGAGGAAACACTGAATAAGCAGTGCAACAATTAGCAAGAATGACAACAAGAGGCCCATGCCTCGAAAATAGGCAACTTAACATAATTTCATCAAAAAATTTTAAGTACAGCCCTGATTATTTTTTGCCACTTCTTTTCCCTCTCCTCCTTCTATCCTCCTTAGAATCACATTTTCTCCAAAAATTACGTGTCTGGCATCCTTTAAACTGAGATTTACAAGCACAAAGATCAGTGAGATGTTGACTGATGAAGGGCCAAACAGAGAATGATAATTGGCGCCAATTTCGGGACGACTGCGTCACTGCGCATGCGCAGTAGAGGCGTAGTATGGAGGTCCTTTAGGACATGATTTCTTTTTGTTTTGGATGCAAATTTTGGGGATTGGGGGGCAAAATTTGTGTTTGGCCCTGGTTTTGTTGGAGTTAGCACCAGCTAAGTCTGGGTCATTGGTACAGTATAAAAATATACCCTGCAAATGTCACAGTAACCACAATGGCAATATGTCAGTAAGGTGAAACTCTACTTGAAGACAAAATTTCAAAACCTGTACACAAAAGTCAAAAACCTGCACACAAAAGTCAAAAACCTGTACACAAAAGTCAAAAATTCAAGTAACTAAGCATGGAAAAGGTTGAATAAAATATTACTATCCCTGAAAAGCATGCTGACATAAAAAAAAAAAGCAAAATCAAAAAAAAAAAATCAAAACCTGCACACAAAAGTTCAAAATGAATGAATCCGGACGCCGACAACGACGCCGACATGAGGGCTAAGCCATAGGATCACACAACTATCGTTGGTGAGCCAAAATCGTGTTTCTCAAACAATTTTTCCTAACTTTTTTGTCAAGGAAGGAGGCTTTTTTCTTTTTTTCTTCAATCACTGAAAACAGTGTGAAACATACCGGGAAACTGCACCAGAGGTGCTGGCATACTTCCACTGATGTCACGTCAAGTACAGCACTGTGTCTGGATGGTAAAGTTTTCAAGCAAGAGCCCCCAAGGAAACTTAATAGTTCACCTGAGACCTACAGCTAATTAACAATAAAAAAAGAATGAAGTCACATAATTTTTAATCACAGCAATGCCTAATGTAGTAAATTCCCTCTCCCATCATTCCATGATGGACATATCTTTAATACTAGGCACAGGCATGTGAGGGAAGGAGGGCACAAAAACTACCTACAATGAGATCAATGTGAATCCAACTGTACAGGAACACAAAGACTAAATACAATGAGAAAAATGTGTGCCTCGTTGTACAACAAACGGTTACTGTCTTTGTTTTACAGCAGGGATAGGAAATTAAACAGAATGCCACATTTTGGGAGAGGGGAGGTTCTTCTAGTATTTTCTTTGTTTTATGGTAGGTACATGAAATCCACCCCATCTGTAGCAATTACATCCATGTGCCAAGTTTGGTGATAATCAGACTGTCAACATGAAAGATGTAAACAAACACACACGCAAAGGAACCCTCTTAAAAAGCTGACTGATCTGCATAATTTATGCATGAAAGAAAAACCTGTATACTATGTAATGTATATTGTGCTAGTTGTTTTCCATATCAACTCATTTCAATACAAACAAGGGGCCCCACGTGGCCTTAATTGCTCACCTGACAAAGTGACTCTAAGAAGTATTTTAGGTCACCTTCACCATGTCATGCCTCATCAACATTAACTGGTTGAGTGATAGATTTTGTTTGAAGTCCAACATTTGTTACCTAAAATTAGTTTTATTTAAAATCATTGGTGTGTGGCCAATCTCCAATGATTTTTAATAAAGCAAATTTATCTCTGCAGACAAACTGGTTTAGCATGAAGCACAAACAAGGAATGTGAAGAGATAGCCTTGGACATCTCTCCCCAACTGTGGATATCTTCCATGTGCTACATGTACATATTTGCATGCAAGAAAACAAAAATTTTCACAAATTTTCCAAAATATTAGTTTTTTTTATCATCATTGGAACAAGCTCAAACAGCTTATTCCAATAGGGGTATGGGAAGATCAGGTATATTTTTGAGACAGAAATGTGAATATATAAATAATGGTGTTTTTTTGTGAATGATGCTGGAGAATTTTGCGTAAAGATATGGTAAATGGTTTGTTCTAGATACAGAATGATGCAAAAGTATTTAAATTTGATTAGGCAAGTTGTTCCTATAATGCATTTAAAAATTGAAGTAACTGTTTTTTTGCTGCCGAACTTTTAGATGTGTGTGTCTGTGTTTGTGTGTGTGTGTGTGTGTGTGTGTGTGTGTGTGTGTGGGGGGGGGGGTAAGAGTGTTCTTGCAAACAAAATTCCTGAATAAAAGGAAAATTTTATTTTTGTGTGAAAGACATAGTGCGTGAATGTTGATTGGAACAAGCTTAGAGAGCTCATTTTAATGTGAAGTCTTAAGGCTGTGTTTTACGTACGAAATTCTGGAATAACTAAAAAATTGCTTTTTTGACTCAAAAAGCATGGTGTGCGACCTCTCATTGGAATGAGCTCAAAAAGCTCATTCCAATGGGGTATTTACAAGCGATAAGTACATGTATGTTTAAGAGACAAAAATTAAAATTTGAATAGCGATTTTTGCGAAGAATGCTGACAAGTTTTGGCAGTTATGCTGGTAAAAAGGTAAGATATGCAAAGTGGTTGTTTTTTAGAGGCAACATTTAACTAAGGGGAATTAACCCTTGATTACTGAGGTAACTTCTAAAAGTACTGAAATTTCATGAAGCAATGTGAATAACAGACAACAGTTGCCTAAAAATTTCATGAATAACTAAAATTTTTATTCTTTTGTCTCGAAAACATGGCATATGACCTTTGTTGGAATGAGCTGAATGCGTGTGTTCCAATGAGGGGTCATAAAATTTGAACGGAGATTTGTGTGAATAATGCATTAGTACTGCTAGATTTGGGTAAACGGTTCACCCTGGATACCACCCCTTCTATAGTAGATCTTTTCTGCAAATTTTGTCTAAGATTCTATCAACTTTACAAATAAATACGTTCATGAATCACAATCAGATCCACCCCACAATGTTGCATACCAAATATCAAAAGATTCTGCCTGCTGGATCTGGAGAAGAAGATTTTTTAAGAAATATGCCTGAAATGCACTAAGTTAAAATTTGGGCTCCTATACGGAGCCCAAATATAAACCCAGGGGGCCGATTTGAACAAACTTGAATCAGATCCACCCCACAATGTTGCTTACCAAATATGAAAAGATTCTGAAGCTGGATCTGGAGAAGAAGATTTTTTAAGAAATTTGCCTGAAATGCACTAAGTTCGAATTCGAGCTTCTATAGTGAGCCCAAATATGAAACTAGGAAGCCAATTTGAACAAACTTGAATCAGATCCACCCCACAATGTTGCATACCAAATATCAAAAGATTCTGCCTGCTGGATCTGGAGAAGAAGATTTTTTAATAAATTTGCCCGAAATGCACTAAGTGCGAATTCAGGCTTCTATATTAAGCCCAAATATGAATCCAGGGGGCCGATTTGAACAAACTTGAATCAGATCCAACCCGCAATGTTGCATACCAAATATCAAAAGATTCTGCCTGCTGGATCTGGAGAAGAAGATTTTTGAAGAAATTTGCCCGAAATGCACTAAGTTCGAATTCGAGCTTCTATAGTAAGCCCAAATATGAATCTAAGGAGCCGATTTGAACAAATTTGCATCAGATCCATCCCACAATGTTGCATACCAAATATCAAAAGATTCTGCCTGCTGGATCTGGAGAAGAAAATTTTTTAAGAAATTTGCCTGAAATGCACTAAGTTCGAATTCGAGCTTCTATAGTGAGCCCAAATATGAATCTAGGAAGCCGATTTGAACAAACTTGAATCAGATCCATCCCACAATGTTGCATACCAAATATCAAAAGATTCTGCCTGCTGGATCTGCAGAAGAAGATTTTTTAATAAATTTGCTTGAAATGCACTAAGTTCAAATTTGGGCTCCTATACTGAGCCCAAATATAAACCCAGGGGGCCGATTTGAACAAACTTGAATCAGATCCACCCCGCAATGTTGCTTACCAAATATGAAAAGATTCTGCCTGCTGGATCTGGAGAAGAAGACTTTTGAAGAAATTTGCATGAAATGCACTAAGTTCAAATTCGAGCTTCTATAGTGAGCCCAAATATGAATCTAGGAAGCCGATTTGAACAAACTTGAATCAGATCCACCCCACAATGTTGCATACCAAATATCAAAAGATTCTGCCTGCTGGATCTGGAGAAGAAGATTTTTTAAGAAATTTGCCTGAAATGCACTAAGTTCGAAATTGGGCTCCTATACTGAGCCCAAATATTAACCCAGGGATCCGATTTGAACAAACTTGAATCAGATCCACCCCACAATGTTGCTTACCAAATATGAAAAGATTCTGCCTGCTGGATCTGGAGAAGAAGATTTTTTAAGAAATTTGCCTGAAATGCACTAAGTTCGAATTCGGGCTTCTATAGTAAGCCCAAATATGAATCCAGGGGAGCCGATTTGAACAAACTTGAATCAGATCTACCCCGCAACGTTGCATACCAAATATCAAAAGATTCTGCCTGCTGGATCTGGAGAAGAAGATTTTTGAAGAAATGTGCCTGAAATGCACTAAGTTTGAATTCAAGCTCCTATAGTGAGCCCAAATATGAATCTAGGGAGCCGATTTGAACAAACTTGAATCAGATCCACCCTACAATGTTGCATGCCAAATATCAAAAGATTCTGCCTGCTGGATCTGGAGAAGAAGATTTTCAAAGAAATTTGCCTGAAATGCAATAAGTTCAAATTTGGGCTCCTATACTGAGCCCAAATATAAACCCAGAGGGCCGATTTGAACAAACTTGAATCAGATCCACCCCACAATGTTGCATACCAAATATCAAAAGATTCTGCCTGCTGGATCTGGAGAAGAAGATTTTTTAAGAAATTTGCCTGAAATGCACTAAGTTCGAAATCGGGCTCCTATACTGAGCCCAAATATGAACCCAGGGGGCCGATTTGAACAAACTTGAATCAGATCCACCCTACAATGTTGCATACCAAATATCAAAAGATTCTGCCTGCTGGATCTGGAGAAGAAGATTTTTTAATGTTTTTCCCATTGCCTACAGTGTTAAAAAGTGCTGACTCAGCACTTTTTCAAAGTCCCGAAACTGTACCCTATGATAAAACCGATGGCAATTTTTTTTTACCAATCCTTTCTGTTGGTCCTAAGGAAGCTGCACACCAAATAAAAATTCTCAGTGCCGTGCAGTTTTGGAGATATGGGCATTTTAAATTTTTTCTATTTTTAGCTCCTGCGGTTCCCACGGGGCTGCGGGAAAATTTTTTTTGCATAAATCAAGTACTCATGACCCAATAAGCCCTCACATAAAATTTGGTTCAAATCAGCCTCTCGGTTTGGAAAATAGAAATTTTGGGCGGGGCAAAAAATTTTGCCCCTCCCATAACGACGCCAAGTATAACCCCACAAACTTCTCTTGAACAAATCTGAGTCTACACCTCAAAAGGAAGCTGCACACCAAATATCAAGTCTCTGCTACTGCTGGTTCATGAGAAGAAGATTTACAAAGATTTTGGTGCCCCTTGGGGGCGTGGCACCACCCAGGAGGAGGGGCAACTTCATTTGAACAAATCTGAATTGGCATTAGGTAATAAACATTTAGCCAACATTTGAATAAAATTGGGCTAGTGGTTTAGGAGGAGAAGACGATAATGTAAAGTTAACGCCGGACGGACGACGACGGACGACGGACGCCGGACGACGGACAGAAAGTGATTAGTAAAGCTCCCCTTGAGCTTCGCTCAGGTGAGCTAAAAACATCAAAATATGTACACTGTTTGGAAGTTCTTGTTTAAAAGGTGCAAAGCCCCACAAAGTTGAGTTTCTGTTTCTCAGGCTATTTTTTGTAAAATTGCATGTGAGGTGATCTGCATAGGACATTGCATCCAAACTCGCTCTATTTGATGAAACTGCCATTTCCATTACATTTGAGTGAATAGTGAATGATGCAGGTAAGGATACATCTAGATCCCCGGCCTGCTCATCCAAAACGCAGAGGAGCTCACTGAACATCTTCTCCAACCCTTTTAAATGAATGTGGTCCAAGAAACAGTATATTTATGGAAGATGTAGATATGAAACTGCATTTTTTAATCGTACTCGAGAGGTTGAATATGGCATCGTCTACATGGCCAAGGGCCTGTGACACCTGCCTAGACTGAACAGGAAAAGAAAGAACTTCTTCCTTTCTCTGTATAAAGTCTGCGTCTGGTGACGCCAGTGGTTTCTCTCTTGTTGTCGCAGCATTCTGATTTGGTGGAACAAATTCAGGGTAGTATTGATGGATGAAATCCATCGCAACCATGTGCTGTTCCAAAACGGAAGGGTAATCCTCTTCCTTATCCCTTTCACCATCCATGAGAATCAGTTCCGAATCTCGGTCCATTACATCTGTGTGAACAGATGACTGGACCAACCCAGCACTGTCAAACAGCTCAGGTTATGAGTCTGAGGGAAGCTGCTCCTGCACTTGCTGGGATGCTGCAATCAGCTGCGCAATCCGCGATAGCAAGTCCATCACCGAGGCCTGAGGAGCAGCGGTTTTCTGTTTCTTAGCCGCTTGCTGCTCCTGGGATGGTGTGTCGGAGATAGATCTCTTCTCCGAATGTCCCGATGATCGAGGCCTCATCTCCTTAGCTACCGGATGGCCCGACTTCACGGGTGAAGGGTGGTCCCTTCTTCATGCAGCAGGCTGGATATCCTAAGTCGGGTAGCTAGGATGCGGTCGTGTGTGCTTTTTAATCGAAGCGGAAGAAGCCGTGACTGTAGCCGAGGCCGGCTGCAATGTAGACAGAGTGTCCCAAATGGCAGGTGTGGACGTATGCTCCAGCCCACGCAAGTTCTCAATAACAACATCTGGGCCCAGATGTTCCTGGGATAGAGAGGGACCTCTCCAGCTCGCGGCCCTTTCAGACCTTGCGGAGCTTCACACAACACTTGCTGGCTTCTTCCCTGGTTTTGCCATCGCTGGGTGAGCATGTTTAGATTTTAAGGTGCTCGCTCTACCCACTACACTTCCTTCGACTGCAACGGACATACCAGGTATCACGGCTCCCACAGATGGAGTAACCGCTTCACCGGTAGAGCTAGCTGCAGGCAAAGGATTAAAACCACCACCCAGTGGCTTTATCCCTTGCCTAATATTCAGGAGCATCATAGCAGCTAGCTCTGTTTGCTCATCAGAGTGCGACGACGGTAGCACACTTTTGGTAGGTGTCACATAATCATCACCATGTTCTTGTCCTCTGAAAAAGAAACTGAGAAACTTGAATGACTTTGCGGTGAGAGAATCAGCACTGGCCTCTCACTGCTAACAACATACACCCGCGTCCAATCTTTGTCATCCCAATCAACACATGTAGGACAAGAATTTGCGGGAGTACATCGACTACAGGCAAGGCAACAAGCATGTAAATCTGAGGAAGATTTCCTCGCCTTGCATTTTGAGCAATAAACTTTCATAATTAAACAAACAAAGTCGATTGGACTCCAACAACTCCATATATCATATATGATCAAGATACATAATAATTAATAATCAAAATACAAATCGAAAAATTATTTTCAAAAAATCTTTCGAAAAAATTTTGATAACAGCCCAAGTTCCCAAATGGAACATGAAGAGCCCAAGGGTATCCTGATAGAGCCTAAGTGTCGACAAAAATCCAAAAATTATTGCTACACTACCGGAATATTAAAACATGTATCTTACAACAATCCTACAGTAATAATAAGTACATACTACATATATTTAAGGACGTTGCCAATGTAAACAACGTCAATGAAAAAATCGGAAACAAGACCTCAGGCACAGTATAAAAAGGCCCAAAGTCAGTAACAGATTTTAAAACTACCAGATGCAAAGCAAGATCCTCAGATGAAGAAAAAACGATACATCGGATAGAAGATGCATGACCCAAACGACCCAATACCCCTAGGGTGAGGACGTAACCATGGGGATGAACAGAATAAACATCTGTTAAACATGTTAAACTCCCAAGAAATTTAATAAAAAATTTCAATAAAAATAAGCCAAAAAGCTTGGGAGTTTAACAGGAGGGCTTCAAGGCAGGATAGGGAAGAAACACTTAACAAACAGTGGATAAATCATTAGCAAGAATGATGACGTCAAGCCCATGTCCCAGAACTGGGAAACATGAAATAATTTTTATAAAAATTATAAAGTTACGGCCCTGAAGATTCCTAACCACCATTGTTCACTTCCATCATCCAATCATGCCCTTGGATCCACCAATTTTACCACTGATTTGTGTCTGGCATCCTCAAAAATGAGATTTAAAAGCACAGATGTCAGTTCGTTGTTGCTGACTTTAGGGCCAAACAAAGAATGATGGTTTGCACCAATTTTGGTGTCTTCCTGGATACTGCACATCTGCAGATCTGAAAAGTATGGAGGACCAGATAGGACATCAATTTTTTGGTTTTGCATGCAAATTTTGGGGATTTGGGGGGCAAAATGTGTGTTTGGCCCTGGATTAATTTTTGAGTTAGCACCAGCTAGTTTGGGCCATTGGTTGTTGTATAAAAATATGTTCATTTCTGTTTCCAGTACACTATGTTTTTATTAAGAATAATTTGAGGTGTAGACTGTGCTAAAGAATTAAGACCTGGGTTGATGTGGCCCAAACTGTTAACATTTGTCAACCAAAGTTACCAAGTTACAGTAAAATCAATCCAAAACGAGTCATCCTACCAAGTTACAATGAAATCCTGTCATAAACATAACTCAGAGACTTTGCTAAAGAAATCTAGGTCACATGACAGTTCGGTGGTCACGGCTGACCGATCATGACCAAAATAGGAGAGTCTCATGTAGATATCATACGAAGTTATCCTACCAAGTTACAATGAAATCCCTTCATAAAAACATCCTGTAAGCAGTGCTAAAGAAATCGATGTCACGTGATCAGGCGGCGGTAACGGTTGACCGATCGTGACCAAAATAGACAAGTCTCATCTTGACATTACACCCAGATATCCTCCCAAGTTACAATGAAATTGCTGCATAAATATGAACTGTAGACTGTGCTAAACAAATCTAGGTCACGTGCCTGTGCATCTGTCACAGCTGAACGATCACGGCCAATATAGGATGTTCTCATCTAGACATTATACTGAGTCATCCTACAAAGTTGCAATGAAATCCCTGTATAAATGAAAGCTGTAGACTGTGCTAAAGGAATCTAGGTAACATGCCCCTGTGGCCGTCATGGTTGACTGAACCCGACCAAAAAAGGATGTTCTCATCTGGACATTATACAGAGTCATCCTATGAAGTTACAATAAAATCCCTTCATAAATAAGACCTGTAGACTGTGCTAAAAATTTTGGGGTTTCGGGATCTCGCAGCCATCATGGTTGACCGATCACAACCAAAAGGGGACATTCTCATCTAGACAGCATACAGTCATCCTACCAAGTTACAATAAAATCCCTTCATAAGTACGACCTGTAGACTCTGCTAAAGGTTTTCAGGTTACAGGCTCTCGCAGCTGTCATGGTTAACTGATCATGACCAAAAGGGGGCATTCTTATCTGGACATTATACAGAGCCATCCTACCAAGTTACAAAACAATTCCTTCATAAATGCAACCTGTAGACTGTGCTCAAGTTTTTCGGGTTTCAGACTCTCACAACTGTCATGGTTGACTATCACGACTAAAAGGGGACGTTCTCATCCAGACATGACCTCGAACTTGCATATGAAATTTTGTGATGATCGAACCAGAACTACAGGGTGTAGCCTGTGCTAAAGAAAATGTAAACAGACTCACAGACTTTGCATGCGTGATGGCAATAGCTTATCTTGACTTTGTCAAGTTAAGCTAAAAATTCAAATCTTTCTGAATCTTTAGGAATAAATATGACTGGTGTAACATTGCATTAGAAATGAAAGTGTCAATGACACTGTAACTCAACTTGTTAAGACATGTACATGTATAGTATGTGACACAGCAATGACAAACATCTAGGTAATGACCTGATAAAAAAGGTACATATAAAGTATTGTAACAGTCTGTACATAAATACTGACCGTAGCCTGTAACAAATGTATAGGTAAAGTATTGTAAAGGTGGGTGACAGTCAGATGCTAAACTAGAAAAGAAATCTTTGAGTCCCACAGTGGGTCTGATGAACCCCAAAATATTTGTTCTCATAGCACAGTGATAACAAAAGCACCCCAAAACACACTCGTTCCTGTCTCAAGGTGAAAACAAGAAAACAAAGGTACCCAAGAAGTTTCGTGAAGATCAGTTCATAAATACGAGCTGTATAGAAGTTGTGACAAAAAACTGATTGGACCTAATTTCGGTACAAAATGGCCACTGGCAGCCATCTTGAATTTTGGACCGCACCCAGAAACACTCGTTCTCGTCCCAAGGTGATAACAAAGGTACCCAAGAAGTTTTGAGAAGATCGGTTCATAACTTCAGCCTCTAGCCCGAGCCGTATTGACATGTGCACTTACTGTGTATAAGTAGCACTGAATAAATCAAAGTTCATTTAATTTGCATAATTTCTGCACGAGAAAAAACCTGTACTATATGTGATGCATTCCATGTTACTAAACATTCATACAAAAATTTATTAAAATCAGAACTTTCATACAGAAGTTCTGTACAAAAGACTGATTGCACTAATTTTGGTACAAAATGGCTACTGGTGGCCATCTTGAATTTCGGACCACACCCAAAAACACTCATTCTCATCCCACAGTGATAACAAAGGTACCCAAGAAATTTCGTAAAGATCGGTTTATAAATACGGCCTCTAGCCTGAGCCGTATAGAAGTTGTGTACAAAAAACTGATTAGACCTAATTTTGGTACAAAATGGCCACTGGCAGCCATCTTCAATTTTAGACCGCACCCAGAAACACTCGTTCTCGTCCCAAGGTGATAACAAAGGCACCAAGACGTTTCGTGAAGATCGGTTCATAAATACAGACTCTAGCCTGAGCCGTACTGACATGTGTACTTACTGTGTGTAAATAGCACTGAAAAAATCAAACTTCATCTAATTTGCATAATTTCTGCACGAGAAAAAAAAATGTATTATATGTGAGGTATCCCATGGTACTAAACATTCACACACAAAATTATTCAAATCAGCGCTTTCATATGGAAGTTCTGCGCAAAAATCTGATTGCACCTAATTTTGTACAAAATGGCTACCATCGCGGCCATCCTGAATTTCGGACCGGACTCAAAAACACTTGTTCTCGTCCCACGGTGATACCAAAGGTACCCACAAAGTTTCGTAAAGATTGGTACATAAATACGGCCTCCAGCCCGAGCCGTATTGGCATTTGCACTTACAATGCTGAAAGTAACACCAAAAAACATGAAAGTTAGTCTAATTTGCATAATTTACGCACGAGAAAAAATCCGGTATTATATGTGATGTATCCCATGGTACTAAAGATTCATACAAAAAATTATTCAAATCAGCGCTTTCATATGGAAGTTCTGCGCAAAAATCTGATTGCACCTAATTTTGTACAAAATGGCTGCCAGCGGCCAACTTGAATTTCAGATCGGACCCAAAAACACTCGTTCTCGTCCCACGGTCATAACAAAGGTACCTAAGAAGTTTCATAAAGATCAGTTCATAAATACGGCCTCTAGCCCGAGCCGTATTGAATTGTTGACAGACAGATGGACAGACAGACAGACAGACAACTGGCCATGGCATAAGCTCAAATCTGGCTTCGCCAAAGTTGAGCTAAAAATAGAAACATACAAGCTAACAATTTAAATAAAAACTTTATGATACACAAATGGAAGGAACTCTGAACTTTTTAGAGCTTCATCAAAAAAAAAGCTTCAGATTTCAGCTGTGAAGTTTAAATTCTGAACTTCTGACATGGCAGGGAAAGCAGAAATTTCTTAATTTTTCTTACATCAAGAGGGAGAGCAGTGATTATGGCATCGAACTTCAAACCGAGAGGTCTTTGGTTTGATCCTCGGGTAACTGCGTTGTGTCCTTTGGCAAGGAGCTTAATCCTGATTGCCCAGATGGGAGTAGTGGTGGCGCTGTGTACCAAGGCATACTGCATGTCGATGGTGCACTTGTCTTCAACCAATGCTTACCCTGCTTGTGTGGAGTTAGTTTGTTGACAGTCTGACAGTTGCTTGCCATTGCACAGAGGTTCTTGCCAGGTACTCCAGCTTCCTCCACCCATAAAACTGTCCAATACGAGGTGACTCTGACTGCTGAAAGTGTCATTAAACTCCAAAAAAATAAATAAATAAAAAATCCCGCTCAGGATCACAGATCCAATGTCGAGTTGTGACCTTGGCCTTTGACCTGGCGAGTCCAAGGTCAATAGGGTTCTTCCTCGCACCAAGGCCAACACACCTATGAAGTTTCATGACTCTAGGTTGAACCACTATCAAGTTCTCATCCGGAAACCAATTGTTGCGATATACTATGTTCAAGGTCACTGTGACCTTGACCTTTGACCTGGTGAGTCCAACATCAATAGGGTTCTTCCTCGCACCAAGGCCAACACGCCTGTAAAGTTTCATGGCTCTAGGTTGAACCACTATCAAGTTATCATCCGGAAACCAATTGTTGCGATATACTATGTTCAAGGTCACTGTGACCTTGACCTTTGACCTGGTGAGTCCAAGATCAATAGTGTTCTTCCTCGCACCAAGGCCAACATACCTATGAAGTTTCATGACTCTAGGTTGAACCACTATCAAGTTATCATCCGGATACCAATTGTTGCGATATACTATGTTCAAGGTCACTGTGACCTTGACCTTTGACCTGGTGAGTCCAAGATCAATAGGGTTCTTCCTCGCACCAAGGCCAACACACCTATAAAGTTTCATGACTCTAGGTTGAACCACTATCAAGTTATCATCTGGAAACCAATTGTTGCGATATACTATGTTCAAGGTCACTGTGACCTTGACCTTTGACCTGGTGAGTCCAAGATCAATAGGGTTCTTCCTCGCACCAAGGCCAACACACCTATGAAGTTTCATGACTCTAGGTTGAACCACTATCAAGTTATCATCCGGAAACCAATTGTTGCGATATACTATGTTAAAGGTCACTGTGACCTTGACCATTGACGTAGCGAGTCCAAAATCAATAGGGTTCTTCCCCTCACCAAGGCCAATCTACCTATGAAGTTTCATGAATGTGAGTTGAACCATTATCAAGTTATCATCCGGAAACCAATTGTTTAAGATTTACTATGTTCAAGGTCACTGTGACCTTGACCTTCGACGTAGCATGTCCAAAATCAATAGGGTTCTTCCTCCCACCAAGACCAACCTACGTATGAAGTTTAATGAATGTGAGTTGAACCACTATCAAGTTATCATCCGGAAACCAATTGTTTACGCCCGCCCGCCCGCCCGCCCGCCCGCCCGCCCGCCCACCCGCCCGCCCGCCCGCCCGCCCGCCCGCCCGCCCGCCCGCCCGCCATTCACCAAACTATAAGTCGAGTTTGACTTCGTCACAACTCGACTAATAAATACACTTACATCAAGAGCAGTTCTGTTCAGTGCATGATATGCCTGAGGGCTGTTGAAATTGTACTGCACTTACTTGGACCAAAGTATGTCTTGCAATGTGCTGATCAAATTCAATGCCATTGACAGAGATTAACTCTTAACCCACTGAATATGTTCAAGATACTTTTCATCAAATCTAGTCATGGCTGCCTTACAGCAGCCATGACTAGATTTGATGAAAAATTCATCCAAATTTAACTCAGGAAATATTTGGACAAAAAGTCTGTTGAATTTACAAGGGGAAAATTGGAATAAACATGCCCAAATTATACTTATTTCAGTGGCAAGCAAAATGTTGCCCTTGGCAAAAATAACTACCAGCAGCATGCAAGGAGTTAATATTATAGTGGTATGCAATGTCTCATTAAATGGGATATATGTGAAGATATGTGATGTGTGAAGATGAACAAGGCCATGGACACACAAACTGACAGGTGCATTTCTATATTACCTACCAAACTTTGTTTAAGCATGGGATAATAAGCTGCCACAGATGCGCAAACCCTATCACACACTTACAGTGTTTGATGATAAATGACGAAGAAGTAAAAAGTTGAGTCTTGCTATGTCAGAAAAACCTTATATTCATGGCTATTTCTCAGAATAAGATCGATGTTGGGATCCCTCAAACTGTCTTTATCACTAATATTATTATGACACATACAAGGACAAGGTGTTATTTACAGACCTTTGCTGCATTAACTAGTCTCCAAGCATCCATAAGACCAAACCCATGTTGATGGCTGTGCCATAATCCAGCACTATTTTGCTTCCAATGAGCTGCTGACACATCAATCTTAAAAAAAAAATCATAATAGAAATCAGTTCTAAACATGAATACAATTTTGTCTCTAAATAAAGCTTTTATTGTTCGGTTCAAATGAGGCAAAAAGTGTTGCAACAAAACATTTATTTATGAACAAAGTCTTGCTGAACTAAGGCTAAACAATATTTTATTCTTTTAATCTACAAAATAACACGGGCTGTGGTGTATTTTACCCACTCCAGGACCTTGGGTAATTTATCTGACATAAGGTCCCCCAAAGTAGATCTTCTGTGTCTCAGGTCAATTTTTGAAAAATTGCAGGTGGGCAGGCTGTTTTTTTATTTTATTTTTTATTTTCGCAATTATTTCTATGCCAACAAAGGTTCATGTTCTTGGTTTATTTGTTTAATTATTTATTGGTGTTTAAGGTCACATACTTCAGCACATTGGTTAATCATGACCACAACATTGAGATAAAGTCAAGGTCAGTCAATCGTTTATGCCAATTGTTGCCTATTTTAGAGGTCTTGCACCCCAAGCATTAGTGACTGGGTCCTATTTTACCAGTAAAACAGTGCTTGTTTACACCAAAGTAAACAAGCACTGCCTCACTTCCCGGGGTTCCCACAGGGTATGTTCTTGGTTTGTTTTATGTTTCAGGCCTCATAATCTACAGAATAGCATGGGTGGTGGTGTATTTTGTCCCTTGAGTGCAAGAAGGCTTTGCAATGCTAAAGCATTGCAAAGCCTTGTTTCACTAAAGGGACAAATTTATCATTTTTATTAACTTAGGTAAAAGATTACACATACCATTTAATTATTTTTTTAAGTTTGCATTGGTTATAAAAAGAGTGCATGCAACAGCCAAGAAGACGAAGCAGGAGAGCCTGAGAAACAGATTTTTAACTTTTTTTAGGCCTAAACCAATTAATTTTAATTTTTTAAAGTTTCAATTGGTATCAAAAAGAGAGCATATGGCAGCCACAGTGATTAAGTGGGAGGGCCTATGAAATAGATTCTTATCTGTTTTAGGCCTTACTTATTTTTTCTAACCAATTTTTTTTGTTTAAACTAGATGTGTCAGTAAGACATGTATGCCCCCGTGAGATAGTATGATTAAGCATTGGCTTTACACACCTGTAGGTACCCAAGACAAAGCCACATTCCAAAAATCAGCCAATTATCTGAAATTATGGAGAAACAAGAAGCCTCACGGCCACATACCAGAAATCACTAAAATTATCTGAAAAAAACATGAGGCCTTTCAGCATATATAGCTCTGCTTAGAGCCACTACTTTCGAGGCAGATATATACAGAATAAATATATGACAGAGAGAATATAAGAGAAATGGTTACATTGAAATCTCATTAATTATGACCTGGCTCTGAGGGGATGATATTAAAATTGCTGACACTACTCAATTAACATATGTTAAAATGAAAAATTAATGGTTCAGAATCTATTTTCTGCTACAATGCCAAATAAAATTTTATCTTCATTCGATGATTACATTAAAAATTATAAATTTTAAGTAATTTGTATATTTTTTATACTTACCAATGGCTCAAACTAGCTGGTGCTAACTCAAAAAATTAATCCAGGGCCAAACACAAATTTTGCCCCCCAATCCCCAAAATTTGCATGCAAAACCGAAAATTTAATGTCCTATCTGGACCTCCATACTTTTTGGATCTGCACATGCACAGTGTCCAAGAAGACACCGACATTGGCGCCAACCATTATTCTTTCTATAACTGCCTGTTAAATGTTGTAAACAGCGGGGAGGTATGAGTGCCCACTCAGAGGAGGGCCAAATGGAATGGGCTGCCTAAATAACTATAGATGTAACCATTAATGGACGACATTCTGAGCAACAGAAAGAGGACCTAAAGATCTAAGGTTACCGGAGATGGAATCTAAATTTCTCAGGTAAAACTTGGTAAATGTAGAGGGCTGTGTCCAGTACGCAGCCTTCATGAGATCAGTAATGGCTATACTGTTAGAATAAGCCCAAGAAGTGGACAGCGCTCTAACTTCATGCACTGATATCTTATTTACAGAACGTTGATCCAAAGATAAATTTTCATAGGCAATGAGTATTGCCAACTGAATCCATCTAGCAACTGAATGAACAGAAATATCTTTCCTGTTAGGAAAGAAAGAAAGAAATGTTTTCTTCCTTTTCTTATAAAATCTGATCGACGTTTATATATGCGCAAAGCCCTGACTGGACACAGTAGAGGTCTACGGTTCTCCGAGGATGGCAGAGCCTTAATGGTAATAGGCTCAGGCCATTTATCTGGAGTCTGATTATTAGCCAGAAATCCCACTTCCGTAGTTAGGGTAATGGTATTACCCACACTACGGTAGTGAGATTCATCAACTGATAAAGCATGAAGTTCACTAACTCTTCTAGCAGATGCAAAGGCAAAGAGAAATGCAGTTTTATAGGTCAAGAATTTGAACTCTACAACGTCCAACCGCTCAAACAGATCTTCTTTAAGCTTCAACAGAACCCAAGCCAAATTCCACTTAGGAATTAATCTATCGACTGATCCTTACACCAATGGAAGAAAACCTTCCACTTACCTGCGTAGTTCAATGAAGAGGAGGATCTCCTGCAGTTAGAAATTGCGTCCTCTGCTCGTCCTGTAAACTGTTTTCCATGCAAGAATGACCGCACAACGGAAATACGTGAAGGCTGAAACCTTCCGGGTTATGATGCAGTGCGCATGACTTCCCCTGATAACGAAGGTCCTCTCGTGGAGGAAGCTTCCGGGGAACGTCCCATAACAGACACCTGAGAAGATTGATCCAAGGTTTCTGTGACGACAGAGGTGCTACTAGTAGAATTTTGCAATGAGACTGTTTGATCTTTAACAGAATCTGCTGAATCAACGGAGTTGGAGGATATGCATATCCTATCATTCCTTCCCATGAGATCGACAGAGTATGTTCGATGGTCTGGACATGGCAACACAAATGTCGGTAACTGATTTTTCAAGCGCGTCGCAAACTGATCTATCATGGGGCAATCCCAATGGTAGCAAATCTGCCTGAATACTCTTTTTGAGCGTCCACTCCGATGGCAACAGGCGATCTTTCCGAGAGAGCGAGTCTGCTATTACGTTCAGAAGGCCCGGTATATGACGGACAGAAAGCTGAACATGATGATTCATGACATATAGAAGAAACTTCTCCGTTAGTTTGCATAACAGAATCGAATGAGTGCCGCCCTGGTTCCTGATGTATGCAACTACTGTTGAGTTGTCAGACAGAATCTGAACATGGTCGTCCGCTATGATGTGAATCCAACGTTGTAGCGCTAGCCATATTGACATCATCTCTTTGATGTTTATGTGCTTCTCTAGGAACCGAGGGTCCCAAAGACCCTGACACTTCAAGTCTGAGGGGCTTAGGGTTGCACCCCAACCCGTCTAACTCGCATCCGTCATAATCGTGAAAGCCGGATACGGCAGTTGCAGTGGAACTCCCTGCGTTAACCACTGAATATCAGCCCAAATCTGAACCCTTTGTTTTACCAGGTCCGTTAAAACAATACTGGTTTCAAGCGAATGCTTCTTCACACCCCAGTTCTGAGTAAAGAATATCTGGAGGGGATGCGTGCGCAGACGACCCATCGTAATAAGATCTGCAGCCGCTCTACACAGCCCCAACAGTCGCATGAATTCCCTCACTGTTAATGCATCTGAGTGTAGACAAAAGCGAGCATAACAACTGACTAATTTAGCTCTGCGTAACGGCAGACAACCAGATTGTTGTGAGTCTCGAAGCTCATTCCCAAGTGAATGAACGACTTGGACGGAGCTAGATCCGACTTTTTCACGTTTATGATGAAACCGAGACGTCGGAGTAATAGAAGCAGACTCTGAACATCATTCTGAAGAATAATTCTGTTGTCGTATCTGTGTAGAATGTTGTCCAAGTAAGCCGACATTACCGCAGACGAATGAGCTCGGAAGTGTGACATTACCGAGTTCATTATTCGAGTGAATGCCCAGGGAGCCAGGTTCAGGCCAAAGCACATTGCTCTGAACTGATACACCTTCTCTTGTATGGCGAACCGTAGGTACTTTCTGAATGCCGGATGTACCAGGACATGAAAGTACGCATCCTTTAGATCTATGCTTGCCGCATAGTCGTTCACTCGAATGAGCCGTCTGGCTTTGGTACGAGGAACAGGTGACTGTAAAAACCTTGAGAACTTTGATTCTCGATGACCTCTATTGCTTCCTTTGATAAGAGAGCCTGTACCTCCGCTAGGAGAGACTCTCTTTTGCAAGGATCTGACGGACGATTTGCCCAATGCGCACATCTTGTTAGTGGGGGTTTCGCTCAGAATGATAGCCGTAGGCCGTCCGAGACTACACTTCTCACCCACTGGTCTTCCATGACTGCTATCCAGTTTTTCGCAAAGCTTGATAACCTTCCGCCAACTGGCAAGCAATAGAGATCTTGACCATCACCTGTATGACCTGCGAGGCTTATGGGAGGTGAAACCACATCCTCCCTGCGAAGAACCTCGTCCCATCGGCCTAGGGGTGTCTGACCGATAGTTCCAATCAGACCTCTGCCCCTTTCCCGAGTCACTATACTGATGACCTCCAGAGTAATTATAAGAGGGTTTCTTGTACCCTCATAAGGAATTTTTGATGATTTTTGTCTGGAATGTCCTCCTTTACTCTTGTCTGCTGAAGCAGGTTTTTGAGACGCCGACTTCAAAAGCAGAGTACTAGACACTTTTTTAGTAGCCTGATTACAGACTAATGAAAGCTTGTCGTCAAAAATACTTTGTCCGGAGACTTGAGAGACTCGGAGAGAGTTTTTCACCTGTCATCTATCAGTGATGACGCCGCAAGAGCAACATCACGTCTGATTAACTCCAGATTAGCCACTGTTAGGGCGGAGTTATACGTGGTATACATAACTGCCCTGGAAAGAACTCCAAGAGAGGTACAAACGTCCTCAAACTCCTTTCCATTGAGACACTGCACCATAGCTCTTGTAAGGTGATCTGCGTAAGACATAGCGTCCAAATTTGCTCTATTTGAAGAAATTGCCATCTCAATTGTGTTTGAGCGAATTATGAATGAATCAGGTAAGGATAGCTCTAGATCCTCGGCCTGCTCATCCAAACGCAGAGGAACTCTCTGAACATCTTCCCCGACCATTTCAAATGAATGTGGTCCAAGAAACAGTACGTTTATGGAAGATGAAGTTAAGAAACCGCCTTTCCTTCTCTCACTCGAGAGGTTAAATATGGCGTTGTCTATATGGCCGAAGGCCTGAGACACCTGCCTAGACTGGACCGGAAAAGAAAGGACTTCCTCCTTTGTCCGGATAAAGTCTGCTTCCAATGACGCCAGTGGTTTCTTCCTTGTCGTCGCAGCATTCTGATTCGACGGAACAAATTCAGGGTAGTACTGATGGATGAAATTCATCGCAACCATGTGCTGTTCCGAAAGCAAAGGGTAATCCTCTTCCTTATCCCTTTCACCATCCGAGAGGATCAGTTGCGAATCTCAGCCCATTGCATCTGCGTGAACAGATGACTGGACCGACCCAGCACCGTCCAACAGCTCAGGTTCTGAGTCTGAGGGAGGCTGCTCTTGCACTTGCTGGGACGCTGCACAATCTGCGACAGCAAGTCTATCACAGAGGCCTGAGGAGCAGCAGTCTTCTGTTTCTTGGCCGCTTGCTGCTCCTGGGACGGTATGTCAGAGATGACTCTCTTCTCCGCATGTCCCGATGATCGAGGCCTCATCTCCCTAGCTACCATTTGGTCCAACTTCATGGGTGAAGCGTGGTCCCTTCTTCATGTAGCAGGCTGGATATCTGAAGTCGGGTAGCTAGGTTGCGGTCGTGTGTGCTTAGTAGTTGAAGCAGAAGAAGCCATGACTGTAGCCCGCAAGTTTTTCACCACAACATCTGGCCCCAGATGTTGTTGTAATAGAGAGGGACCTCTCCCGATTGCGGTCCTTTTAGACCTCGCCGAGCTTCCCAAAACACTTGCTGGCTTCTTCCCTAGTTCCGTCGTCGCTGGGTGTATTTTCTTTGGATTTTAAGGTGCTCGCTCTACCCACTACACTTCCTTTGACCACAACGGACATACCCGGCGTCATGGTACCCACGGATGGAGTAACCGCTTCACCAGTCGAGCTAGCTGCTGACAAGGGATTAAAACCACTGGCTAGTGGCTTTATCCCCTGCCTAATATTCATGAGCACCTTGACAGCCAGCTCTGTTTGCTCATCAGAGTGTGACAACGGTAGCACACTTTTGGTAGGTGTCACAGTTATAACCATCACCATGTTCTTGTTCTTCTGAAAAAGAAACTGAGAAACTTGAATGACTTTGTGGCGAGAGGACCGACATTGGCCTCTCGCCACTAACAACATACCGTGACACCCGCGTCCAATGCTTGTCATCCCAATCAACACATGTAGGACAAGAATTAGCGGGAGTACATTGACTACAAGCAAGGCAACAAGCATGTAAATCTGAGGAAGACTTCCTTGCCTTGCATTCTGAGCAATAAGCTTTCATGATTAATCAAACTAAGTCGATAGAACTCCCACCAAGTCCACAATAAATATATGATAAAGATACATAATAATCAACATTCAAAATACAAATCAAAAAATTAAATTCAAAAAATGTTTCGAAAAAATTTTGACAAAAGTCCATGTTCCCAAAGGGAACATAACGAGCCCAAGGGTATCCCGATAGAGCCTAAGAGTGGACAAAATTCCAAACATAATTGCTAAACTACTGTAATATTATAACATGTATCTTAGAACAATCCTACAGTAATAATAAGTTGAAACTACATATATTTATAGGGTGTTGCCAATGTAAACAACGTCAATGAAAAAAACGGGAACAAGACCCCAGGCACTGAATAAAAAAGGCCCGAAGTCAGTAACAGATTTTAAAGCTACCAGATGTAAAGCAAGATCTTCAGATGAAGAAAAAACGATACATCGGCTAGAAGATGCATGACCCAAATGCCCAAACACCCCTAGGGTGAGGATGTAACCCTGGGGATATACAGAATAAACATTCTGTAATACACATTAAACTCCCAAGATATTTAATAAAAAATTTCAATAAAAATAAGCCAAAAAGCTTGGGAGTTTAACAGGAGGGCTACAAGGAAGGATAGGGAAGGAACACTTAACAAACAGTGGATAAATCATTAGCAAGAATGATGACGTCAAGCCCATGTGCCAAAATTGGGAAACATGAAATAATTTTGATAAAAATTATAAAGTTACAGCCCTGAACTCTCCAAACCACCATTGTTCACTTCCATCATCCAATTATGCCCTTGAGTCCACAAATTTTATCATTGATTTGAGTCTGGCATCCCCAAAAATGAGATTTAAAAGCACAGATGTCAGTTCATTGTTGCTAACTTTAGGGCCAAACAAAGAATGATGGTTGGCGCCAGTTTGGGTTCTTTCCTGGATACTGCGAATGCGCAGATCTGAAAAGTACGGCGGACCCGGTAGGACATCAATTTTTCAGTTTTGCATGCAAATTTGGGGGATTGGGGGGCAAAATTTGTGTTTGGCTCTGGATTAATTTTTGAGTTAGAACCAGCTAGTCTGGGCCATTGGTTGTTGTATAAAAATATACACTGTAGCGTGTGCTAAACAAATCTAGGTCACATGCCTGTGTGGCCATCATGGTTGACTGATCGCAACCAAAACTGGACTTATACGGCCTTATATGGAGACATCCTACCAAGTTACAGTGAAATCCCTTCATAAATATGACCTGTAGACTGAGCTAAAGGTTTTGGGTTCCGGGCTCGCATAGCCGTCACGGTTGACTGATCGCAACCAAAAGGGGACATTCTCATCTGGACATTCTACCAAGTTACAATGAAATCCCTTCATAAATACAACCAATAGATTGTGCTAAAGGTTTTGGGTTCTGGCCTCGGGTAGCCGTCACAGTTGATCGATTGCGACCAAAAGGGGACGTTCTCATCTAGACATGACCTCGAACCTGCATATGAAATTTTGTGATGATTGGACAAGAACTATGGGGTGTAGCCTGTTCTAAAGAAAATGTGAACAGACTCACAGACTTCCGCACACATGATGGCAATAGCTTATCTTGACTTTGGCAGGTTAAGCTAAGAATTAAATTAAAAAAATAGGCCGATGAAATCGTCAGATGTGTACCCATACGCGCAACTAGTAGAAAGCTGTATGACGGAGGGCCACCACGGATGCCGACATTATGTACACCATACAAGGTATGGGTACATATAGAAATGGATTGGAGGAGTCGCTAATTTGATGGATAAAGGGTTAATATCTCCGGATCAAATTATCAGATTTATATAAAAAACTATACAGCACAGCACATCAGTAACCTGAATAAATATATAAAGTAACATGACAATCGGATTGATATTTTTTGAGTTATCTCCTGCCAAAGGGATTGGAGGAATTTTCAATTTGAAGGATAAAGGGTTAATATCTCCGGATCAAATTATCAGATTAACACCAAAAACTATACAGCTCAGCACATCAGTAACCTGAACACAATTATAAAGTAACTTGACAATCCAAGTAATATTTTTTAAGTTATCAAATGCCAAAGGGATTGGAGGAATTTTCAATTTGAAGGTTGAAGGGTTAATATCTCAAGATTAAAATAACAGATTTACACCAAAAACTATACAGCTCGGTACATCAGTAACCTGAACACAAATATAAAGTAACTTCACAATCTAAGCAATATTTTTCAAGTTATCGAATGCCAAAGGGATTGGAGAAATTTTCAATTTGAAGGATAAAGGGTTAATATCTCAAGATTAAATTATCAGATTTACACCAAAAACTGTACAGCTCGGCACATCAGTAACCTGAACACAAATATAAAGTAACTTGACAATACAAGCAATATTTTTCAAGTTATCGAATGCCAAAGGGATTGGAGGAATTTTCAATTTGAAGGATAAAGGGTTAATATCTCAGGATCAAAATAACAGATTTACACCAAAAACTATACAGCTCGGCACATCAGTAACCTGAACACAAATGTTAAAAAATTTATAGCAATTTATATATTTTTTATACTTACCAATGACCCAGACTTAGCTGGTGCTAACTCTAACAAAACCAGGGCCAAACACAAATTTTGCCCCCCAATCCCCAAAATTTGCATCCAAAACCAAAAGAAATCATGTCCTATAGGACCTCCATACTACGCCCCCACTGCGCATGCGCAGTGTCAAGGATGTCCCGAAATTGCCGCCAATTATCATTCTTACTGGCAGTGCCTGGTCAGCGCTATGTACTCAGCGGGGAGGCAAGAGTTACCAACTCCTGGGAGGGTCATCCCCGTCTGGGTCATTGGTAAGTATAAAAAATATATAAATTACTATAAATTTTTTAACATTTTTATACTGTACCAATGACCCAGACTTAGCTGAATAGTAAACAGGCTGGAGGGCCTAGGACATAGAGGAAAATCCAATGAGCTCAACTATATAATAAAGAGGAAACCCCTTAAGGAGAAAAGGAGTATTAGGCTTTACATGTATCTTTCTTATTTAATATTAAATTAGAAAGATACAATACCCTTAATAATTGAGCACAATAATATTCATGTTCTCTATTTACATCCAGTATAACCCTTATACTAATTATTTTTAAAGTAAGCCAATAAATAAAGTAGTCCAGAGAATTGAGACTCTTTATAATCTTTTAAAAGTGTCCGAGTATTGTATATTAAAGCCCGTTTGACACTTGACATATACAAATGCTTCACACCGAGCTACACTTTAAAAATAAGACATGAATGAATTTTAACATTAATATTACACTTTAAAACCATCCCGGAAGCGACTCAGAAAAACTGATTTTGGAGGAGGCAATCCCGCCCCCCCCCCCCTTCCCCTTGCCCTGGGTCAAATAGCCCAGAGCGAAGAGGGCAGCCGGACTGAGTCACTGCCGGAACAGAAAGCCTGCATAACTATAGTTGCAACTGTTTAGTGGACGACATTCTGAGCAACAGATAACAGACCTAAACAATGCAGGTCTCCAGAAATGGACTCAATATTTCTGAGATAAAAATTCGTGAATGTGGATGGCTGAGACCAATAAGCAGCCTTCATTAAATCTGTAATAGCAACACTATTAGCATAAGCCCAAGAAGTAGCAAGAGCTCTTACTTCATGAGCGGAAATCTTAAGCACAGACTACTGAGAAGAAGATAAACTCTCATAAGCAGTACAGATAGTTAATTGAATCCATCTAGCAATAGAATGGACCGAAATGTCCCTTCTATTAGGCATCAAAGACAGAAAGAAACGTTTCCGTCCCTTTCTGATAAACTGAGATCTCTGTTTATAGATACGTAACGCTCTAACAGGACAGAGTAAAGGCCTACGCCCGTCTGAAGACGTAAGAGCCTTAATAACAATAGGTTCCGGATATTTATTAGGAGCCTGATTCTTAGCTAAAAAACCCACATTAGTAGTGAAGGTGATAGTGTTCCCGACACTACGATAGTGAGAATCATCCACCGACAGTGCATGAAGCTCACTGACTCTTCTAGCAGAAGAGAAAGCTAAGAGAAAAGCTGTCTTATAAGATAAGAATTTGAAATCTACTGTCCCAAGAGGTTCAAATGGCTTTTTCTTCAATTTAAGAAGAACCCAAGCTAAATTCCATTTAGGAATTAATCTAAGAGTTCTGGGTCTATTTATCGAGAAGTTTCTAACCAACTTAGATAAAGAGACATTAGATCCAATTTGTAAACTATCATGATGTGCATAGGTATCAGATAACATAGACCTATAACCCTTAATAGTAACAGGCTGCAGTTTGATTTCGTCAAACAAGTATACTAGAAAGTTTGCAATGTCTGGTATAGAGGGATCAAAAATATCTACAGAATGATCCCTACACCAACGACGAAAAACCTTCCACTTAGCCGCATAGTTTAGCGAAGAGGAGGTCCTCCTAAGTTAGAAATTGCGTCCACTGCTCGTCCTGTAAAGTGCTTGCCATGCAAGAAGGACCGGACAACGGAAAAACGTGAAGGTTGAGACCTTGTGGGTTGTGATGTAGTTGGCGCGATTTCCCCTGCGAAAGAAGATCCTCCCGTAGATTTATCCATGGTCTCTGTGGCGACAGAGATGCTACCAACAGAATCTTGCAATGAGATTGTTTTATCTTCAGCAATACTTGTTGAATTAACGGCGCTGGAGGATACGCATATCCTATCATTCCGTCCCAAGGGATCGACAGAGCGTCTACTGCAAATGCTCTTGGATCCGGACACGGAGACACATATGTCTGCAACTGATTGTTGAGATGTGTCGCAAATAAGTCTATCATTGGCCGTTCCCATTGGTAGCAAATCTGATTGAATACTTGTTTGTTGAGAGTCCACTCCGACGGCAACAAGCGACCCTTTCGTGAAAGGGAGTCTGCTAGCACATTCAGACGACCCGGTATGTGACGGACCGAAAGAAGAACCTGATGTTCTAGTGCAAACAGAAGGATTCTTTCCGTTAGATTGAACAACGGAACTGAATGAGTGCCTCCCCGATTCCGTATATACGCCACTACTGTCGTATTGTCGGATAGGATTTGGACATGAGCATTGTGAATAATGTCCATCCAATGACGTAACGCAAGCCAAATTGACATCATTTCCTTGATGTTTATGTGCTTGCACAGGAATTGCGGATCCCAAAGACCCTGGCATCTCGAATCCGTTGGGATCAATGATGCACCCCAACCTGTTTGACTGGCATCCGTCATAATGGTAAAACTCGGATCCGGCAACTGCAGCGGAACTCCCTGAGTTAACCACTGAATGTTTGCCCAAGTCTGAATCTCTTGTTTCACTTGATCTGACAAGAGAACGTCTACGTCGAGCGAATGAATTTTCACACTCCAATTCTGAGTCAAAAAAATTTGGAAAGGACGCGTGCGTAACCGCCCCATCGGAATGAGATCCGCAGCGGCTCCGCACAGACCTATCAGTCTCATAAATTCTCTCGCTGTGACTTTGTCTGCGTGCAGGCAATAGCGAGCGTAACAACTGACTAATTTCGCTCTGCTTAACGGCAGACGAACAAGATTGTTGTGCGTCTCGAAGCTCATTCCAAGATGAGTGAATGACTTGGACGGCACCAGATCCGACTTCTCCTCGTTTACTATAAAACCGAGACGTCGGAGCAATAGAAGTAGATTCTGAACATCGTTCTGAAGCGTTAACTCATTGCCGTACCTCTGAAGAATGTCGTCCAGGTAGGCCGACGTTACCGCAGACGAATGAGCTCGGAAATAGATCATTACCGAGTTCATTACCCGAGTGAAAGCCCAGGGTGCTAGATTCAATCCGAAGCACATCGCCCGGAATTGATACACCACTCCTAGGACTGCGAAGCGTAGATACTTTCTGAATGTCGGATGTACCATGACGTGAAAGTACACATCTTTGAGATCTATGCTTGTTGCATAATCGTTCACCCGAATACTCGCTCTGACCGAACGAATCGTCTCCATATAAAATTTCGAAGCGACGATCAGCTTGTTTATCCAGCTCAAATCTATGACTGGACGGAACGAGCCGTCTGGTTTCGGAACCAGAAACAGATGGCTGTAGAATCCCGGAGTCTCCTGGTTTTCTACGACCTCTACCGCGTTCTTCATTAAAAGAGACTGCACCTCTGATAACAGAGCGTCTCTTTTCTGCAGATTTGACGGAAGTTGAGTCCACTTTGGACTTCGAGTTAATGGAGGCTTTCGTTTGAAGGATATCTTTAGACCTTCCGAAGTCACTCCTCTCACCCAAGGGTCGTCCGTAATCGACGCCCATTCTTGTGAAAAGTTTGACAACCTTCCGCCAACCGGTATGCGATAGAGGTTTAAGCCATCACCTCCTGGACCTGCGAGGCCTGCGGTAGGAGAAACCACGTTCTCCACGACCCGCACCTCGTCCCGTCGATCTCGGGGCGTCCGACCGGTTGTCCCGGCCCAAAGGACGTCCCGAACGAGAGTCGCTACCCTGACGGTCTCTCGAATAAGACCAAGAGGACGCACCGGAACCTCTATAGGAACCTCTCTTGGGCGCATTAGACCCAGAAGTGCCTGTCTTATTCTTGTCTGCTGTATCCGACTTCTTAGAAGCAGATTTGAACAACAGAGAATCCGAAGCTTTCTTTGTAATTTTATCATAAATAGCAGAAAGCTTGCCGTCAAAGAGAAGTTCTCCGGAGACCGAAGCGACTCTAAGAGAGTTCTTCACCTTAGTATCCACGAGTGTGGATGTAGCTAGGGCTGCATCACGTCTAACCAACTCCAGGTTTGCCACAGAAAGGGCGGAGTTACACGAGGAATAAGCTACTGCCCTTGAAAGAAGTCTTAAAGAGGATTGAATATCCTGAAACTCTTTCCCTTGAAGGCGCAGTGATAACGCCTTAGTAAGGTGATCTGCGTAAGATAAGGCATCTAAATTGGCTCTGTTAGACGAAATAGCTGTTTCCAACACCGCGGTTGGAATAGAAGCCGACAACGGTAATGATAGTTCTAAGTCTTCCGCCTCGTCGTCCATACGCAGAGGAACTCTTGGGATACCCTGTCCTGCCGTGTCAAATTTATTCCTTGCATTAATGAAAGGCAGGTTGAGAGTATTGGCGGACAAGAAACCTGCTTTCCCCGTCTTGGAAGCAAGTTTAAATATAGCGTCGTTCAATAATTCAAATGTTCTTGCAACATTATTGGACTGCGACGGAAACTCGGGAGCGATGTCCCTGAACCGCTCAAAAAATTCAGAGTCCAATGACGCTATAATCCTCTTGTCCGGAACCGCATCAGTCTGGCCCGACGGAACAACTTGAGGGAGAAAGTGCCGGATGAAGTCCACGGCAGCTTTATGTTGTTCCGAAAGGGATAGCTCCAAATCATCCGAATCCCTTTCACCATCCGGTCGGACCTCATGATGCTCCCAGTCGTCCGCCCCCGATGCTTCGGCGGAGCGTACCGACCCAGCGCCGTCGGATAATTCTCGATCCGACACCGTTTCTGTCGGCTGCTGGGATGCTGCGATAAGCTGTGCTATCTGCACAAGAATGTCCGGCGTCGAGACCTGCGGAGGCGCAGTCTTTCGCTGCTTCGCCAAGGGCAGCTCCGCATCAGATGGCTCCCGCATACTTTTTCTATGCGAACGTCCGGAGTCCATCGGTCTCGAGTCCCTGGCTGCCGGATGGTGTGACCTGGTCGCCGAAGAATCCTTGATCGGCGAAGCTGGTAAGATATCGGCGGTCACGCAGCCAAGGTGCGGTCGTGTGCGCTGACGAGAAGAAGTCTTAGCAGTCTCCGCGGACTGCCTATACAACGGAGCGTCCCGAGCGACGGACGTATGCTCCGCTTGCGACACATTTTGTACCACAACATCTGGTCCCAGATGTTGTTGTACGAGAGAGGGGCCTCTATCGCTCGTGGCCCGGCTGGATCTGGACGAGCTAGGAACCGGACTCAAAGGCTTCCTCCGATCTTGCTTACTATCCGCCGTCACTGGGTGTGCACATTGAATGTTTATAGTGCTCGCATCACCCAACATTTCCTCCTGGACCGCATCGGACGAACCCGGCTGCCGAACCATTCGGTGAATGGACGCTACACCGGGCGAGCTAGCGGACGACATTTGTCTAATCTCCATGAGCACTTTTGCCGCTAGCTCTGAATTCATTTGTGACGACGGAAGAGCACTTGCAGAAGATAACATGGAAACATCACCCTGTTCTTGTTCCTCTGAAATAGAAACTGAGAGAGTAGAGTGACCTTGCGGAGAAAGAGCCGGCATAGCCCTTTCTCCAGTAACATACCGTGACACACGTTTCCAATGTTTGTCATCCCAATATTGACATATAGAACAGGGATTAGTGCGAGAACACTGACTACAATTAATACAATGATCATGAAAGTCAGAGGAAGATTTCTTCCCATTACAATTTGAACAATATCCTTTCATTGTGAAAAGTCAACAACAAGTCCTAGTTACTCGCACAAACCCCTGACACAAAGATACATAATAACATGATCCATTAATAAATGAAAAAACAATTGCAAATCAAAATAATTTTGAAAAAATATTTTTTCAGAGAAGCCCAAGTTGCTGAAAAGTAATGTTGAGCCCCGATGGATCCGATGGCAAAGTGTGGTCAAAAATTTTAAATTTATATTAAATAATTAATGAGACACTTACGGATAATATAAATGTATCTTATAGTGAGATAAACTACACCAAAGGCAAACAGCCCCCCTCAAAAAAGGCTGTTGCCAATGTAAACAAACAGTGTAAAACACCAGAAAACATGACTCCAGGCACTGAAAAAACTGGCCCGAAATCAGTCATCAAAATTACACTCTATCTGATGCAAGACAGAGACTCCCAGGGGAGAATCTGCAGAACATCAGATGGAAGATGCAGAACACAACGTTTATACACCCATGGGTGAAAACGTAACTATGGGGAAAATAACAGAAAACATTCTGTATCCAAGCAACTCTCCCAGGAAAATTTTAGAAATGAACTTTCTCAAAAATATGCCAAAAGCATGGGAGAATTGCAAGGGGGGACTTTAGAAGGCTAGGGGAGAGGAAACACTGAATAAGCAGTGCAACATTTAGCAAGAATGACAACAAGAGGCCCATGCCTCGAAAATAGGCAACTTAACATAATTTCATCAAAAAATTTTAAGTACAGCCCTGATTATTTTTTGTCACTTCTTTTTCCTCTCCTCCTTCTATATCCTCCTTAGAATCACCATTTCTCCAAAAATTACGTGTCTGGCATCCTTTAAACTGAGATTTACAAGCACAAAGGTCAGTGAGATGTTGACTGATGAAGAGCCAAACAGAGAATGATAATTGGTGCCAATTTCGGGACGTCCTTGACACTGCGCATGCGCAGTGGGGGCGTAGTATGGAGGTCCTATAGGACATGATTTCTTTTGGTTTTGGATGCAAATTTGGGGGATTGGGGGGCAAAATTTGTGTTTGGCCCTGGTTTTGTTAGAGTTAGCACCAGCTATGTCTGGGTCATTGGTACAGTATAAAAATATAAAGTAACTAGACAATCCAAGCAATATTTTTCAAGTTATCAAATGCCAAAGGAATTGGAGGAATTTTCAATTTGAAGGATAAAAGGTTAATATCTCAGGATTAAATTATCCGATTTACACCAAAAACTATACAGCTCGGCACATCAGTAACCTGAACACAAATATAAAGTAACTTGACAATCCAAGCAATATTTTTCAAGTTATCAAATGCCAAAGGGATTGGAGGAACTTTCAATTTGAAGGATAAAGGGTTTATATTTCAGGATTAAATTATCAGATTTACACCAAAAACTATACAGCTCGGCACATCAGTAACCTGAACACAAATATAAAGTAACTTGACAATCCAAGAAATATTTTTCAAGTTATCGAATGCCAAAGGGATTGGAGAAATTTTCAATTTGAAGGATAAAGGGTTAATATCTTGGGATCAAAATAACAGATTTACACCAAAAACTATACAACTCGGCACATCAGTAACCTGAACACAAATATAAAGTAACTTGACAATCCAAGCAATATTTTTCAAGTTATCGAATGCCAAAGGGATTGGAGGAATTTTCAATTTGAAGGATAAAGGGTTAAGATCTCAGGATCAAATTATCCAATTTACACCAAAAACTATACAGCTCGGCACATCAGTAACCTGAACACAAATATAAAGTAACTTGACAATCCAAGCAATATTTTTCAAGTTATCGAATGCCAAAGAAAATGGATACGGATGCCGGACGGACAGACGGATGGATGGACAGACAGATGGACAGATAGACAGATGGAAGGACAAAGGATTGACGAACGACGGATGGTCACCCCGGATGCCGGCATTATGTGTACCATACATAGTATGGGTACACATAAAAAACACAAGCCCACATACAGGGGGCGCGGTGGAGTTGCAGTGACCGGTTCTCATTAGATCACCGAAGTTAAGCAAGTCGAGCCCAGTTAGTACTTGGATGGGTGACCATCTGAGCGATCGAATCGGACTCTCGCATTGAGTCCTTGGGCAAGGCACTTCACCCCAAATGTCCACATGGGGGCACAATGAAGCCGTGTACTTAGACGTACTGCATGTCGATGGTGCACATGTCTTCAACCAATCTAACCCTGCCTGTGCTGCAGTGCAGAGTTACGATGTTGGGGAGCTGGCAGCTGCTCGTTGTTTCTCTCCAGGTACTCCAGCTTCCGCCATCTGTAAAACTGTCACCGACATGATATGACCCTGGCTGTTAAAGTGTCATTAAACCCAAATAAATAAATAAATAGCCCACATGCAATTTTACAAAAAATGGCCTGAGAAACAGAAGATCTACTTGGTGGAGCAAAATGTCTGTATTGTATCATGTAACGTTGAATACACACAGCAAACGTGATAAAAATAATATCACTACATGTACCTTTTTGGCAGTCAATATTATCAGATATTGTACATCCCGCCATGATAAACAAGCTCTTGCTTGAAACATCAATGCTATCATTCCAGCAGCAATAGGAGCAGCAGCACTTGTTCCTGTGTGTGTATCTGTACATCCCTTGCCTCCATGTAATGTCCAGTCAGTAGTAACCTAAAAATAATTCAAACCTCTTCAATTATTCATATTATGAGAAAAGTACAGTTGAAAGTAGAAGTCCTGTCACAATTAGCGCAGGAAATGCCCGTTGGTTAATGCACTCCTTACTGCAGAAGAATGAAGTAGTCTAAAATACAAAAGGGCATTTGCAATGCAAAATATAATGTGCTATTAGCAATGTTGCATTGAAATCAGGAACTGAACCGATCAAACAGAAAGAAAAGTCCACAGTATGTGGAGGGAGAATTACTAATAAATCACTGTGGGATAGATTTTTATACCTCCACAAAATGAAGTTTTAAGAGGGGGGGGGTATATAGGAGGCAACTTGTCAGTTGGTCGGTTGGCCGATCAGTCGGTCAGTCGGTCGGTCGGTCATCAGTCTGTTGCACATGTAAACTTGTGGAGTGATCTACTTCCACAGTTTCAGTCGCATTTTCATGAAACTTCAGTAAAATGATCAACATGATGAGGAGCAGTGTGTGACATAATTTTTTTCCTGATTGGATTCAAGATGGTCGACTGGCCGCCATATTGGATTTTTTTATGTAAACTTGTGGAGCGAACTACTTCCACAGTTTTAGCCGCATTTTCATGAAACTTCACAACAATGATCAACATGATGAGGGGAAGTGCGAGACATAATTTTTTTCCCGCTCGGTTTCAAGATGGCTGACTGGTGACCGTATTGGATATTTTTTTATGTAAACTTGTGGAGCGAACAACTTCCACAGTTTTAGCCACATTTTCATGAAACTTCACAAAAATGATCAACATGATGAAGGGAAGTGTGTGACATAATTTTTTTCCTGCTTGGTTTCAAGATGGCCGACTGGTGGCCATATTGGATTTTTTTTTACTTAGAAAAATTAAATGCCCCTTTTCAGTCACCCACACTAGGTGGAATGCCTCGTTGGGGGTATAGTGGGTGACTGACCATCTCTAGTTGACTTAGTAAATTATTTACATTTTCTGAGGACAAAACACAAAAGACAAGAAGCACTTGCAAACTTTCATCAATGGACCACTGGGTTGCACCCGGTGGACCATATGATGAAAGTTTGCAAGTGTTTCTTGTGCTGTTATGAACAATTATAAATACTTTTCGCATGGGGAACATATGGCGCTGCGATTAAATAGTAATCCACTCTCTTCATTCTATATATGTATTCAAATTTTAATATTTATTTACATAATTACATATACAAGCATCACAGTAGAGGTTAGGAATGATGTTAATCATCTCTATTTACTAGTATAGAATTGTTGGGCACTCTGTTTCTCTGTAGGAACTGAGGTTATGCTAATGGGGCGGTTTGAGTTTGATGGGGACAAAAAAGCATACTTACTCAGTGTGCTATTGCTTCAATAAAATGCACAATACAATGACAGGACTTCTTGTTTCAACTGTACATAAATTGTTTTGCTCATCTATTCTTTCAAACAAAGGATATATTTAGCCATTAATCAAACAAAGCTGCCTGTGTAACAACATATAGAGTGATTTTATACTTTTTTCAAATTAATGAAATTGTATGTGGTGATACAAAATGATCAAACTCAGCCAAAGTATACTTTTTCTGTCAGGCAATGATTCAAACCAAATTCAACTCAATTATATTACCATAGTACAAATAGTTACGGATTTAAAATGCTTTGAGATCTATATCACCACAGTAGACACAGTTAAAGATTTACAATTTTGGCAATTATATCAGCATAGTACAAATAGTTACAGATTTCCAGTGCTTTGAGGGTATTTATTACAACAGTACAAACAGTTACAGTCTTTGAGATTTATATCACTATAGTAGACACGATTACAGTTTTAAAATGCTTTGGGGGACATTATTACAACAGTACAAACAATTACAAACTTACAAAACTTTGAGATCTATATCAACATAGTACACAGGCCTGGCATTTTCAGGAGAGCGATTTATTCGCTCGCCTTCTGCTCGCCTTAAAAAAATTAAGGAGGGCGAAAACTAGCCCTCCTGTCCTAAGAAAACAATGATTACCATAACCACCTATGCCTAAAACCGACATCTTTTAAGATCTTTGCTACATATATTTTAGTGGTCTCTGTAAGACGGCCACACTGCCCCTCCCACATCTCCGGGCCTTAGTAAGGCCCGGAGGTGTGGGAGGGGCAGTGTAGCCGACTCACAGAGACTACCTTGTTAGAAACACCAAATAAAATGTACAAAGCCCACTTGGCAGAATTGATTAACAGTGAAACTTCATTTTGCAATTTTGGCTTTTGTGAGCTTGAGGAGAGCTAATCGCTCGCCCAGGGCATGCCAGGGGAGCGAGTTTTAGCCCTCCTGCATTTTTAAGAATGCCAGGCCTGAGTACACACATTTACAGACTTACACTGAATGCTTTGAGATCTCTAACACCATAGTACACACAGTTACAGACTTACAATGCTTTGTACTCACAGTTACAGATTTACAAAGATTGGGGGAGGGAGGAGGGGCAAGGGGGGAGGGGGAGGGAGGGTTCTTTCTTACCATAGTAGAAATAGTTACAGACTTACAATGCTTTGAGATCTATAACACCACAGTAAACAGAGTTACAGATTTACAATGCTTTTGGATATATATCACCCTACAAACAGTTACAGACTTACAATGCTTCGAGATCCATATTCTCCATTGCTAAAAGTGACAGCCAACATTGAAGCACATTCTTCTCCATAATATGGCATGCTACCCATCTCATCTACAGCACCTGTAAATTTAATCAATTATCAAGTTCAGAGCTGCTTATTCAGATTTCAAACAATAAAACTTAAGAATTTGAAAGATTTTTCCAAGTACTTTCAAAATATTTCAAGGGCTTAAACATTTCTCATGCCAGAAAGCCTAAATTAATTGAAGAAATCAATTGCAAATCTCAGGCTATCTTGTTTGAACCACATTACCATACTCCGACAAACACTGTGTAGTTAACACTTTACACAATGCACATGATGTCACAATTTGTTATCAGAATTATATTTTTTCAAACATTTCAAAACATTTCAACAAAACTATATCATGTGACCCCCCCCCCCCCCCCCCCTTCCCATTGGATCAAGCTCGATGAAGACATTCCAATGAGGGGCTCCATAATATCATCAATTTTTCTTTTTCAACTGCTCAGTTTGTAAATTTGCAAAGGTGGATGCAACCAATTCATTAGGAAAAGGGTTAATTTGAGAGACAGTTATCATCCATGAGGAACAGATAAGCATTTCCCAAGAGCTATCCTACAACTACACTTCAACAATGACATATTGTCAAAACCAATCTACTTTCAAGTACAGTGGAATCCTGTCAGTCGAGTAGCCACATTGCCAGTGAAAAAGATTCAAGTATCCGGAATACTCAATTCAACATTTAAGTGATAAATTTAGTATTCATTATTCTATTACATCTTGTTTGACAGAGCTCACTGTGCTCTGTCAAACAAGATATGATAGAATAATGCTTATATTGGAAGCTCTGAAGTCAAATAGGTTTGTAAAGCTTGGGCACCTGAAGGCTGCAAAAAGACTTTCTCGATAAATCACTACATCTATTTGTCAATTTATCGGAATATTTATTTATTTACTTAGTGGTGTTGATGGTCACATATTTCTGCACAATTGCTAATCCTGACTGCAACATGGATATAAAATCAAGTCCAGCCAATCGTTAAACCCATGTTGCCCATTTTAGAGGACTTGCACCTCAGGCATTGGTTTCTGGATCCTATTTTAGCAGTAAAGATGGTAGTCAAGTGGAAATTCAGGACAATTTCCCAGACCTTTAGGGGTTAATAAAACTGAAAAGAAAATTAGTCACTACTTTCATAAAACTGAACCCTTCAACTGCTATCAAGCCTCAACAAGGTCTTATAAGTAGCAAATGTAAGAAGTCTGAAAATTCAGACATTTTCAGTATTCAATGATGGGTTCAGTTAAGTTTTTTGGTATCCTCATGATATCGACATCAGTTTGGTTTTTCGGTATATTGCTCATTTCTACTCAAAATTAAACAGAAACCTGCCTATCAAGACTGATTTACTGCCAGGATCAATGCAGAGATAGGAAGGACATCTTTCATCATTTTTGTTTTACTAAAAAAATTATGTTTGCGAAATACTTTTGGAAAGACCTTTAGGTTCCCTTTCAAACAGTGTATCATAAACAGCAAGTCATCACTCCTAAGTCTGTTGAGGCCAGTTGAGGAAACTCAGGATATAACACAAAAATTCGTCTAGGTATGGCACACCATGATGTGTGTCATACAGAAGACCTTTTGGTTTTATTAGCCTGAAATTCCATAGTCTGGCATCTAATGCAACGGAATCTTACTATTTTAACTGTGGGATAGATTGCTGACAATTGTGGACATACAATGTCAATAAAATGCCTGAATTTACACTGTTTATCTCTTTGTAAATTCTCTGGCATGGGAGCGCAGTGGCTCAGTGGTAGACAGTTGGACTTCTATGCTAGAGGTCCCGAGTTCGATCCGTGTTTGGGACGACCCGCATTGTGTCCTTGGGCAAGGCACTTTATCCCACTTGCCTACATGGGGGAACGATGACGCTGTGTACTAAGGCGTACTGCACGTCGATGGTGCACATGTCTTCAACCGCTGCAACCCTGCTTCAGCAGAGCTTGAACATAGTTAGAATGTTGAGGAGCTGACAGTTGTTCGTCGATGCTCGGCGGTTGTCTCCGGGTACTCCGGCTTCCTCCACCCGTAAAACTGTCATGGTCACAATTGGCCATCGTGCATAAATATGTAACCTTAAACACCAATAAATAAATAAATTCTCTGACATTTTTTAAATTCATTGAGATGAGCATTGAAAATGAAATGATGATTGTTACATGTGATTACACCAAATGTAGCCACAATCAACATACTTTAATCCTTAAGGGTCTAGTTCTGACTTTGTCCACTTTTTACTGCAACAGAACAGGAGGCCCAGCATGCTGTCTCAGGACAAACTTGCAAGTTACACGATATGTTACTTGGTAGTTTTTTCTAGGCAAGTCTTGGCGGCCTGTATAGGAAGCCAAGACTTTCCTACAAACAGCAGCAAAGCAACAGGATGTAAACTGTCAAAAAGTAAGAAAATATGCATAAAACTCTCTAGGCCCTGACAGGGTTAACTCATTACACACCCTACATGATATTAAAATTTGTTTTGGATTTTCATAAAATTTCAACAAAAACCATATGGTATCACTGAACTAAATATTTGAATTAGAGTTAACTGCCTTGAATTGCTGCACTCAGAAATGATGCAATCTCTAAAAATAAATAGCCTTGGGAAAATGTATTGTTTCAATAAACATTTGAAACATTCTATTGACATCTTGCATTATTGTTGAATATTCCTGATAAAAAAGAGGGTGATTTGATGACTTTTGGACTTAAAAAATACTATTTACTTTTTGCGTGTTTTTGTTGGGAATTCCCTGAAAAATATGTGCATGTGACTGGTACTTACCTTCGTGTCATTTTTTCTCTCTTATTTGTTGCATGACTCCCTGTTTTCAGGTCAGAAAAAGTTGTCGGAAGGACTATACTTGAGAAAGATATTTGAATGCCAAAATTAAACTTAAGTGATCATGTTTTTTTCGCCTGAACATTATAATGGTAGCCTATGGAAAAATATTTAGTTCTGTGATACCATATGTGGCCCCCTCATTGGCATGAGCTTGGTGAAGTCATTCCAATGAAGGAATTCCATTATATAATTTTGCTAGAATTTTGTGAATTTTTTTCCAGCTGCTCAAATTGTGAATTATGCAAGCAGATGCGGTAAATTCATTAGGTAAGGATTAAGTGTTAAGATGAACAAATGCACTAAGTATGTCTATCACAGCAGCACAACTTGTGGAATTTGTTTATTGCCCAACCAACGCTATTTGTTAGATGGTGACTGGGAACAACCCTCTAATGATATTTTTAACTCTTTAACTAACAAATTGGATGGTTCTGATTAAGTAAAATTTACAAACTGAGCAGATGAAGAAAAAATACTTTTCACAAAATTTCAAAAATCAAATCATGTGACCCCTCAATGGAATGAGCTCACCAAGATCATTCCATGGAAGGGTCACATGATATGGGTTTGTTGAAAGCTTTTTTTAAATTTGAAGAAAAATATAATTCAAATAACATATTCTGTTCTTATGTGCATTGGTAAAGCATTAACTTGATGTTACTATTAGGAACATATTGGTTGAGGAAAAGTTGGCAACTGGAAAGGAAATAAAGACGGAACTACCTGCCTACCAAGCAGAAACCTTGCATCAGCTAAATATAATAAACTTCAGAAATGATGTGGAACATTTAATGTCAATAAGAATAGCTTTGCCCTCAAAACATTTAACAATATTTATTCATAAATAATTTAAAAAAATGTATTTCTTCTTTAAAAATATAGCTTATAATTCCATGTCAGAAAAAATTCCAATGTTCAGAAAAAAGAAAATGCAAAATCAAGATATAATTTGGGGGAGTTTTGCACTGAGGCTGGAAAAACTAGTAATTGCATATACTGAAGAGATACCTGCAACAAAATAATTAGGCTTACCAATAGTCACTGTGTAAATAGAATTAGCATAACCATCATAATTGCAGTTGTCACCATGGCGACCACCATTTCCACTGGCTACAACGTATACAGCTCCATACCCATGTCTACCAAAATCGATTCCATATCTCATAGCTTTCTGAAAAAACAAACACATACATGTGCTTTTTTAAATCTTCTTCAAACATGTCTCACTTGGAGAAGTTCCAGTCCCTCCCAGTCACCCAAAAAAACATTTTTTGTCTTTCCTATTTAATAAAACAGTTAAACCCTGTTAAATGAATATTCAGTCTGCCGGTAAAAACTATTCACTTCAATTAACAGGGACTTGGTGACTTTTCCTGTATTCTAGAGATTTTATTTTTTGGTATTTTAAGGTCACATATTTCTGCATAATGGATAATAGTGACTGCAACATGGATATAAAGTAAAGTCCAGCCAATGTTGCCCATTTTAGAGGATATCCACCCCAGAAAATTGGTAACCAGGTCCTATTTTACCAGTAAAACAGAGCTTGTTTAGCAGTCAATAGGCACTGCTTCCCTTTCCGGGTTCCCACAGTAATTCTCCACTTATGCACTTAACTGATGCCATTTGATAAGAAATAAATTAAATGGCATGGCAATCTCTGTATATTTCTGGGCAATATTAGCCAAAATAATAATCATGGTTTTGGAGAAAAAAGATCGTGATAAACAGATACAATCACAATATTGTTCTTTTGTGAAGGTTGTGTTTATTCTGGTAAACAGTGGTAATACAGTTTAGTGTACTTAATGCAATAGATTCAACCTAATTAATCAGAATTATTCTGAGCACATATACTCGCATCTCAATTTAATAATAACTTTGAATTAAAACATGTTTTGTGAACTTACTGTATTTACTCTATGTATTGGGACACTCTATGATTTGGGACACATATTTTTTCCAGAAAACTATATTTTTTTTAAGCTCTAAAGTTTGGGACATTCAGGAGATTTATTTCCAGTTGACACGTCGCTAGTAGCAGACGACACTCATAAAAAAAATTCTTGAGTAACTAAAAATTTTCATTTTTTGCTTCCAATGCGCTCGTTCCAATGAGGGATCATAAGCTATGTTTTGGAAGCAAAAAATGAAAATATAAAAAAAATTGGACTGCGATTTTTGTATATAGTGATGGAAAATGAATCACACACAACTTTATTCAGCATCAGATCAAGACCAGGCTGTGTTCTTTTCCCATTTTCTAAGAATTGGGACACCTGTGAAAATAATTATTTTTTGCTGTCCCAATACATAGAGTAAATAGGGTGTGCATAGTCTATCGATAGATAGGCGGGGAGTGCCGTGGCTCAGTGGTAGACTGCTGAACTTCTAAGCTAGAGGTCCCAGTGTTCGATCCTCATCCCGGACAACCTGCATTGTGTCCTTGGGTAAGGCACTTTATCCCAGTTGCCTACATGGGGGCACGATGATGCCGTGAACTAAGGCATACTGCAAGTCGATGGTGCACATGTCTTCAACCGCTGTAATCCTGCCTGCTTGAGCCGAACTTGAACAGAGTTAGAATGTTGAGGAGCTGGCATTGCTTGTCGATGCTCGGTGGTTCTCTTCGGGTACTCTGGCTTCCTCCACCCGTCAAACTGTAACAGTCACGATTAGCCATTGAGTATAAGCATGTGACCACCAATAAGTAAATAAATAAATAAACAAATAGATAGGCACAGAACATATCAATATGTAACGTTCATTTTGCAACTTTTTATCTCCTGTGATGTGCTTCTTCAATGTTTACTGGAATACAGGCATATTGGATAGGCACTTTAAGGGAAGTAACTGAATTGATCAATGAATTTTACAAACTGAAAACATGTGTGTGACAACCATGCGACAATCATCTGCAATTCCAAAAAAGGATTTTTAGTTCTTTTCCTCCATTTTATTCTCCAATTGTGTTGTGATGTTTGCATCATGAAATCGTACTGCAGACTACCAGCTGAACACATTGTATTTATTCTTTAATGTTATGTACTCAATGCAATGTTGTGTTATCGAAGGCCAGTGACATTGATTAGCTGGAAAACATCCTGGCCACTATCACAAACAAAATCAGCCCAATTATTGTGGTAAATGAGCTCATTAGTGTTAACTCTGGGTTTACCACACACTTCCGAAATGGACATTCTTTGAGTAGTGTTATGTGTTTGTCAATCCATGGGGAATGATTTCCTGATATGATGATAGTTTGATTTTTTTTATTTCTGACGATATTACTTACGAAATTTTTTTTTATAACTGGCTATACCCGATTAATTGGGAAACCAGCCAGCACTATCTCCATAACAGAAATTTTACTCTGTGGAGAGTTCAACTAACTACACCATTAACAGTATTAAGGCACGTGCAGTGCGACCACTGTCAGTGAGTTCTAAAGGAGCTAATGCAACACAGTTAACGTTCACATCTATATCTGTGTCAGTAATCTCATTATTAACTGGTAGAGTGCTAAATTATTTTTGGCCATCAAAGTTTGTTCATCCGTCATTGCCTTGTTACAATTTATAGGAGAGTGCCTGTGGGCACTCTCCTATGAATTGTAACCAGGCAAATCCTAACAGACTAAATAATATCACTTCAACGATAATATGAAGCACAGCCTCTGAATTTGAAGCCTTTAAGTCGCAGTACCTGTGCTTGAGAATAAAGCCCAAATATGGGCTTCCAGCACTCTACCAGTTAATGATGTTGACTTCACTCTCTGAAGAGATCAACTGACAATAATAATCATTTTACCTCTTACTCCGTAGACCTTGTATCGTAATGTTTGCACATGTTCCGACTGGTCAACCTGGAAATCCAGAGTTAATGTTGGATTATATCAGTGTTGACAACTAGTCAACCAATCGTTTCAATACTTGCAGTATTATAAATGCACAAAAAAATATCAGAGGTAATAAATCAATAATTTTCTTGGAGATCAAAGAGATATTGGAAAGAAGGAAGTATTATAAATACACAAACAAGAGGCCCCACGGGGCCTGAAGCGCTCATATTGTACAGAACACAATTTAAACAGAGTCCAAGAATGAGTCTACATTAAGCAAGCCATCTCCATAGGCTACACTGTCAATCCTTGAGTCCCTCAGGAGTGACAAAAATAATCTGGCATCATGCCTTTTCTTCAGTTGATCATAAGTAAAATGTAGAGCTCCCCTATGAAGCCCCTTGATACAACCTATGTGGATTAATCTTAGTACCTCTAGAGGGTACTGAATACAAAATTTTTAATTCTTCAGCAAAATGGCCAATTCTGGCTCCCATAGAGAGCCCAAATATTAATCCAGGCTCTTGATTTGAACACAGTTAAATCTGACTTCCCAAGAGATGTTGTGTACCGAATATGAAAGCATTCTGACTGTTGGATCTGAAGAAGAGAAACTGTAAAGAAATTTCTTCGAATTGCACTAAGTTCAAATTTGGGCTACCATAGCGAGCCCAAATATTAACCTATGGATCCGATTTGAACAAACTTGAATCTGACCCCCCTAGAGATGTTGTATACCAAATGTGAAAGCAATCTGACAAGTGAATCTGAAGAAGATTTTTGAAGAAATTCCCTCATATTGAACTAAGTTAAATTTCATGTTCCCATATGGAGCCCAAATATTAACCTAGGCACTCGAATTGAACAACCTGGAATCTGACCCCCCTAGAGATGTTGTATACCAAATATAAAAGCATTCTGACTGGTGGATCTGAAGAAGAAGATTTTTAAAGAAATTTCCTCATATTGCACTAAGTAAAAATTTGGGCTACCATAGTGAACTCAAATATACACCTAGGGATCTGATTTGAACAAACTTGAATCTGACCCCCATAGAGATGTTGCATACCAAATATCAAAGCATTCTGACTGATGGATCTGAAGAAGAAGATTTTTTTAAATTACCCTCCATATTGAACAAAGATAAAATTTGGGCTTCCGTAGGAAGCCCAAATATTAACCTAGGGACTTGGTTTGAACAATCTAGAATCTGACCCTCATAACAATGATGTATACCAAATATTAAAAGATTCTGACTGGTGGTTCTGAAGAAGAAGATTTTTAAAGAATATTCCCCATATTACCCTATGTTAAAACTTCGGGCTCCTGTAGAGAGCCCAAATATGAACCTATGAGCTTTATTTCAACAAACTTTTATCTGACCCCCCTATGAATGCTGTATACCAAATATCAAAAGATTATGATGATTGGTTCTGGAGAAAAGATTTTTTTAAATTTTTGCAAATATGCTGACTCAGCATTTTTTCGATGCCCATTACAGAACACCCTAACATAACCGATGGCAATTTTTTTTCACCATTCAATTCTACTGGTCATAAGGATACTTCATACCAAATAAAAGCTCTCTGTTCCGTGGGGTTTGGGAAATATGGGCGTTTGAAAATATTTCTATTTTTAGCTCCCAGGGTTCCCATGGGAATGCGGGAATTTTTTTTTTGCATGGGTCTAGTACTTATGACCCAATACTACCACAAACCAAATTTGGTTCATACCGGACCATCGGTTCAGAAAATAGAAATTTTGGGCGGGGCCAAAAATCTTACCCCTCCTATTACAAAGCCAAATATTACTTCACGAACTTCGTTTGAACAAACTTGATTCTACACCTCATATGGAAGCTCCATAGCAAATATCAAGTCATTGTACAGACTGGTTCTTGAGAAGATTTTTAAAATATTTTGGAGCATTTTCCCCCACTCCCTCCCTATGGGGCTGGGCATGCTGAGTTGAACAAAAATGAAATGCCCCTTTGGGACCATCACTCACACAAACTTTCACTTGAATTGGCCCAGTGGCTTTGGAGGAGAAGACCAAAACATGGTGTTGACGGACGACGGACGGCGGACGGAGAGCGATGAGATTAGCTCAGCTTGACTTTGTCAAGATGAGCTAAAAAATGTCAGAGTAATTCAACAAGAAAGGGCAACGCAAAGCATGTGCCAGTACCCCCCGATGCGCAAAAAAAAATTCTAAGTTGAAAGAGTGAAGAAACTCACGCTACATAGGTGCTGTTCCCCTATTATGCTCTATAACAACACCAAATATCATTCAAATCTGAGTAGTTGTGGCTGAGATACAAGGGAAAATGTTGGTATGGACGGATGGATGGACAGATGCCTAGGCAGACGGACAGACAGATGGACAGATGGATGGATGGAAGGACGGATGGATGATGGATGGATGGACAGGTGGACAAACAAATGGATGGACGGAGGGATGGAGGGAGGTCTCCACCAGATACTCCTTTCACCTTTCAACTTTTCAAATCAGGGGCATAATAATTTTCTTGATGGTCAAAGAGATGTTGGATTACTCCCCTTGCATTGCACAAGTGACTGAATACAGAGGAATAAACTGACATTGTGATCCCATATTAATTCAAAAAACTGACAGTGGCAGCAAATTAATTGTCACTGTCCGCCACTTTGTTTATACAGCAAAAATCACAGTCTGTATTTCGTTAACTGGCACTTTATAAAGTTTGTTTCAAAGTGTAATTGTATTGTAAATGCATCCAAAAATGTCGAGGGTACTAAATCAATAAGTTTCTTGGTATCAATATGTTGAATTACTCCCCTTGCATTGCATCACAACTCGTCTTCTGTTGTAAACAAATGTAAACAAATGAATGCTGATAGGAAAATTTAATGGAAACATAAAACAGTTTGCAATTACAACTGATGATGTAACATCAGAGCAAAAAATGGCTGGCATAAAAAATATGATACAGAATGTTTTGTTGGCAGATAGCAGGCCCATTATTAGGCTCAGTCAAAGCCTCACCCAATACTGTTCTCATTCCACCTCATGTAACACCAGACCAGGCAACTAAATGTCAAATAACTTACAACACCATCAATGTGATGAATTCACTTACTTATCTATACAAAATACAATGCAAACATTACAGTGCTGCAATCACAAAAGTGATCAGCAAAGTTTTGATATTGTGAAACTTTTTTCCACTTTAACCCTCAAGGGTCTGGAGATTTTTATAAATATTTTGCTGCACTCTGACAGTCTACATCCTGTAGCTTTGCAGTTGTTTTGTGCAGGTCTTGGCTGCCTATATATAGGCAGCCAAGACTTTCCAAAAAACAACTGTCAAAAAATTTAGAATTTAACTTGTGAGTTAACCCTGACACAGCATTTTGGGGCACTTGTTCTGTTGCAGTAAAAGTGATCAAAGTCGGAATTAGGCCCTTAAGGTTAATGATCACAGCAGAGTAATATTTTATTTGTCATGAAGAAAACACATTATTACTTCTTTTCTCCTACTTTTAAACTTCTTTCCAGTTCAGCTGTACAATAGGAGAATCACTTCTTTTGATTCATCTTGAACACAACAGATTTCAGGGAAGGTGGGGGGAAGGGAATTGTAAACATAATTTTATCCGACTGATGATGATGCAAGTCTTGACTGGTAAAATATGCCACCAGATTATCAAGGCATGTCTTTGTCGAAGGCATACAGTGATGGTGTAGTTTGCATATTACCCTGCAAGCGCTATAGCTCAATGAAAGTGTCAATGACACTGTAGCTTAACTTGACTGTTGTGTTTGAAGAAAATGTTCAATGTTTATGAAAGGATTATGAAATACGACAAGAATTGTGATAATTGAGAATATGTTCATTTCTGTTCCCTGTATGCTAGGTTTTCAATAAAAATAATCTGAGGTGTAGACTGTACTAAAGAATTGAGGGGTGGGTTAATATGACCCTTACAGTTAATGTATGTCAACCAAAGTTACCAAGTTACAATGAAATTATTCCAAAATGAGTCATCCTATCAAGTTATATTAAAATCCCTTCATAAATACAGCATATACGCTGTGCTAAAGGTTTTTGGGCTTCGGGCCTGTGAAGCAATCACGGTTGACTGATTGCAACCAAAATGGGATGTCTTCATCTAGACATTATACTGAGTCATCCTACAGAGTTACAATGAAATCCCTTCATAAATGTCACCTGTACTCTGTGTTAAAGGTTTTTGGGTTTTGGGCTTGGGTAGCCAGCATGGTTGAATGATGGCGATCAAATGGGAATGGTCTCATCTAGGCAGTATCTGGAGTCATCCTACCAAGTTACAATGAAATCCCTTCATAAATACAACCTGTAGACTGTGCTAAAGGTTTTCGGGTTTCGGGTCCCTGTAGCCATCACAGTTGACCATTCGTGAGAAAATGGGGATGTTCTCATCTGGACATTATATGGCATCATCCAACCAAGTTACAAATAAATCCCTCCAAAAATACGAACTATTGACTGTACTAAATGTTTTTTGGGTTTTGGGCTCGGGCAGCCGTCATAGTTGACAGGTAGCGACCAAATGGGGAAGTTCTCATCTAAACATCATACAGAGTCATTCTCCCAAAGTACAATGAAATTCCTCCATATTAAATATGACCTGTAGACTGTGGTAAAAGTTTTTGGGTTTTGGGCTTGGGCAGCCGTCACGGTTGACAGATCATGACCAAAAGGGGATGTTCTCATCTAGACATTATACAGAGTCATCCTACCAAGTAACAATGATATCCCTTCATAAATGTGACTTGTAGACTGTGCTAAAGGTTTTCGGGTTTTGGGCTCAGGCAACCATCACGCTTGACCGATCGTGACCAAAAGGGGACGTTCTCATCTAGATATGACTGCAAACTTGCATATGAAATTTTGTGATGATCGGACAAGAACTATGGGGTGTAGCCTGTGCTAAAGGAAAATGTGAACAGACTCCCGCACACATGATGGCAATAGCTTATCTTGACTTTGTCAAGTTAAGCTAAAAACTGGGATGGGTGCAACAATTACCAGTACAAGGCACTGCATAGGGCTGCCGCTTGCAATAGCTCATAGCCAATATTATTTGGAAATTTTAAATTGACTTTCGAGAGTAGTCGTGACAAACATGGGTGGTGGCATTTGTGGTGATGTTATTTATGTTAATATAGCAAAACTTTATGTACAATTTCCATCTAAAATATATGTTTTGTGAGATGACATAGAGGACTGATATCAAGCAATATTCATATGGAATGAATCGAAAGGAATACAATTTCAAAATGAACTGAATAGCAATTTAAGATTCAAAATGGAATCAAATCTCAAAGCTTCATACAGTCCTACTGTACTGAAACATATTTAAAAATTTCAGTGAAACCCTGTTAATTGAATAGCCACTTTGCCAATGAAAATTATTCAATTAACCCTTTACCTAAGATGAAAAGCAGACGAAACTTGTAAAAAAAATCTTGAATAACTAATTTGTTTCATTTTTTGTCTCGAAAACATAGATTATGACCCCTCATTGGAACAAGCTAGACGAGCACGTTCCAATGAGGTGTTTTTACCTATGTTTTTGAGACGAAAAATGAAAAAATAATGAAAATTTATTACCGATTTTTTTTAGAATAGCGCTGGCCGGTTTTAGCAGTTATGTTGGGTAAAGGGTTAACAGGAGTATTCATTTAACAGGGATTGTGTCACTTTCCTGTATTATAGAGATAAACTTAGCATTTATTCTATTATATCTTGTTTGACAGAGCTCCATGAGCTCTGTCAAACAAGATACAATAGATTAAATGCCTGTATTGGATGTACTGAGGCCAAATAGGTCTATAATCAAAGGAAAACTGGGGAGAGTCAGGGTAATTTCTCGACAGGTTACAAGATTTTTTATTCAATTAACAGGAGTTTACTCTATAACCTATATTCAATTAACAGGTCAAATTTGCACTGGAGGTATGGTAAATAGTTTTGTGTTGGGAAATTATATTCAATTAACAGGGATATACAATTAAGAGATATCCAATTTAGTGGGGTCCACTGTAGCATATGTGGCAATAAATGTGCATTCTAAATTAATTCTACAGGCACGTTTTACCACATTATCCCCTGAGTTCCAATGTGTTCTATGTGCCTACTGGCACATAGAACACATTGGAACTCAGGGGACGACATGCTTACATTTTTCAAATAGGCCTGTTGAATGGTGATCTTTGTTGTTTAGCACTAAATGGATTTGGCAGATATGACAGAAGAAAAGTTAAAAAAGTGATGTGAAGAACTGGTTTTATAGAGCAGAAAACAAATGTGTTACCTCAGCAAGAATATGCGGCCCATCAACTGTTTTGCCATCATCATCAGGTCCCCAGCTGAAAAAACAACACAAAAGAACAGTTTGTCAAACATGATGGCAAACACAAACCTTCTGGGCAATAAAATACCCAAAGAAAATTTGAAAACCCATCCCATAATTACCATCCAATTCATTAACATGCGAGTGGGTGGCGTGTCTGTGTATCTTATTTTGAGAAACTAGCATCGTAGATTCTCTTTACTGGTACACTTCTAAACTATTTTGGGTCCATGAAATTTTTTTTCACATGTCTTTGCCTTGTTACCTTTTATGGGAGAGAGCCTATAGTGCCAAACAGACTAAAAAACTTTGAAGAGAATATGAAACATATACCCAGAATATGTAGAGGATATCTATGCTAATTTATTGAATATCAGGAATTATCTCATGAGTGCGGACCTGAAAGTATGTGACATTTTACTGTGCAATATTCAACCCAATTCGACTGCAAACATGTATGTTTCAAAACAAAAACAAAGATCAGCTGATTGTTCTTTAAAGCCTGTACTAGACAAATTACCCAAACATAAAAAAGTTGCACTTTCTCACGATAGTTTAACCAATTAATTGTTGAACTCACAGATGAAATTATTTAATAATTATAAAACTGTAAATGAGAATATTATCATATTTTTGATTAATGTTAATTTTTAGAACATTTTAAATGTCAATTTTCCACAAGGAATTTGGAACTGAGTGCGCTGACTCATCCCCGGGCCAATCGATCAACAATATTTTCCTGAAAAGTTACCCAGTTCAAGCCTTAAAAACACTCTCAGAGTTACTTTCTGTAAATCTAATTATCTTACTTTACTATTTTATTATTATTATGCATCTAATTTTTCAGTCATAGAATCACCAGAATGGCTTGAAATAGCATGAACTTCTCGTTCTGCTGGTAAAGCCGGCATTGAATTGCTTGGAACAGTATCGAAGGTGAAGTGATGTGCCAAGGGTGACATAAGTTGATGGATATAGAGAAATATCTTTTTAGAAAATATGCGATAATTCACATGCTAGCATATAATAGAAAGCACTTTAATCCTGGTACCCACACATCAGAATGGGGCAAAAATGAGGTCTTCAAGCACTCGACAGGTTAATGATCATATAGGCAGGAGCAGATTATCTCAAGAGTTTCAAGTTTGAGAAAAATGATTTTTGCCTTGAGTCTGTTGCAAAATTACACCTCCCACCCCCCCCCCCCCCACCCCAATACCTGTGTTTAGGGTAACCCAACACACCCTAAAAATTACCGACAATAAACAATTTATCAAGTAAAAGTCACTCATAAAGGTCACTGTAACCCTAAATTTCCATCCAAATTCAATTGTGATTTTGATGCTGGCTTTGGAGTTCAAGCTTTAAAAATTACGCCACCCTTTCTATAACTAAGATGTACTGCACATCAATGGGGCACTTGTCTTCTACAGATGAGTGGCTTTCAAATTTCATGTCGGTTCCGGTTTCAGTTTCATTGAAAGAGTCGGGTTTTCGGTTGCGGTTTTCAATGTACAAACATAAAGCATACATTGCATTTGCATATAGGAAGATTTATTTGGCAGTACATGCATTTTCATCAAACAAATAATAACTTCAAATTGACCCATCTATAAAATAAAACAGAACATGACACTTTGTTGAGATATCCAAGTCAAATTCAATCTTTTATAGCAGCACTCTCTGTCTTGAATTGCTTGAAACTGTAATTTATTCAACTGGCGGAACTATAGTAGCTGGATACTGGATGGTGAATTACTACTAATTTGCAGCCAGCTACATTTTCCATGGGCGATTATTCAAAATTTCTGAAAACAAAAAACAAGAAGTATTTGCAAACTGGCATATCATGGGTCACCGGGTACAATCCAGTGATCCATGAGGTAAAAGGTTCACAAGTGCTTCTTGTGTTTTTATAAAAAAGATTAAATATATTTTTGGGAAGAAAATCTTATAAGGTGTTAATTTGCATGCCAGTCAGTGTCTACAGGGACTCTCTTTCCAGTGCAATGTACCTGTGTAACATATCGGTACTCTGATCTCCTGAGCACAATGTGTTTGCATAAATTATCTTTAGAGTTTCAAGTATGAGAAAAATTAATTTTGTTTTGAGTCTGTTGCAAAATTACCCCCCCCCCCCACCCACCCCACCCCACCCCACCCCTATACCAATGTTCAGGATAACCTGAGCTACTCTAAAAAATTATGCTGATCCTAAAAATTTTATCGAGTCAAAAGTCGATCATTTAGGTCATTGTTACACTAAATTTCCATCAGACTTCAACTGTGATTTTGAAGCCAGTTTTGGAGTTCAAGCTTTCAAAATAACGTGTAGAAATAAATATATCTGACATTATAAATGTGGAACAAGTGGAAAGTTCTAGTTCTGCAAAGGAAAGTGCATTTGATAATCAGATGAATATTGAAAACATGATGCGTAAGAAGTAATTTTGTCACCTATTTTTGCAGTAAATGTCACTACGAGCGCAATACCAATTAGTGCAGCTATTCTGAAAAAGGGGTATCACGACTCTAAAGTTTGAAAACAAAGTTAACTTTAGGTTGTTTCTCTCATTATTCTGTGAAGTGAAGACCTGATTAGAGTTTATCAACACTGAAGTTGGATACCACGATGACAGGTATTCTGTAATTGTTTTGGTTTCATTAACAAAACCCAAACTGAACTGAATTTTTGGTTATTGGCACATCTCTATTGTCTTCAACCAATGCTAACCCTGCTCGTGTGGAGTTAGTATACTGTGGAGTCTGACAGTTGCTCACCAGTCTTCAGCTGTTCTTTCCAGGTACTCTGACTTCCTCCACCCATAAAACTGTCCAACATGAGGTGACTCTGGTGGTCGATACTGTCCTTACACCTCAATAAATAATCTTTAGCTTACACTTTCTGAATATTTTTTTTTATTTTTTGCACTTTTACAGGTTGTTTTATACATAGTTTCATTTTATTACACATCCATTCAACTTTAAACCCCGGTATTTAATGGAATAGCCGCTATGACATAAATGATTCTATATTCAATGGGTGATGTACAAGCCGGAACTTTTTCCCAGAACTGTTCATACTAGTTCCTTTCCCATCGAGTCATTAGTTACGCCTCAACAAGTTTCCAAATTTCGTAAAACAATTATCGATCGTCTGTCACATAGTGTGAAAATGAAAACGTCCAGAGCAAAATAAAGTTGGTTCACAAAAAATTAGTTAACCAAAAATGAGATAATATTTTTAAAAAAACTCAATCATTTCCAACCAGAACATTAACCCAGTCCCGTGGCCATCTCGTTTTGTGGATCCGTTATATCTAAATTGGTCGACTTTATTTCGGTAAATCTTTGTACATCTTACCATGCTTCAAACTTCTTTTAAAAATGTTTCTCCCAGCTGTTTTGCAAATCTGCACAACTTTGTACTTATATTTTTACTAACAGTAATAGCCACCAATGGTTAGGAATGAATGGGCACCAGCCAAAGAGAAAAGCAATACAAATTTCAACAAACACTGGTTCCGAAAAGGTTGTTTTGATTTTTTATCGATCCATTTGATCAGTACAGCTTCAGTCAAAACAAACAGACTCTTCACCTTTGGGTTTAAACCTCGCAATTAAAATTTGTTTATTTAAATGAATTTTAATGCATGAATTGTGTAATAAACACAGAATGCGATGTGTGTTTGAATTGGTGGGTGTTTTACATAACTCGTTGGAATGGCATAATCATATTTTGCGAGAGCCTACGGCTCTCACGAAATATGACAACATCATTCCAACTTATGTAAAACACCCACCGATTCAAACACACTTCACATTCTGTCTGTATATCCGACCTCTGTCTGTTCTTTTTTAAATAGGACTGATCAAGGTTTCTTAGTACATGTACTGTATTTAGTTATATTTAGTACTTCATTCTCCTTATTCTCCTTTATTGTGCTTCAAAATTTATAATTGTGCTATTTATTAAAAAAATATGCTTTGTAATATATCATGTGCTCTTCTAAAAGACTATTTGTACAATTTCATTTGAAATATAAGAATAAAACAAAAACCTTGCAAAGACTTTCAACATGGGATTTTGTCCAGTCATGTATGGAGTTTTGTCTACTTGTGTAGGGGATTTTGTCCACCCTTAAATGTTTTTTGTCCAACGGGATTTTGTCCATATGGGATATGTCCAGTGGGATTTTGCCCAGTATTCATCATCTGCTACTCATGTTATGAGAGAGGAGTTCGGAGAAAATTACCTACATGATCATCATAATATATTTAAGATTTTGATACTTACCTACAGCTGTAAACATCATTCACATGTAGATTCTGATTAAAAGCTTGAGCCTCTAAGCTGTCAGTCATCGGACCACCAAGAACTCTTATTCCTACAAGCCAAGATCAGAGGTTAATTCAAAACCTGAACTGATAAATACTTTATACTATTCTGTTCTCAAGAAATTTAAATATTTTGAGTTTATTTATTTATTGGTGTTTAAGCTCATAATTATTTGCACAATGGCGATACATGACCGCAACATGGATATAAAGTCAAGTCCAATCAATCATTTATAACTATCTGGACATCACAACAAAGCTATATATGAAATTTGAAAAAGATCGGGTGAGAGATGGGGCCTGTCGGGTGTGCTAATGGAAGTGTTGACAATTCATATGCGAAATCCAAGATTGTCACTGGTGGCCATGTTTTTTAATGAAATTCAAAAACATTCAATAGCTTGCATCAAGACATCACACCAAAGCTATGTATGAAATTCAAAAAAGATTGGGTGAGGCCTAAAGGGTGTACCAATGGAATTGTTGTCAATTTATATCAAAATCCAAGATGGCTCCTGGGTGGCCATGTTTTTCAACAAAATTCAGAAAAATTTGATAGCTCCCAACTAGACATCACACCAAAGCTATATATGAAATTTGAAAAAGATCGGGTGAGAGATGCAGCCTGCAGGGTGTGCTAATGGAATTGTTGACAATTTATATGCCAAATGTAAGATGGCCGCTGGCAGCCATGTTTTCAACAAAATTTGGAAAAGTTTGATAGCTCCCATCTAGTCATTGCCCCAAAGCCACGTATGAAATTTGGAACTGATCGGGTGAGAGTTGTGGCCTTAGGGTGTGCGAATGGAATTGTGGATGGACAGAGTAACATATGGATGGACGGATGGATGGACTGATGGATGCACAGCCGGATTACGGATCGGAACCCATCCCAATAGCTCATACTTGACATTGTCAAGTTGAGCTAAACATAAAATAAAAAAACAGCCCACCCGCCTTCAATTTTACAAAAAAATGGCCTGAGAAACAGAAGATATACTTTGTGGAGGAAATAAAACTGTTACCCATTCCATCACTGAATGTTTGAAACAACTAAAATCATAATTCTTACCTGCTACCTTTGCCTGATAAGCAACCCCAACCCCACAAACTTGATTAGAAACAGCTGCTATCTCCCCAGCACATCTTGTTCCATGATGGTTGTTTACTGAAAAAAAACCCAAAAGAAATACAGTGAAACCCTGTTTACCAGGCCTCGACAATACAAGCGCACGATCATTCCATTCCCCTAGAGGTTACGCAAACAAAAACTGAGGCGAACGGACTATCGGTTAACCAAAAGGATCTATCGGTTCACCAACTTTTTTACGATCGGCATATTAGATGCCTGAACAGAAAGTAGCACACATACAACTATTAAATTTGTGCTTATTATTCAGCTGTAAGCATAGTCCAAACATGGCCTGAAAGTCTTAAAGGATGTACCAAACCAAAAAATTATATTACAGACTTTCAGGCCATGTTTGGACTACTGTAAGCATAATTAGAAACATGCTGTTACAGTTTATCAAAATTGAAATGCACTGCAGCCTGATGTATGATGGGGCCACAGACCCACAGCCAAATCAATTCTCGACCTATTCACCGCTATATGCAATGCTGCCAATAGAAGATGCACAACTCTTGTATGCAATGCTGCCAACAGAAGAGGCTCAACTCTATATTTGAAGTGATTGCGTATTTCTGTTTCGCTGACATTTTAATCGTCTGAAGTCATCACTTGTTGCCAAAAGAAGGGGCATAACTCTACTTTTCCCCCCCAAACCTTCACACCAGTGCAGGCCTACAGCTTTCAGGATATGCTTGTGGCATATCGTGTTTGGATTTTTGGTTAACCAACAGGTTAATGAAACAAATTTACTTAACCTTCAGAATAGGTTAATGAACAACTAAATGGGTAACTTGATAATGGGTTAATCAAAATATGGAATTGTCAAGGCCTGGTTTACCCTTTACCTAACTTGAAAGGCAGACAAAGCCTGCAAACAAGTTGTAGCCCCTCATTGGAATGAGCTCAACGAGTTCGTTCCAAAGAGGTGTCATAAGCTATGTTTCCGAGACAAAAAATGAAAAAATAGTGAAAATAAAATGGTGATTTTGTGAATAGCACTGGCCTTTTTTGGCCATTATGTTAGGCTTAATTGAACAGCCTCTTTGCCAGTGAAAATTATTTAACAGGAATATTCAATTAACAGGGATTTGGTCACTTTCCTGTATTCTAGAGACAAACTAAATATTTATTCTATTATTATCAAGAAGCTTTGTCAAACAAGATATAAAAGATTAAATGCCTATAGTGGATGTACTGAGACCAAATAGGTCTAATTAAAGTGGAATTTGATGATTGTCTGGGTAATTTCTCAACATATCTGGACATATTACAAGATTATTATTCAATTAACAGGACAATAAGCCGCTAATTTGACAAAATATTGCTCAAGATTTTGCTTGTTTGTAAAAGAGCATCTTAAAAAAACGCTGTGTGCCAAGTGTTGGGCATCAGATGCAAGAAATTACTTATATCTATGACTACAAACTTTCATGTAAATGAATTTGCAGAAGATAAAAACGAATACCTAAGCTGCATTCCAAATATTGGATTGCCATGAACAACAACTGTGCATTATTTGTGCACTAACTTGGCACTAACAGATTAAAAGCTTTGTATTATTTCAAATGAAGAGCAGTTAATGCCAATTATGCTTCTAATAAAACACGCAGAACGAGTTTCGACTATGGCAAACTGAGATACAGTGGATCCTTGTTAATTGAATAGCCACTTTGCCAATGAAAATTAACAGGAGTATTCAATTAACAGGATTGTGTCGCTTTTCTGTATTACAGAGATAAAATTAGCATTTATTCTATTATATCTTGTTTAACAGAGCTCCATGAGCTGTCAAGCAAGATATAATAGATTAAATACCTGTATTGCATGTACTGTGACCCAATTGGTTTATAAACAAAGGAAAACTGGGGAGAGTCAGGGTAATTTCTCGACAGGTTACAAGATCTTTTATTCAATTAACAGGAGTTTACTCTATAACCTATATTCATTTAACAGGTCAAATTTGTACTGGAGGTATGGTAACTGGTTTTGTGCTGGGAAATTATATTCAATTAACAGGGTTATTCAGTTAAGAGACATCCAGTTAAGTGGACTCCACTGTACTTGTCATGGACACATATGTTATAAATAGAAGCAAGTACATACAAACTTTACATTTGTTTTTCTGTGAGACCTATTTTGCCGAATATAGAAACTTTCACCAAGTTGGAAATTTCCATCAGTGATCGTGTAATAAGATCAGAATGAAAAAAATTTAATCTGTTAATGCCAAGTTGGATTTGATGAAAAATATCTAGACTTTGATGTGAGTCTTCCATGGAAGACGTGTGTCGCCTGGCGTATACCTCTGGAAAAAATACAGCGGATCAAAAAATAAAATAGGAGGTGCACAATGCCATTATGTGATAAAGAATCACTGAAAGTTTCATCAAAATCCATTCATAGGTTAAAGAGGAGTGGCGGATAAGAGAAAGTGTGATGCGGACGACGACGCAGACGACGACACGGACGACGCAAGATGACGGGGCATAACCCTGGAAAAAATACAGCGGATCAAAAAATAAAATAGGAGGTGCACAATGCCATTATGTGATAAAGAATCATTGAAAGTTTCATCAAAATCCATTCATAGGTTAAAGAGGAGTGGCGGATAAGAGAAAGTGGGACGCGGACGACGATGCGGACGACGACGCGGACGACGACAAAAGTAATCCCTATATGTCGCTCCCCACTTCATGGGGCGACGACACAAAAATACTCAGCAGGTTAAGAGTTAATAGGTCAAATCTGTGCTAAAGGCACAGTAAATGTTTTTGTGTAGTAAATAGTTTTGTGTTTGGAAATTATATTAAGTTAACAGGATTATTCAATTAAGAGAGATACAATTAAGTGGTCTTCACTGTTCATTCATATTGAGGACAAAATTTCCCATTGGAACCTTTCAGTGGCAATGACTCCTCAATTCTAAGATGAAGGAAGGAGGTGTCTCGTTTTCTTTTAACCCTTTACCCAACACAGGCGATATCAAAATTTATTATTTTAAATATCATTTTTTTAATTTTTCAAATAATTTCAACAAAACCATATCATGTGACCCCTCATTGGAAAGAGCTCAATGAGCTCGTTCCAATGAGGAGTCACATGATATGGTTCTGTTGAAATATTTTGAAAAATTTCATTTTTTCAACTGCTCAATTTGCATATTACGCAGGCGGATGGGGGCGATTCATCAGGTAAATGGTTAATGCATAAAACAGCACTGGAAAATGGTTGGAACTGTCTTGAAAATTTAACTCTGCACATTTGAAGCAAAAGAAAAATGAACATTGTCAGCATTAAAATTTGCCATAATACAGCTGCAAATTTAACCAAATATATCTTGTATCACAGACCTCAATGGGCTCTTTCAAACAAGATATAATTAGTTAAATATTAAGTCCAACAAGTGCAAAATCAGGCTTCCAAATTTGAAAAGTGCACACCTGCGGCAAACCGCACCTTTACATCTAACTTTGCATGCACAATTTTCCACAGACACTAATTTTTAAATATGTTTCAGATGATATAAATTTAACCCTTTACCCAATGCAACAACCAAAACAAGCCAGCCCTATTCTCAAAAATCACCAATTAATTTTCATTATTTTTTCATTTTTTGTCTCAAAAACATAGGATATGACACCTCGTTGGAACGAGCTCACCGAGCTTGTTCCAAAGAGGGGTCATAACCTATGTTTTTGAGACAAAAAATGAAAAAAATTAGTTATTCAAGAATTTTTTTTGCAAGCGTCGTCTGCTTTTCATGTTAGGTAAAGGGTTAAAAGAGAAAGAAGTCAATAAGAGCATATTTTGTTCATGTCTGATAAAAGAAGACAAAGTTTAGACCACGAGATTTCTCACCAGACTCATAAGTCATGTTTGTCAACCAAAAGTTAAAAAATTTATCGTAATTTATATATTTTTTATACTTACCAATGATCCAGACTTAGCTGGTGCTAACTCTAAAATATTAAGGGCCAAATACAAATTTTACCCCCCCCCCCCCCAATCCCCAAAATTTGCATCTAAAACCGAAAATTACATGACCTATATGGTCCTCCATACTTTTACCCCACTGCGCATGCGCAGTGTCAAGGAGGTTTTGAAATTGCCGCCAAAAATCATTCTTACGACCAGTGCCTGGTAAGCGTTATGTACTCAGCGGGGAGGAATGAGTTCCCAACTCATGGGAGGGCCATCCCCGTCTGGGTCATTGGTAAGTATAAAAAATATATAAATTACTATAAATTTTTTAACATTTTTATACTGTACCAATGACCCAGACTTAGCTGAAGAGTAAAAAGGTTGGAGGGCCTAGGACATAAGGAAAATCCTTACGGAGAAAAGGAGAGATAGTCTTACATGTATCTTTCTTATTTGTAACAACAAAGAAAGACACAATACTATTCTGTAATTGAGCACAAGAACATCAATGATCTCTATAAACATCTAGTATAAGCCTTTATACTAATATTTTTTAAGGAAAGCCAATAAATACGGGAGTCTAGAGAAATGAGACTCTATATACTCATTTAAAAGTGTTCGAGGATTGTATAATTATGCTCAATTAATCACGTGATATATACGAATGCTTAACACCAATCAACACTTAAAAAATATTACACAGATGAGTAAACATAGGCTTAACCCTAAAATCATCTCGGAACCGACACGGAATTACTAAGTCCAAGGGAGGTATTCCCTTGCTTTACACTATAAAGCAGGTGATCTAAGGGAACACCCGCCCCCCCCCCCCCCTTTCCCTTGCCCTGGATAAAATACTCCAGAGCAAAGAGGGCAGCAGGACAGAGTCACTGCCGGAACCAAAAGCCTATACACACATAGTTGCCACTATTTAGTAGACGACCTTCAGAGTAAAAAATAGCGGACCTAAACAATGTAGATCTGCAGAAAAGGACTCAATATTCTCAGATACAAAATCGTGAAAATGGAGGGCTAACATTAATATGCAGCCCTCATTAAATCTGTAATAACCATATTAATAGCTTAAGCCCATGAAGTAGAAGAACTCTTACTTCATGAGCTTAAATTAAAACACAGACTGCTGAATGAAGAAATAATCATAAGCAGAACTGACTGTAGATTGAATCCATCTGACCATAGAATGGACCAAAATGAGGAGGAAGCTTCCACGGCATGTCCCACAACAGACACCTGAAAAAATAGTCCACAGTCTTGTGGAGCTAGAGAAACTACCAACAGAATTTGCACTGAAATAATTACACTGGAGCAAAATCTGTTGAATCAACAACGCTGTAAGATACGCATATCTTATTATTCCGTCTAACAAGATCGATAGAGCGTTTATTGCAAACGCTCGAAGATCCAAACATAATGACACATACGTCTGCAACTAATTGTTGAGATGCGTCACGAATAAGTCGATCATTGGCCGCTCGCCATGGTAGCAATCTGATTGAAAACTTGTTTGTTGAAAGCCAAATCTGGCGGCAACAAACGGCCCCACCGTGAAGGGAGTCCACTAATACGTTCGGACGACCCGGAATATGACGGACTGATAGGAGAACTTGATGTTCTAGTAGCAACCGAAAGATTCATTCCGTTAACATGAATAACAGGATGGAATGAGTGCCTCTCTAATTCCAAAAATATGTTAATACCGTCGAATTTCTGGACAGAATTAGCATATGAACATTCTGAATTACGTTATCCAATAACGTAGCGCAAGCCAAAATGACATCATACTTGATGTTTGAGTGCTTGATAAGGAACTACGGAATCAAAAGACCCTGGCACTTCAATCCGTTGGGCTCAATGAAAATGACCCAACCTGTTTACTGGCATCCGTCAAGACTGTAAAACTCGGATCCGGCAGTTGCAATGGAACTACCTGAGTTAAGCCCAGAAAACTTGCCCAAGTCTGAATCTCTTATTCACTTGATTAGACAAGACGATGTCCGTATCGAGCGAAAGAATCTTCACCCTCCAATACTTAATTAAAGAAATTTGGAGAGGACCAATGCGTAACCGCCCCATCGGAATAAAATCGCGGCAGTCCCGCCTAAATGTATCAGTCTCATAAGATCGCTAAGAATTGTCTGAGCGAAGACAATAGTGAGCACAACAACTGAATAATTTTGTTCTGGGTAACGGCAGACGAACGAAAAAGTTGTGCGTTACGAAGCTCATCCCCCGGTGGGTGAATGACTTGGATGATACCAGATCCGACTTCTCCTCGTTAATTTAAGAAACCCGAGACGTCAGAGCAATAGAAGCAGATTCTGCACATAGTTCTGAAGCGTTAACTCATTGCCATACCTGTATGAATGTTGTCTAGGTAGGCCGACGTTATCGCAGACGAATAAGTTCGGAAATGAGTCATTACCAAGTCCGTTATTCGAGTGAAGGCCCAGGGGGCTAGATTCAGACCGAAGTATATTGCTCGGAACTGATATAAGACTCCTATGATAAGGAAGCGAAGATACTTTCTGATGCCTGATGTACCATGGCATGAAAGTACGCATCTTGAGATCTATGCATGTAGCATAATCGTAGACCCGAATACTGACTCTGACAGATCGGGTGGACTCCATATATAAACTTGGAGCCACGATCGGCTTGTTTATCCAGTTCCGAATAATGAGTGAACGGAACGAGCCGTATGGTTTTTGGAACCAGAAAAGGATGGTTGTAGAAACCTGGAAATTCCTGGATTTCTACGATCTCCATCGCGATCATGCAGAAGAGACTAGACTTCTAATGGAAGCGAGCCTCTATCCTACAAACTTGGCGGAAGCTGAGTCCATCTTGGACTCCAAGTTGACAGAGGATTTCGTTTGAGGAACAATTTAGTCCTTTCGAAATCACCCCTTGAATCCAAGGAAAGTCCATAATCTATTCCCAAATAATTGAGAAACTTGACCGACTTCCGCTCACTAGTACACGATAGAGGTTAAAACCATTACCTCCAGATCCTGCGAGGCTTGCGGAAGGAGAAGCCATGTCCTCCACGGTCCACACCTCGCCCTGTCGACCTAGGGACGTCTGACCGTAATTACGGCCCCTATATGAGTCGCTACCCTGACGGTCTCTAGAATAAGACCTAGAGGACGCATAGGTACCTTATAGGAACTTCCCTTGGACGTATTCGTCCCAGAAGTGCCTGTCCTACTCTTCTCTGCTGAATCCGACTATATGGAAGCGAATTTTAATAGCAGAGAGTCTAAAGCTTTCTTAGTTAACTGATCATAGACTGCTTGCCGTTGAAGAAAACTCTCCGGAGACCGGAGCGACTCAGAGAGAGTTTTTCACCTTACTATCTACACGCGTGGATGTAGCCAGGACCACGTCACGTCTAACCAACTCCATATTGCCACTAAAGGACGGAGTTTTACGTGAGGCCCTCAAAAGAACTCTTAAGGAGATTGTGCATCCTAGAATTCTTTTTCCTTGCGACGTAATGATAATCGTTCTGGTAAGGTGATCTGCGTACAATGATGCGTCTAAGCTGACCCTGCTAGATGATATTGTTATTTCCAACATCGTGGTTGGAATTGACATAGACAACAGTAAAAAACAATACTAGGTCCTGACCTGGTCGTCTAGACGCAGAGAACTCTCAGAATGCTCTGTCCTGCCGTTTCAAAATATTCGTTGAATTGATGAAAGGCAGATGTAGAACGTATTGCCGATAAGAAACCTGACCTGCCCATTTAGGTAGCAAGTTAAATAATATAGCGTCATTCAACAGATCAAATGTCCGTGAGACATATCTGGACTATGTCGGAAACTGAGGGATGATGACCCTAGACCGATTAAGAATTCTGTGTCCAGTGGCGCTATCAGTCTCTTATCTGGCAACACAGCATTTTGGTCCGGAGGAACAACGTCAGATGACAATGCTGGATGCACTCTACGGCAATTATGTTGTTCCGAAAAGGGAAAATACAACTCATCCGTATCCCTTTCGCCATCCTGTCGGACCACTTGTAATTCTTGGTCGTACGTGTCTGAACCTGCAGCGGAACATACCAACCCAGCTTCCTCGGATAATTCCTGATCCGACAGAGTTACTGTCGGTTGCTGGGATGCTGCGATAATTTAAAAATTAAACGAGACTTACCTTAGTAAGGTGAAGTTCAATTGAAATTCTATGAGGCATAGAATTTAGCGAGGGATTAAATGAGATCGTACTGCGCATGCGTGAGTCAGGATTTAATGATTTTTCAGCATGAGTGTCATGAATAGTAAGAAAAACAAATTTTTTTTTTTTTTTTTTTTGTTGGTGGGGAGGGAGGGAGGCATTTAATCCCTCGCTAAATTCTATGCCTCATAGAATTTCAATTGAACTTCACCTTACTAAGGTAAGTCTCGTTTAATTTTTAAATTCTATTTCATCATGAATTTAGCTCAGCCTTAAATGAGACTTGAAAGCTACGAATGATGAAAAATGAATACATACCAATAGTCACTGTAAAGCAGCTGCCTCAAAAGATTCTGGTGTCTGAATTGGGCGATCACAGAACTTGGCGAAAGTCCCAGCATTGGACCAACCAGCTTTGGATAAGACTTCCTGAGTGGAAACTGAGTTAAGCTTAGCTTTTGACGTTGAGGCTCCTCTCACACTATGTGGGGAAAAAACAGCTATGTAAATTCCAGATCGAAGCATGACGATGCAAATCCAGCGAGAAATTGTATCCTTTGAAACAGAACGATGAGGTTTGATATAACTTATAAACAACTTTGTACAATCGGCCCGCAATAAACGTGTGCGTGCCAAATATTCTTTGAGAACTGTATATACACAAAGTCTTCTATCTGGAGGATAGGCTTTAAGAACAACAATGGAAAAATCAACACCTGGTCGACTTTGCTTGATTAACGAATCAAGACGAAAAACAAATTCAGTCTTTAATTTCTGCATGTTAGTAGTGGATAACAAATGAATAGACTGGGCGCGCGCTGCACTGATAATTGCAATCAACATTGTGAGTTTTAATGTGAGATCTTTGAGGGATAAGAATTTTACCGGCGACAAACATTTGAGGTAATGTAACACCAATTGCACATCCCAAGTGTGAACGTATCGTGGTTGTGATGGTCGTAGGTTATATATTCCACGCATAAACCGCACAACATCAGGATGAGAGCCTATGGATATATTATCAATTTTCAATCCAATTGCTGAAAGTGCGCCACGAATGGTATTAAGCGTACTATAATTTAATCCTTTGTGAAATTCCTGAGTTAGAAATTGGATGACAGAGATGATAGACACTGAAACTGAATCAATTTCGTTTTCACTACAGTACTGTAACCATCGCGTGATATATGTTTGATACTGCTTTTGGGTTGCACTCCTCCAGGAAAACAAGAAGATATTGGAAGACTGTTCAGAAAATCCTCGACAGCGATACAATTGCCAGAGACATGACATGCTATGAGCACTAGCTTCCTGCTGAGAATTAACGGATGAAGAGTGGTAACTCCTGGTAGAGACAGTAGATCCTTCTGCAAAGGAAGCATAAGTGGTATTTGAATAAGTATCTTCATCAGCTGTGTAAACCACGTCTGTGTGGGCCATAAAGGTGCGATGATAATTGCTTGAGACTGATCTTGAATAATTTTTTGAATGCAGTGGCCCAGTAAACTGAAAGGAGGAAAAATATATGGAAGTGAAAACTGTTTCCAATTTAGACTAAATGCATCAGTGAAAGACGCATGGGGGTCCTGTTTCCATGAACAATAAGTAGGTAGTTTTGTATTAAGTCTACTAGCAAAAAGATCAATAGTAGGCTGTTGAAATGCTTGGCAAACTTTTTGAAAGATGCAGGCATCAATCTCCCATTCCAGTTGATCCTGGAAGTGACGAGAAGGAGAGTCCGCAAGGTTTTCTGTGCCTGCAATATAACAGCAGGACAACCAAATGTCATGTTGAATACACCAAGCCCAGATTTTTTTAGCAATGGTGTTACAATGAGCAGATCTGCTGCCCCCCATATTAGATAAATAAGTTACAGCAGTAGTATTGTCAGTCAAAACTTTAACATGTTTATGTTCTAGTCGCTTAGAAAAAGCTTGAAAAGCAAGCAAAATTGCAAACATTTCTAGTGCATTAATATGATATAATTTTTCAGTAAGTGACCATCGGCCCCCAATTTTTGAATTATTGAGAATAGCACCCCAGCCAAGCCTGGAGGCATCAGTTTGCATTGTTAACTGTGGATTTCCATGTGTTATTCTTCGAAACTGACTATGTATATTAGAAAACCACCACTGTAATTCAACTTTCATATCCATGGTGATTGCCATAAAGGCTGAATAATTGCCTTTCTGTCGTCTCAATGCGAGAATTTTTTGCTTTTCAAGGTTGCGATAATGGAGTTTACCAAACTCAACAGCCGAGAAAGAAGATACAAGTAGACCAATAACCCTCGCTACTTCACGAATGACTGCAGAGTATTTTGAATTTAATTTTCGGCACTCAGATGCAATATTGTCCATTTTGTCATCAGGTAATTTAACAATCATTCTACCAAATCTATGATGTTGCCTAAATACTTAATAGTTTTAGATGGAATTAGGACAGATTTCTCAGCATTAATGACAAATCCTAATCGAGTGAAAAGGTGCTGAGTTGCATCTACGTTCTGGGAACATTCAAGAAACGTGTCTCCACATAACAGGCTATCATCGATGAAGCCTGATGAAGAATGGCCCATATTGCGGAGCGTGCAAAAAACTGGTTTCAGTAACTTCGTAAAGTAGCGAGGACACAAAGCTAGCCCATTTGGAAAACAAGTATATTGATAAACTTTGTCATTGAATTGAAATCTTAAAAATTTTTGATGTTCCTCTGCAATAGGAACAGAATAATATGCATGGCGCAAGTCGACCGATGCCATATATGTATCTTTGGAAATTAAATTCAAAGCTACTTCAAATGTGTCCATTTTAAAATGGTAATAGGGAATAGAAGTATTAAATTTTTTCAAATTTAATATTAGTCTATATTCACCATTACTTTTTGGTCTGAGAAATATGGGGGATAAAAATTGTCCCTCCTCATGTAATACTTCCTTTAGAACTCCCATAACCAAAAGTTAAGAAATTTCCTTTTGGATGAGCTCGGAATGAGTGGTGTTAAATTGTCTGTTAGAAACCAAGTGCGGCGACCGAGAACTAAAATCCTCAGTAAAGTCGAGGTGACAGTGTTCGACAATATCTAAAATAAATGGGTCGTCGGTCAACTTGCGCCATTCATGAGCAAATTGTTTAATTTGACCAGCTTGAAAAGAAGGGGAACTTACAGAAGTTAATTTCGTTGAGGTTTCCCCGCACCCCTCCTGGGGTAGTTTTTTGACTGACCATAACTGGATGCGGAAGGTGCAGATTGGTATGGTTGATAACCACGGCCTCTTGGTGTACCACAAGGTCTGCCTCTAGCACAACCCCTAAAATTGCCTCTGCCACGAAAACCCATTCTTTGCAATTTGTGTCCTATTTTGGCACAGTCCTCTATCTCCTTTGCTGTTTTTGAGACATCGTCTCCAAACAACTCGTTAGTGAATGGTAAGGAATGAGTACAAAGATGGGAATATTCTTCCTTTAGCTCAGGCTTCAGTAAGTCTCGCCTAGTTAAATTTATTTGTCTATTAGTGTGCCCCAATAGGGCAAGAACATCATTACAATCATCAATAACTGGTGTGAACTGTGAATCATCCTTTTCAAGCTCAGCCATTTTATTAACTCTCTTAACAAGAATAGTAGCCGCTTTTACAACAGAAGTTTCGATACTTTGGAGTTTACGATCAGATGTGCGAGCCGTAGCAGAGATAGCATCCCAAATAAGATGATTTGTCTTCACAATTACTAGTCCTTCACAATTAGATGGACGTGCATTATTTTCATCTTTAATCAGCTCATCGTAGCGGTCTTCATCAATACCCTTACGAAATAGTTCAGTAATATTTTGAGCTAGAGTTCTATCTATGGCATGATCACAGTGTTCCTGTGTTTTGAATCGTTTACTCATAGAAGAAAAACGACTGTCATGTACATCTGTAATTTTACGTTTATGGCTATTGTCTGCTTCATTGTGGTCATTCGACACAGAATCATCAATTTCCTGGTCATAGTTTTCATAATCATAATCTGAATACTGAGAAGCATTTGCGTCATAACATTGTTCAAGGTCAGTTATTCGAGCACAGATTTGATTTACTTTCTCATTTTGAGACTGGAAAGAAAGTTGTAATGATTTGATTGCTGATAAAACGACATTTTCTGAACCATCAACTTGGTCCACTTCTTGACTGTGCGTTTCTGCCCTCTCCTTCGCGGCGATCAATGAAGACTTTTTAGCCTTACCTTTGTTAGAAACCGAACTTCGTTCGGGTCTTTCCTTGACAGCATAAACTGAACTACGTTCAGATCTGTCCTGTTTGGAACTAGTGGCCGAACCGCGTTCAGCAATTTTCTGATCAACAGAATCAGATTTCTTATCCGCCATGTTGTCAATATAGTCCGGGATGTTGTAATGTAAATTAAAAGTTCTAATTTTGAAGAAACTACATCTGGCAAATAGACAGTAGATAATTCCGTAAATATTATAAAGACTGGCGGTAAAAAATAAATTTATACACACTACGTGTGCAGAGAAGAAAGAAACGTCTGACTTCTTCAAACGCATGAAGTACACTGACTCACGCATGCGCAGTACGATCTCATTTAAGGCTGAGCTAAATTCATGATGAAATAGAATTGTGCTATCTGCGATAGCATGTCCGTAACAGAGGCCTGTGGAGCTACGGTCTTATAGGATTTAGCCACTGGAAGCTCCTTGGATGTTCAATCTTGCATACATCTAATATGTGAACGTCCGGAGTATGAAGGCCTCGTATCCTTGGCTACCAGATGCCGTGACCTGGTCGCCATAGAATCCCTGGTTGGCGATGTTGGTTGAATATCACAGGTCACATAGCCAAGGTGCAGTCGCGAGTGTTTACGTGAAGATGAGGAAGCCGAAGAGCAGTCTCTCCGGACTGTCTATATAACGGAGCGTAAAGAATGGTGGACGTATGCTTCGACTGAGCAACGTTTTGTACCACAACATCTGGGCCCAGATGTTGTAATACGAGAGAGGAACCTCTCTCGCTCGCAGCCCAATGGACCTGGACGAGCCAGGAACCGGACTAATAGGCTTCCTCCATACCATCCTCATATCCGTCGTCACTGGGTGTGCACATTGTATTTTATATATAGTGCTCGCATCACCCAAATCTCCTTCCTGGACCGCAACGGACGAACCCGGGTGCTGAGCCATTCGGAGAATGGTCGCGACACCAGACGAGCTAGCGGACGCCAACGCCGTCGATCCTACTTGGGACCTCTTAGGCAATTGACCTATCTGTATGAGCACTTTACCACTAGCTCTTCACTGACTGTGACAACGGAAACACACTTACAAAGACTTCATGGTAACAATACCTAGTTCATGTTACCCTATGAGACCTGTGGAGCCGCGGTCCTACATGAAATATCTGCTGGAAGCTCCCGGGACATTCATTCCCGCATTTATATAATATGCGAACATCCCAGCTGGAAAGGTCTCGTATCCTTGGCTAGCAGATGGAGTGACCTGGTCGACATGTATTCCTTGGTCGGCAAAGCAGGAGCACCAGGGTCGTTCAGTCCTGCATTTATATAAAATGCGAACGTCCCTTGGAAATCTGTGGTCACATAGCCAAGGTGCGGTCGTGTGTGTTGACGAGGATGAGGAAGCCAATATAGCAGCCGCGTCGGACTGTCATGTGACGGAGCGTCCCGAGCAGGAGGAGTGGACGTAAGCTCCGACTAAGCGAACAACATACAACAATGTCGCGGCGCAGATGTTGATGCAAGAGAGAGGGGGTCTCTCTTGCTCACGGTCCGGGGGACCTGGACGAGCTAGCTACCGGACGGACAGGCTTCCTCCGTACTATCCTCGGATCCGTCGTTGCTGGGTGTGCACATCTGAAGTTTTATAGTGCTCGCATCACCCAATCTGCTTCCCTGGACCGCAACGGACTAACCCGGGTGCTGTACCATTCTTTCCTGGTGAATGGATGCGACACCGGGCGGACTAGCAGGCGACAATGCCTTTGATAGAACTAGCTAACTCCCAGCAATTGTCGTAATACCTTGAGCACTTCCCGCAAGCCCTACTATTGCAACGACGGAGACACACCTACTGAAACATCACTCTGAATTCTGAAAAAGAAGCTGATAGTATATAGTGACCCTACGGAGAGAGGACCGTAATGGACTCCTCACCGCTAATAAAATACCGTGACACCCGTCTCCAACAATGTCATATCAATCAACATACAATCAACAGAGCAAGAATTAATGCGACTACATTGACTATAAGAAACACAATCAATGTGAATTAGAGGAAGATATCCTCGCATTACGAATGAAGAATATTTTTTCCAACCAGAAAAAATATACACCGTCATATTACTCGCACTAACCCTTGAAATAAATATACATGTATATTATAATTCATTATAACATTTTAATTTAAAAGAAAATAATTTTCAAAAAAAAAAAAACATTTTCAAAAACAATTTTCAGAAGAGCCCAAGTTCCCAATGGGAACCTTGAGCCCAAAGGATCCCAAAAAAGCCTAAGTGTGGACAAAATTTTTTAATGATTTTGAAAAAAAAATGGAACACTTACGACAATATTAATGTATCTTGCTATGAACTAAATTAAGCAGAAGACAAGTAATCACTGTCAGAAGTAACAGTTGTCAACATGAGCAAAAGTGTCAACAAACCGGAAACATGACTCCAGGCACTGAAACATAGCCCGAAATCAGTTATCAATTTAAACACTATCTGATGCAAAACTGAGGCTTCCAGAGAAGAAACTGTAGAACATCAGATGGTAGATGCAGACCAAAATGCCTAAACACTACTGGGGTGAGTACATAAACATGGGGAAAAACAGAAAATAATTCTGTTACCAAGCCAAAACTCCCAAGAAATTTTAGTAATAAACATTACAAAAAATAAGCCAAAAGCATGGGAGAATAGCTAGGGGGGAATAAAGGAAAGGGAGAGAGGAAACACTGATTAAACAATGGAACATTCATAGCAAGAATGACCACAACAAGGTCTCGAAAATAGGTAACATGAATAATTTCGTAAAGTTATTATAAGTTACAGCCCTGAACATTTGTTTCCACTGTTTTTTCCTCACCACCTTCTATTTCCACCATATATCCACCATTTCTCTCATAATTATGCGTCTGGCATCATTTAAACTGAGATTTACAAGCACAAATATCAGTCAGTTGTAACTGAATTGAGGGCCAAACAAAGAATGATTTTTGGCAGCAATTTCGAGACCTCCTTGACACTGTGCATGCGCAATGGGGTAAAAGTATGGAGGACCATATAGGACATGTAATTTTCAGTTTTAGATACAAATTTTGGGGATTGGGGGGTAAAATTTGCGTTTGGCCCTTAATATTTTAGAGTTAGCACCAGCTAAGTCTGGGTCATTGGTACAGTATAAAAATATATGAAATTTGTTATCATTATTCAATATATTTCTTTGGAAGTGTTATAGTTCAGTTGTGTTGAGTTTTTAAAGAGTGAAGTGTAGACACGATTTGCCAATAGGCACTCTTCAACAAGACTGTAACAAGACAACCTCATAAATTTTTGGCTACTGATTAACCCTTTACCCAATGTAATGGCCAAAACCGGTCAGCACTTTTCACAAAAGTCGTCAATTAGTTTCCATTATTCTTTTCATTTTGGGTCTCAAAAACATAGGTTATGACCCTCTTTGAAAAAAAAAGTTATTCAAGAATTTTGTTTGCAAGTGTAGTCTGCTTTTCATGTTAGGTAAAGGGTTAAATATGAAAAACATCACTGAATGTTAACCCTCAGCAACGGTGGACAGAGGCCACAGGGCACCCAAGACAGAATTTGTATGGCGATGGGGGGACATTTAATGCACTGTGCTGACCATGGTGTGGCGCGGTGGAAGAAAATTAAAAAAATTGGAGTTTTAAGAAGCAAACGCCTTCACTCAAGGATTCTAATGTGAGGTGTATATTACTGAACCAAATACCCCATATTTTCCTTTCAATAATTGGTGATGCATTAGTTGCCTATATATTTACTGGCAAATGGGCAGTTATTTGGTGGATGGTCTGATAACTGAATATACACACAATTCATAAATATTTATTGATGGACGATACACTTGCTGCTGAATCAATTGGACCATATTCCCAATCGGGCTCCCTAGGAGTAAGCAGGCCTCAACACTTCAAGATTTTGAATAACCTACCAATAGGTTGTCTCATCCTACATTCATTAACCTTCTGATTGGTTGCCTAAACATTTTTGGCTAACCTTTTGCTTAACCAATTTTTCTATGAAGTCAATCAGTGAATTGAGTTGAACAATGATAATAGCTACTACATGTACATACTCTGCATATTTTTTTATCACTGATATTGTTTTGACAGTAAAAGCTGATGTACCTGTAATCAGATCATGTTTTACACTGTTCAATTACCATGTGGGTATGACTTACAGCAGGGTATTTTCTGTTTTGAAAAATTTGTTTAGCAGAGTTTTATCACTGTCCTGGAAAACTGATTAGCAGTGGAGACAAACTGATTAGCAGTTGCAAAGAGACTAATAAATTTTAGTGGTCATCCGATTACCAAAAATGGTCGCTGACCAATTACCGGTAATTTGAGCTCCCAATCAGCCGATTCTGATGCCAATTCTGATTATAATACTGTGTACTATGAGACAAGTCAAGGCTAGAGGAACTATATAAAACTGAACATTTTTCACAGTGTTAAGCTTTGTTGACTGGGGTTGCAGTAAAATTACCAGTCGCGCACACTTGGGTGGAAAATGTGGCTCTCGGAGCCATGTTTACCGCCCAAGTGCATGCAACTGGTAATATTACTGCAACCTGAGTCAATGGAGTGCAACCTTCACTTTTTTGGTATGAACTGGCAATTGCCGCAAGTACGTTCAATTGTAAGCTTTACATGTCATTTAACCTGTATATCCCATAAAGTGGCATCTAGAGAGATTAAGAATACACATTGTAGTTGTTTCTCAATTTTATTGAATGGTATCAATGACATCATTTTACATCAACAATTGAACAAATGCAGAAGATAATAAAATGCAGCTAATGAATCATCACAAAATGCTTGGCAACAATCGGTTGAACTGATCTTCCAGGAGCCATTGCCATTCTCATCCGATTGCCCACAACCAGCCGATTGAGGTGGCCAATTCCAATCATTGGTTGAACACTAATAAATTTCAGAAAAATACACCTTTTAAATCTAATAGTTTTTTTTCATTCATAAGAATAGAAATCTGGTGAAACTGAACAAAAATCAAACATATCAAATTGACTGTGTTACTTCTAATGAAAATTTATCCTGGTAAACCAAAGTTTCATTTGCCTGTTTATTTTTTCATGTATTCGATGGATGAATGGTACGATCATTCGCCCCAATTGTCGAGAATTGAGTAAGGGCCCTCTTAGCCAGTTTAGCCCATAGGAAAAGCCGCCACTGCTCTGCACTGCACACTGATGTCAAAATATCATAATTTCAAGCGGAATATTTTTTGCATAATGCAACTAGGAATTTTACCAATTCAATCTTATTTGACACAGCTCAATGAGCTCTGTCAAACAAGACTGAAATGATTAAATTACTAGCGGCATTATGGGAAAAATTTGCTGCCCAAAATATTGATACTTTGACATTAGTCAATGGGTTAAGCTGTTTAACTCTTCACCCAACATAGGAGACGACACTTGAAAAAAAAAGTTACTTGAAAAACTAGAAATATGTGTTGTTACCTCAAAAACATAGAATATGACCCCCCCCCCCCCCTCCCCTGCCAACACAACTCACCCTGCCCATACACCCATCCCTATCCCATTGGAATCAGCTCAAGAAACTGAAAAAATAATAAAATTTTGAATGACAATTGTTGTAAACAGTGCTGGCTGGATATACTATTACATTAGGTAATTAGGCTCAGAATGGGGCTTCCGACACTAAACCAGTTAACACAAGTAAATGACATTTTGAATACTGTTTTCAATTCATAAAAGTCATAGGTTAAGCTCTTTTGCGAACAACATGTGATATATTTGACCAATCTGAAAAGAAGCAAGACATGTTACCTTTACTTGTATCTGGCATAGGATTGTCATCATTCTCATTTAAATCCCAGCTTCCTTGTGGACTGTAATTGTTTTGTATATCTGGATTATCCCACTGCAATCCTGCAGAATGAAATAGCAATAATCAATTAATCAATCACAAGCAAAAAAGAAGTGTAAAATTAATTGTTAAAAATCAAGAAAAGAAATTTTTGTACATGATTCTTTTCAGTATTAACCCTTAAGGGCTTGGACAAGTATCCTGAATTCCCACCAACCCACAACCCTAACACATCCAGTGGCTTAGTGGTGATTTCTAGTCAAGTCTACAACTAGAAAGCACTGTCTAGATAATCTGCCTATTGTCAGCAGAACCACCTCATAATGGCATGTTACGGGCACCTGTTTTGAGGTTGTAAAAATTGAAAATAGGTCTTTAGACATTAAGATCACATATTTCTACACAATGGCCAATCGTGACCACAATATGGATATAAAGTCAATTCCAGCCGGTCATTTATACTCATGTTGCCCATTCTAGAGGACTTCCACCCCAGGCACTGGTGATCAGATCCTATTTTATCCATAAAACAGAGCTTGTTTACCATAGTAAACAAGCAAAAGTTTAGAGACAGGTGGAGGGATGGACAGATGGGCAGACGGATGGATAGGCAGACGGATGGATGGATGGACATATGGATGGACATATGGATGGATGGATGGATGGATGGATGGATGGATGGATGGATGGAGATGGATGGATGGATGGATGGATGGATGGATGGATGGATGGATGGATGGATGGATGGACAGATATATGGATGGAAAGACAGATATATGGATGGGGAAATGGACAGACAGGCAGACAGATGGACAAACAGACATGGCCATACCATAATACGGCCCACTCCAGAAAGCGGGCATATAAATCGAATAGAACCTTCCTCTAGTTACTACTAATCCACCACAAAAAACAAGGATACATAGTGCATTTCATTTTCAAGTTACTGGATGAACAAGCAAAAATTACAAAAAATCCAAGATGGCTGCCATGATGGTCATATTGGATATGGTACAAAACTGATTATCGAAAGGAACCTTCCTCTGGTCACCACTAATCCACTAGAAAAATAGTCTCCATTTGCATCATTAACCTTTTACCCAACGCAGACGATTTCAAAATTTATTATTTTAAATATCATTTTTTGAATTTTTTCAAAAAATTTCAACAAAACCATATCATGTGACCCCTCTTTGGAACGATCTCGATGAGCTCATTCCAAAGAGGGGTCACATGATATGTATGGTTTTGTTGAAATTTTTTTGAAAAATAATATTTTTTCAGCTGCTGAATTTGCATATTACGTGGGTGGATGCGGGTGATTCGTTGGGTAAGGGTTAATGTAGCTGGTCATTTTCTCCTGCTGATAGCAGTTAATTTTACAACCAAATTCAACAGAAACATACATAGGGTTCGCACAGAAATCTTCAAATAAAATTCAAGCACTTTTCAGGGACTTTCAAGCACCTTTGTAAAACTTTTTAAGGACATTTTATCATAAAGATTATAATATAATAAAGTACAGAATCTGATGCTTCAGCTTCTTCCTTCATAATTGTTGTGATATTTGATATCGAAGATATTGTCGAGCAACAATCACAATGTTTTTTAGAATTCATATGAGATTTCAATGACGATTCTCCCATTGACGCAACACTGAAACTTTTCACACATACTTTGCATCTTGCATTGTAAACATCCATTTTGTCGGCCAATAACCAACTTGAATACTGAGAGATTTCTATCCATGAAGAATTGAATTTACATTTTCCCGGCATCATTACGAACTTGACATAATTTCCACATAACAGACGCGCCCAACTGCAACAAGCTTGATTTTTTTCAAATGAAATATCTGATTGGCCATTTCCTGCTAACTTCCTTTGTACAATCCAATGACATCGCTTGTTTTGAAAACAAATCAAATTGATGCATACATAATTTTAGCAAGCGTTTCATCCCCGTTCAGTTTGGTACCCCCCAACGTTTTGTCCAAATTACTATGTTTTATTTAGTTTTTACGTTATAAAATTACTTTTTTACGCTACACCAGAAACATTGTTTATGCTGTGGAAAATAACTTAGGACAACTAATCAAAATTCAAGCATCTGGGCCCCCCACTCACCCCCCACCCTGATCCAATCCGCTCCTTTTGTTAGTTATAAACTGATGTCATAAAGGAAGGACAGCTTCATCACCTAAAATTAGTGAGAAATTCATGCTTTACTGGTCAAGTTGGTTGCCCAGTAAATCAATATCAGCTGATTGGACCGTGACGCCTCTTTTGTCTGTGTTGTGAGTGTTCTCAAAAACAATGTTAACATCTGGTTTTATGATCAGGTTTGCTGTGTACTGAACATAATTTTAATTTTTTTTCCCCTCCTTGAGAAGTTAAGTGCTGCGCAAGGCACATTTGTTATGAACTGTGATGTCCTGTTATTACATCTTGTCTATACTTTCTGGTTGCTTTTAATAACATTTTTTCGAGACAAGACCAAGAAATGCAGAGGGGTATACACACTTCTTCATGTCTCATTCCCCGCCCTGCCCACTTTGTTTTATCTTATATTACTATTATTATTTTTTTCCCCTGGCCCTCATGGCATGGAGGTGTGGTGGTTCAATCACCCAACACTAATACAGTTAACATTATTCTGGGCAGAAGGCTATGCAGTCTGACTGGGCTGTAGGGCTGAATTTTCACAGAACCTCACCACAAAATTATTGCTGGCTTGAACTTGCTGTGGCATATAGTTGGTGAATAGCACAGTACACATAACCAGTTGCGATAAAAATAAGCTGTGGTGGCGAATGGGGGGGGGGGGGGGGGGGGGGGGGTGGGGGGGGGGGAGAAGGGGGAGGGAGATAACAGGGAGATTTCATCGTAATCCAATTAAATGCCAGACTGGACTGGAGAATCCATGTTGGTTCGACAATATAACCCTACAGGGCTGTAGGGTTGAACTAACATCGAGCCTCCCTATGGAGACATGACAGACTTGCGCATTTCATTCTGTCA